>PVHT020000015.1:33609800-33620334 GCA_004024745.2 Catagonus wagneri | reverse complement strand
GCCCCGGAGTTGTGCTCTTTAAAAGGTCCCTGTTTTTCCAAACCCTGGTAAAAATCGAACCCCAGATAAAACAGGATAGGTACTGTCAGGTTTGCCCCCATGTTGTAGGTCAACTCCCACATACAACGGTTTGTCCTGATGGTTACAGGGGTTTTAACAAATGGCTAAAACTCCTCAAGTGGCATATGAGAAATGTCTAATACATTAGTGTAGACTAATTCTATTTTATAGTCTCACTTGAACTTTACTGAATCACTTCCCCATGCAGTGAAGGTTTGCTACCTTATAAGTGTGTCTCTAGTACTGGCTAAGAACTTTTGGTGTTCTTATAAATAATACAAGCCCTGAAATGGAGAAAATAAAAGCTGATAGATGTCTGTATCCATTTGATGTATTTCCTTTCTCTGTGTGTGTGTGTGTCAGTTTCTATCTTCCTTGCTTTGACATGACTCTCCCCTCTCTCTTTTCTACTGTTCTCCCTTAGTGATTAGGCATGGCAGTTTCTCTTATATTGTTCCCAAGTTTTTGAATTGACATTTGAAATATTTTGATAAATTCTTTTTTCCTATTTATTTTCATTGTTATTTCTATAGTCTCTCTCCCTCTCTCTCTCTCTCTCTCTCTCTCTCTCTCTCTCTTTCTTCTCTCTTTAGGACTGTACCTGTGGCATTTGGAAGTTCCCAGGCTAGGGGTTCCATCAGAGCTACAGATGCTGGCCTACATCAGGGCCATAGCAATGCAGGATCTGAGCCACATCTGCAACCCACACCACAGCTCATGGCAATGCCGGGTCCTTAACTTACTGAGCAAGGCCAGGGATTGAACCCCTATCCTCATGGATACTAGTCGGGTTCGTTACTGCTGAGCCACAATGGCAACTTCCTATCCTCAATTTAAATTGATCAGAGGATAGTGACTCAAAGTTTTAGCTCTCAGCCATTCTGCAAAGGAGTTAACAATCTACAATCTATCACTTAAATGTACAGTTTAAAGAACTGTCCTATGCATTATTTTGTAAAAGGGAAACTTACTTTGTCAGGCCAACAATGAGTTCTTTATTTACCCGTGTTCAGGGTTGGGATCTTCAAATTCTAAATTGAATTTTCCCCAAACAAAATGAGACAGTGGAATTTATTCCAGAATGAAATGTAGAAAGTTACAATTCAGTCTTTTCTCCTTTATAAGTTAAAGCTCTTTTAGAAGAAACCTATTTTTTGTTATTATCCCTTTTATCATTACTCTTTTATAAATATGTACATTTGCTGGATTTAGAAGGTGGATACAGTTTTTCAATTGTTTTTGCATTCCTTGTTTCACTAAGAATACTTGGTCAGCTCAGACTTAGAGAGTTATCTGTGTCTAACTCTTTTTTTTTTTTTTTTTGTCTTTTTGCTTTTATCTAGGGCCGCACCTGCGGCATATGGAGGTTCCCAGGCTAGGGGTCTAACAGGAGTTGTAGCTGCCGGCCTTCACCACAGCCACAGCAACGTGGGATCCGAGCCGCGTCTGCAACCTACATCACAGCTCACGGCAACGCCAAATCCTTAACCCACTGAGCAAGGCCAGGGATTGAACCCACAGCTTCATGGCTCCGAGTCGGATTCGTTTCCACTGAGCCACGACGGGAACTCCATGTGTTTAACTCTTGGCTGCTTTACTGGTTTCTTGATCTGAGGTACCTGAAGTCTTCCTCAATTTAACATGCTACCACAGTTTGAAGAGAGCAGTGGGTATAGAGCTTTGTGTTCTGTGATAGGACCTGAGGTGTTGGAAGCTCTAATTTTTTTAGGACTATTATGAAGTGTGAAAAATTTTGTTAGTGATTTGGAATTTTACTTTACTTTTTCTTTTGGTTTGTGTTTGCATTGTTTGACATCCAAATCTCTGGCTATTTACTTTCCATTTTTTTTTTTTCTGTTTTTTTTCCCCACTGCTTTGCTCCTCTTTTTTTCTATTATTTATCTTCATTTAATGCCCACTTATTTCTTCTCATTTCTCATCTCTTCCTCTTGACCTCTTCTATTCATTGTCCATATTTTTATTTCCCAGTTTTCCTCTCCCAGTTCTTCTAGTCCCCACCTTTCAAAAATGTTATTCACTACTCTTTTGATTTGGATTTTCTTGGTTACTTAAGAGAGTTTCCATTTGGAAAAAGGACCCTGATATAATTCATTTTAATTTTAAATGAGGATTGCTCTGAAATACAAAGCCATGAATTTCACAGAAATATTTGTGTGATTTTCTGAGCAAAAGTTAATAGAAAACCAAAAGAAATTAAATTGGATTGGGGTTTGAATAACTTCCATCACGCAAAAATTGTTGTTGCTAGATGTATATACCAAATGTCTACAGTTTTTATCTTTACAGGTTTTGTAAAACTTTAAGTAAACGGATAGGCTTAAAGTTTTTTAGGTTTCTTGTTACTGATCATTATTCCCTGTAACCCAACACATACACCACTCATATGCATGTCTGAGATTTTTCTGTGATTGACTGTCATTCCATCACAAATGGATTGCATAGAAATTCGATAGTTTAATGCCAACTGAGACACGATGCCCTTGTGATATTGCTTAGGGTCAGGTGTGAGTGGCTATGCACATAGGCATGTAAAATCTGCTACTTGCTTTCCACAGTTATAAAATAGATTGGTTTTCAAGTGATTTTTCCTGGGCCTACTTCAACCACTTCCGTTGCGAAGAGAATTCTAGAAAGCCTCCTTTGTTCTGTTATATGACTGGGTAGATAAAAGGAATTGTTCAGATTACATTTTGGAATGTTCAGATTGCCAGATGATTGATTTTGAAGAAACATTTCTATTGAAGTACAGCATATAAATGGAAAAATATTGAAAACATAAGTATAGAGGTCCATGAATTTTCAGAAAGTAATCAGCACTCAGATTAAGAAATGGAATATTTCCAGCACACTAGAAGACCACTCGTGCCCCCTCCAACTCCTTCCCCTTCACCCCAAGGTAACCACTAGCTTGACTTCCTGACTTCCAATGCCATAGATAATTTTTGCTTATTGTAAACTTAATGTAAATGGAACAATGCAATATATACTGTTTTATTCAATATTATATATATGATTCATCCATCCTACAGTAGATAGCAGTTTTTAAATATTGTGTATGAACATAATTGTAGAGTTGCTCTGTCATAGAGAATGCCTGTGTTCAGCTTTCATGTATATTGCCAAAATTTTTCCAAAGTGGTTGTGTATGAGATTTCATGGTTACTCTGCATTCCCCCACAGCATTTGTATTTGAAGACTTTTTGATAAAAACAGGCATAATATGTAATGTGTGGTTCTATTATGTCACCTAATCTACTGAGTCATTTGCCAGTGCACTACTTATTCATTTAGTTATTTCTAATCTGCTGAGACCAGATAAATTTATTTGATTCTTAATTTTTGTTTTTATTTTGCCAATTTTATATTTTATGTTTAATTCTTTAACTATAGTTTTCTGTTTTATTTTTAGAACTTTTTTTTTTTTTTTTGTCTTTTTGCCTTATCTAGGGCCACACCCGCAGCATATGGATGTTCCCAGGCTAGGGGTCTAACAGGAGCTGTAGCCGCTGGCCTACACCACAGCCACAGCAACGCGAGATCCGAGCCGCGTCTGCAACCTACACCACAGCTCATGGCAACGCTGGATCCTTAACGCACTGAGCAAGGCCAGGGATCGACCCTGCAACCTCACGGTTCCTAGTCGGATTTGTTAACCACTGAGCCATGACAGGAACTCCTATTTTTAGAACATTTTTAATATTTGTATCTTAAAGGATGTATTAGTAATTCCAATAATCATAGCTCCTCTATGTTAATTTCTACTGTCTTTTTTATCCCTTGTTTTTTTATATCTTTTTCCTGGCATGCCTTTTATTTTGTTTTTACTGTAGTCTTTTTTGTTTTAAAAATGTTGCCACAATTTAAGAATACAATAAATGTTTTCTTCCTTCAGAGAGGATTTACTTTTACTTGTAATGGACAGTTTTGCAAGGGCAAGATTAATGAAGTCTAGAATTTTAAAAATGTGTTTCAGATTTCCTACTGTGGTGGAATGGGATAGGCAGCTTCTCTGCAGCACTAGGATGCAGGTTTGATCCTCGGCTCCACATAATAAGTTAACGGATCCTGAGTTTCCACAGCTGAGGCATAGGTCACAGCTGTGGCTCAGATCTGATTCCTGGTGGGTGAATTCCATATGCAGCCAAAAAAGAAAAAAAAATGTGTTTAATTCCTTGTTAGAACTAGACTGGTTTTGGTTTCTCCTCATTACTAAAGCATAGTGTTTCAGGGGTCTCAGGTGTATGAATGGGATGCTTTCTTATGTTGTTCTTCCTTGACAGGGCATGAACACTATGTTTTAGCTCACTTATTCCATAAGATTACCAAAAACTCGAATCTCTAAAACCTGTCAGTCACTGATTTATGTTTTATTTAGTAGACTTTCTGATGCTATTTAAAAATTGGCAAGTAGCTCAAAGGGAAACCTTTTATTCTTCCTTTAGCCTCAGAATCTTAACCATTCAAATTTTGTTGTCGTAGTAATTTTTGAATCCATTAAAGTAGATTATTTTTCTTTCTTTTCTAGTTGCTCTTGGCAGGAAGGTATGTATATCAGAATGTTGTTTGCACTATCTTGATGAAAAAGTTACAAAAAAGTTTCCAAAATATGTGATAAATCACAAAAGTTATATCATTGGAAGAGTCAAGCCACAAAGTTGACTTCATTTCATTCAAAAAACCTTTTTTGAATAAATATTGTAGATACCGTAGACAACGCGCTATGTGGTGTGCGAAGGTAAATTTTATACGCATCGCCCTAGAAAAGGCAAAAAGACAAAAAAAATTAAAAAAGGATCTGGCATTGCCATGAGCTGTGGTGTAGGTTGCAGACACGGCTCGGATCCTGTGTTGCTGTGGCTGTGGTGTAGGCCGACGGCTACAGCTCCGATTAGACCCCTAGCTTGGGAACCACCATAAGCTGTGAGTTTGGCCTTAGAAAAGGCAAAAAGACAAAAAAAAAAGAAAGAAAATTTTATAGGAACTGTGAATTGATGATGATAGTTTGCCTTCAAATGAGAATTCTTCTTAGTTTAAATTATATTAGCTGTGGTTCAAAACAAAGGGGAAAATTGCATTCATGCTAAAAACTTCTGAGAGGAAAGATAAAACATACACAGATGCATCTGTGATATCCATCAAATGTTCTATGAACCATGATAGACATACACTTAAAGGAATGTGAGGAAGATTTCAGAGAAATGTGAGAATACTTCTTGGTGGTTAATCTGAAATAATGCATGGTACATGAAGCATTTACATCATGGGCTTGCAGACTAGATTTAATTTATATAATCAAAATGAGAGGAAGACATATCAGGAGTATAATATGGTAGCAAAATCATATGAGTGAAAAGTTGTATGTGAATGAAGAGTGGACTAGTTTGAGTGAAATATAGAGTATGTAGTCAGGAATGTTTGGTAAAAGGGAAGGAGCTGGATTTCAGAACTTGGAGTGTTGTAAATGTTATTCTTAGGTGTTTAGTTTTCATTATCTAAAATATTTAACTTGAGTAAATATTTTATTTAACTCTCTCCTGCATCAACTATTTAACTTATCACTTTATTTTATTCTTTTTTATTTCACTGTATTTTATGACTATATTTTCCTCATTTACAAAGGACAAAATTGCACAAGCATACTATGCATAAGTATTTGTTGGTCATAATTTTGTCCTGAGTAGACAGTGGAAGAAAAATTTCAAACAGAGATAAAAGTGAAGACTTGATAATTACCTGAAGTGTTTAAAAGAGTGGAGCTGGGATTCTTTAGTATGGTCATGAACTACTTAAAACTCTGGAAACAATGGTGGTGAAGTAAAAAATAGTCACCATACTTTGTGTGAACTTACCTTAACAGTAATGCTATGTCCAACTCTTGTTCCTTGATTTTAGAAATTATATTGGAAATATTTAGGTAAACAGAGCCAAAAAGAGGTATAATTAGAAGTTTTCAATTTTGGTGTGAGAATCATGGAAACTTAATAATTACCTGTGCTTTGTAATAATTGCACTATAAAACATTTGCATATAGTAGATGCTCGATAAATGTCTCACTGTTAGACATTTCTGCCATTTATATTAATAGGTAAATTAAAATAATTATGCTAACTTTTTGCTCTGTATTTTTCAGAAGTGAGAATGTATATTTTTTGAATTAGCCACCTACTCTCTAGTAGTCTTGATAACCACTAGACTTAGTACTACAATAGCATGAATATTTCAGAAGGAAATGTATGTATTATCAGATATGCCTCTGGATTGAAGAAATAGCCTGTCTTACATGTTACGTGCTATTATTGGATTTGATATACTTTAAACTCAGTGATTGCAGATTTCAGGTTATTCAGAATGATTGCAAATTGTAAATGAATCCATTTGTGCACTGACTATTTGTCATAGACCGAAGAAAGATCATGGCTCAGACAGTGATATGCTATTATTTTTCAAATGTATATAAATTGTTTATGCAGTGTTCATACTGAGGTTAATTTTTTCCCCAAATGTCAACCTGTTCCAACACCATTTTTAAAGACAGTCCATTCTTTATTAAATTGCTTTTGCACATTTGTCAAAAATCAATTGACCAAGGAGTAACATTGACATCATAGCAGGATGAGACAGTCCCTTTGTCTTTCCCCTTCAATGTATAACGAGTAAAACACCAATTATTCAACAACTGTTCTTCTGCTCAACATACCTGAATGCTGTAGAGTTTCACACATCTGTATTTCTGAAGTCGGGTGGAATGGAACACATAAAAGGTTGAACCCAGGGAACAGTGGAGGCAGTGCCTACAAGTCTGTTCCCAAAGACATAGTGGCTGAGCCTACAGCCTTACAGAACCTGGGAGCAACAGAGAACGTTGCAGACAAAACTGCACTGTCCTGGCTGCAGCAATGCCCATTCCCATTGGCAAGTGGGTAACAGTAAAGCAGTGGAGCTTGTGATACTATCCCTCCCACTTCAGAGGGACCTGTAAAAGCAGATTGTTGCAACCACAATGGTGGTGTACACAAATCTGACAGTCCTGGAAATGGCAGAAGCACCTAGGACTCCATCTCCAACCCCACAGAAGCAGAATATGCAACCAAAGCAATCCAAATGTGTCCACTATCCCAGTGGCCCAGGCAATGACACCAGCATTAGCAGTAACACTGGCAGCAGCAAGTCACATGTGACCCTGGGGGCATTCACAGCAACAATGAGAGTACTAGTCCCACACTTCTGGCAGAGGTGGTAAAGGGCCAAAAGTGCTGATTCTCAAATATAACCATAGGTAGCCCAGGTAAGAGAGACCATAAACTTGTGCTATAGCTCCACCTCCTGAAACAGAAAAGAAAATTGTCTAATTATTAACCTGTTGAATTGCTACAATCAAATTTAAAAAACTTTACCTGAACAAGAAAAGTGTTCACTGCTTCAAAAGCATAGGCAAAGGGACAACACATCAAGTAACATGAAAAACTGTGGTAACTGGGTGTCACAAAAAGAAAATGAGAGTTCTACAGAAACTGAACTTATGTCATGGAATACTATGACCAATCTGAAAGAGAATTCAAAAGAACTATCATGAAGAAGTTCAACGAGTTACAAAAAAAATCAGAAAGTTCAAGGAGCTCAAGAATAGAATTAATAAACTGAAGAAATATTTTAATAAAAATATTAGAACTATAAAAGACAATCAAAGAGGAGCTCTGGAGCTGAGGATCTCAAACATGAGATGAAGAATGCATTAGAAAATATCAGATATAGAGCAGATCATATAGAAAAGAGAATTACCAAGCTTAAAAATGGAAATCCAGAAATGATAAACGTAGAGGAAGGGAGAGAACTAAAATGTTAAAAAATACAGAAATTCTATAGGAATCATCTGACTCCATTACGATGGGCAACTTAAGGTTATTGGGTATCCCAGAAGAGAAGAGAGGTAAAAGGGAACAGACAGTTTACTTAAATAAATAATAGCTGAGAACTACCAAAATCTTGGTAAGTATTTGGTATAAAAGTCTATGAAGCTAAAAGAACACCTAATTATCTCAACGCAAAAGAACTTCTCCAAGACATATTATTTTTAAATTGTAAAATTTCAATGATAAAGAGAATTTTAAAGGCAGCCAGGGGTTTGGGGGAACAGTAATCTACAAAGAACCCTCATGAAGGCCATCGGCAGATTTCTCATTAGAAATTACAGTCCAGGAGACAGTGGAATGACACATCAAAATATTGAAAGATAATATCTATCATCCAAGAAGACTCTATTCAGCAAAGTTATCATTCAGGTGTGAAGGAGAAATAAAGACTTTCAAAGACATACAAAAGCTGAGGGAATTAATCATCATTTGACATGCTTTACAAGCTGAAAAAAGTTCTGTTTGAAAAAAAAGGCAAAATACATAACACTTTTAGTAAGTGAACAAGTAGACAGAATTGGAAATTTGCAACTGCATATCAGAATAGGTTCTTAAACAGTCATTGCATTAAGGTTCAAGGCAAGAAATCAGTAAAATAGCCATAGCTACTTCTATTTGGTAACAAATTCATGACATAAAAACGATCATTTGAGACAACAAAAACTTTAAAGAGGAACAGGAAAAGGACAGAACCCAAGTAGCTAAATGAAGTTAAGATGCTGTCAGCAGAAAAAGGATTATTTTATCTATGAGATGTTTAAAATAAACTTCATGATAACCACAGAACATAAATCTAGAGCAGAGACATGAAGCATAAAAACGAGGAAATTGAGAAAAATATCACAGAAAACCACCGAAGTGGCAAACAAAAACAAAAGTAAAAAGAAAGAATGGAGATATTGAGCAACCAGAAAACAAAAGATATTATGGCAGTCTGAAGTCATTGCTTATCAATTATCACCCTAAATATACATGGACTGAAAATATCAATCAAATGATACAGAGCAGCTAACTGTTTTCAAAACAAAACTATATGCTGCCTCCAGGAGGTTCCCTCTCAGCTTTAAAGATTAAACATACATTCAAAGTTAGAAATAGAACATTATACTCCAAGCAAATGACAGCCAAAGAGAGCAGGTATAGCCATACACATATCATATAAAATCAACTTCAAGTCAGAAAAGTAACAAGAGACAAAGACACTATATGACGGACAATATATAATGTGAAGAAAACAGAAGATATTAATATATGTTCACTTAAAATAAGAACATCAAAATATAAAGAAATTTTCAAAAGACAATGTGAGAAAGTGACAGTAACATAGTAATAGAAAGGAATTTTAACACCCGACTTATAGCAATGGATAGGTCAGTCAGGAAGTCAACAAGGAAGCTGCAGTCTTGAGGGGATATAAAATCACATGGATTTAATGGATTTATACAAATATTCCATCCAAATGAAGCAGAATGTACCTTCTTCTCAAGTGCACATGGAAAATACTCATGGAGAGATGATATGTTGAGGCACAAAACAAGTCACAGTAAATTTAATAGGACTGACATGATATCAAGCATATATTCTGAATACAGTGTTATAAAACTACTAATCAAATACAAGACGAAAATTTTAAAATGACAAATATGTGGAGACCCAATAACACACTATCAAATAACTACTAAGTAGATGAAATCAAAGTAGAAATAAAAATATACATGAAGACAATTGAAAATGAAACTATGACACAGAAAAATATGGGATACATGAAGAGGAGTACTAGAGGGAATTTTATAGCAATACAGGCCTACCTCAAGAAACAGTAAAAATCTAAAACAATCTAACCTTACTTCCAAAGGAACTAGAAAAAAGAACAAACTGTACCCAGTGTCAGTAGAAGGAAAAATATAATAAATATCAATGGAAATAAATAGTTATATAAAATACAGTAGAAAGGATTGATTAAAAAAATAAAACCCATTTCTTTGAAAAGGAAAAATTGGCAAGATATTAGCTAAACTCAGTAAGATAATGAAAGGAAGGCTCAAATATATAAAATCAAAAATGAAAGAGGAGAAATCACCATGAACAGAAAATACAAAGGTTTATTAGAAAATAACATATGTCTACAAACAACAAATGCTGGAGGGGGTGTGGAGAAAGGGAACCCTCCTGCACTGTTGGTGGGAATGTAAACTGGTGCAACCCCTATGGAAGACAGTGTGGAGGTACCTTAGAAAACTCTACATAGAATTACCATATGACCCAGCAATCCCACTCTTGGGCATATATCCAGACAAAAATTTCCTTGAGAAAGACACTTGCATACGCATGTTCACTGCAGCACTATTCACAATAGCCAAGACATGGAAACAACCCAAATGTCCATCGAGAGATGACTGGATTAGGAAGATGTGGTATATATACACGATGGAATACTATTCAGCCATAAAAAAGGATAAAATAATGTCATTCGCAGCAACATAGATGGAATTAGAAACCCTCATACTGAGTGAAGCAAGTCAGAAGGAGAAAGACAGATGTCA
>PVHT020000015.1:33550684-33608800 GCA_004024745.2 Catagonus wagneri | reverse complement strand
AAAAAAAAATAATAAATTATAAAAAATAACATAAACAGCTATACACCAAAAAAGTAGAAAACCTAGAAAAAATGGATAAGTTCTTAGTATCATAGGACCTTCCAACACTGAGTTATAAAGAAGTAGAAAATCTGGATAGATTGAGGATGAGTTAGGAGATTGGAACAGAAATCAAAAACTTTGGGAAGTACAAAAGTCCATGACCAGATAGGTAGCTTCAAGGGTATATTCTACCAAACATTCACAAAATATATAATCCTATCCCTCTCAAATTCTTTCAAAAAAAATGAAGAGGAAACGTTTCCTACTTATTTTGCAAGGCCAATATTAACTTGATACCAAAATGAGAGAAGGGCAACACAAAAAAGAACTTTACAAGCCAGTATCCCTGATCAACATAGATGCAAAAAATTATCAACAAAATGCTAGCAACCCAAATACAATAGTACATTAAAAGAATCGGATACCATGATCAAGTGAAATTTATTCCAGGGATGTAAGAATGCTTCAACATTCACAAATCAATCTGTGTTATATACCACACTAAGAATATGAAAGGTTAACATTATATGAACATTTTAAATGATTCCGAGAAATTCAACAACTATTTATGATGGAAACTCTCAATAAAATGTCAAATAAAGAATGTAACTCAACATAATAAAAGGCTTTAAATGACAAACACACAGCTAACATCATAATCAATGGTGAAAAACAAAACTTTTTCTCTGTGGTCAGGAATAACAGTAGGATGCCCACTCTTGCCACTCTTATTCGACAAAGTAATGGAAGTCCTATCCATAGAAGTTAGGAAAGAAAAAGAATTATATGAGTTCCCGTCATGGCGCAGCGGAAACGAAACTGACTAGGAGCCATGGGGTTGTGGGTTCCATCCCTGGCCTTGCTCAGTGGGTTAAGGATCCAGCATTGCCGTGTGCTGTGGTGTAGGTTGCAGATGCAGCTTGGATCCCATGTTGCTGTGGTTGTGGTGTAGGCCAGCAGCTACAGCTCTGATTGGACCCCTAGCCTGGGAACCTCCATATGCCATGTATGTGACCCTAAAAAGGAAAAAAAAAAAAAGGGCAAAAGAAAAATAATTATAATGCACCCAAATTTGCAAAGAAGTAAAACACTATTTATGGATGACATGATTGTCTACATAGAAAACCCTAAGGACTCCACCAAAAAACTCTTCTGCATACTAAAATCTTTTGCATTCTATACACTAACTACAAACTAACAGAAAGAGACATTAAGAAATCAATCCCAGTTGGTAAACCCCAATGGGGAAAAGAGTATAGAGGTACCTCAGAAAACTAAATATAGAACTACCGTATGATCCAGCTATCCCATTCCTGGGCATATACCTGGACAATTTTTTCATTCAAAGAGATACACGCACCCTTATGTTCAATGCAGCACTATTCACAACAGCGAAGATATGGAAAAAATGTAAATGTCCATAGACAGATGAATGGATTAAGACAATGTGGTACATATACACAATGGAATACTATTCAGCCATAAAAGAGAACAAGATAATGCTATTTGCAGCAAAATGGACGAAACTAGACATTCTCATACTAAGTGAAGCAAGTTCAGAAAGACAAAGTCTAATATCATATTATATCACTTATATGTGGAATCTAAAATATGGCACAGATGAACCTATCTGCAGAGCAGACTCACAGACTACAAAACAGACTCACAGGTATGTATAGCAGACTTGTGGTTGCCGAAGGGGAGGGAGTGGGATGGATTGAGAGTTTGGGGTCATTATATGTGAACTGTGATCTTTAGAAAGGATAGATAATGCAGTACTGCTATATAGCACAGGGAACCAGGTCTAGTCACTTTTGATGAAACATAAAGAATGACAATATGAGACAGAGAATGGGTATAGATATATGACTGGGTCACTTTGCTGTAGGCAGAAATTGACAAAAATGTAAATCAACTATAATAAATTTTTTTTAAATGATGGGGTACTTATACACAATGAAATACTACTTAGTCATAAAAAGAACAAAATAATGCCATTTTGTAGCAACATGGATGGAACTAGATATTCTCATTCTAAATGAAGCAAGTCATTATATGTGGAATCTAAAATATAACACAGATGAACCTATCTACAAAATAGAAAGAGGAGTTCCTGTCGTGGTGCAGCTGTTAACGAATCTGACTAGGAACCATGAGGTTACAGGTTCGATACCTGGCCTTGCTCAGTGGGTTAAGGTTCCAGCGTTGCCGTGAGGTGTGGTGTAGGTTGCAGACACGTCTTGGATCTGGCATTGCTGTGGCTCTGGCGTAGGCCGGCAGTTGTAGCTGTGATTTGACCCCTAGCCTAGGAACCTCCATATGCTGCCGGTGTGGCCCTAAAAAGAAAAAAAAAAAGAAAAAAGGAAACAAACTCATGGACGTAGCAGTCTTGTGATTGCTGAGGGGAAGAGGGTGGTGGCGTGGACAGGGAGTTTGGGTTTAGTAGATGCAAGCTACTGAATTTGGAGTGAATAAGCAATGAGGTCCTGCTGTACAGCACAGGGAACTCTATTCAATCTCTTGTGATGGAACATGACGGATGATAATATGAGAAAAAGAATGTATATGTATATCTGGTTCATTTTGCTGTACAGCAGAAATTGACAGAACATTGTAAATCAAGTATAATAAAACATTTTTAAAAAGAAATCAATCCCATTTACAATTCCAACAAAATAATAATATACTTAAGAATCAATTTAATTAAGAAGCAGAAAGACCCATATACTGAAAACTTTAAGAAATTTTCAAAATAATTAAAGAAATTGAAATATATTTCAGCTCATGAATAGAAGGAATTAAGTGTTAAAATATCAATATTAAGTAAAGCAATTTGCAGATTTGATGCAATCCCTATCAAAATCCCAATGACATTTTTTAAAATAGAAATACCAGAAAAAAACCCTAAAATGTATATGAAACCACAGAAGATCCTGAATAGCCAAAGTGGTGCTGAGGGGAACCAAAAACAAAGCTGGAGTTATCACTCTTCTTGATTTCAAACTATAACACTATTCTAGTAATTAACCTGCATGGTACTGGCAAACAAATAAAGTCCAATAAATGCAGATAAGTAAATTTATAAATGCAAATAAATATCCAAGCAGATAAATGGAACAGAATTGAGCGTCCAGAAAGAAACTCACATATATATGGAAAACTAATATATAATACTTGAGCAAAGAAAATACAATGGAGAGGAATTCCCTTGTGGCTCAGCAGTAAACATGATGTTGTGAGTTCGATCCCTGGCCTCGCTCAGTGGTTTAAGGACCCTGCGCTGCCATGAGCTGTGGTGTAGGTGCAGACATGGATCAGATCTGGCAGATCTGGTGCGGCTGTGGTGTAGGCCAGCAGCTACAGCTCCAATTAGACTCCTAGCCTAGGACCTTCCACATGCCATGGGTGTGGCCCTAAAAAGCAGAAAAAAAAAAAGATAGGAAAAAATAGCAAATACAATGGAGAAAGAGTACTCTCTTCATTTGATAAAGAATGAAACTAAGGCACTTTTACCTTAGTACACAAAAATGCACAAAATATGCACAAAAATGCACAAAGATTCACAAAAATCAAATGAAAATGTATTAAAAACTTGAATGGAAGCATGAAACCATAAAACTCCTAGAAGAAACAATTAGTACAATTTTGGCCCCTATCTTAGCCATATATTTCTGGATATGTCTCCTGACACAAGGGAAATAAAAACAAAAATAAATGGGAGTACATCAAACTCAAAAGCTTCTGCACAGGAAAGGAAATCATCAATAAAACAAAAAATAGCCTACTAAATGGGAAAAGCTACTTGCAAATCATATATCCAGTAATAGGTTAATATCCAAAATATATAAATAACTCATACAACTCAACACCAGAAAAAAGAAACAACCTGTTTAAAAAACTGGCAGTTGAGCTGAATAGACATTTTTCCAAAGAAGACATACAGATGGCCAACAGGCACATGTTCGACATCAATAATTATAGGAAAATGCAAATCAAAACCAGAACTACAATGAGATATCTCATGCCTGTCAGAATGACTATTATCAAAAAGACCACAAATAACAAGTGTTGGTGAGTATGTAGAGAAAAGCAAATGCTCATGCACTGCTGATTGGAACATAAATTGGTGCAGCCACTGTGGTACAGTATGGAGATTCCTCAAAAACTTAAGAATAGAACTATTATATCATCCATCTATTCCACTTCTGGTTATTTATCTAAAGAATATCTGAATACTAATTTAAATAGATATATACACCTTTATGTTCATTGCAGCATTATACACAAGAGACATGGAAGCAACCTTAGTGCCCAGTTAATGGATGAATGAGTACACACACACACTCACTCACACACACACACACACACACACACACACACACACACACACACACACACAGCTATAAAAAAAATTTGCCGTTTGTGACAACATGTATGAATCTCGATGGTATTACACTAAATGAAATGTCAGATCAAGAAAGCCCAATACTCTATGATTTCTCTCATATATATAATATTTTAAAAAATCAACAAGACAGAAACAAATACTTAGATACAGAGAATAACTTAGTGCTTACCACAGGAGAATGAGTATGTGAGGAGGGTTAAATGAGTAGAGGGAGTCAACTGTACATTGATGAATGGAAAATAAACTTATTGGGTAGCATACTGTAGTGTATACAGAAGTAGAAATACGATACTGTACATATGAAGCATGTAATGTTATAAACCAATGTTACATCCATAAAAAATCAGTTGGCTATATTTGTGTGTGTCCATTTATGGATTCTGTTTTATTCCATTTATCAGTGTGTATATTCCTTGCCAGGACCATACCATCTTGATTATTACAATCATTTTTTTTTTTTTTTACATCTTAGTATCAGATAAGGTGAGCCCTACAACTGTATTCTTTTTCAAGATAATTTTTGCTATCCCCATTCTTTTGCTTTTCCAAATAAATTTTCAAGTCAGTTTGTCTCCATCTCCAAAAATCTCGCTAGGACTTTTACTAAAAATGCATTAAATAAATAGGTCAATTTGTGAAAATTTGACATCTTGACTATATGGGTCGTTCATGTTTTCTTATCTTTTGGCATATCTAATTATTTTCTTGGAGTACTAGATATTGTATATGTTACATTATCGAGTATCTGAATTGTTTCATCTTCTCTGATAATGGGTCTTGTTTTACTAAAAGATAAGTTGCAAATCAATTTGATACTGCAAAGTCTGTTTTTAATGTTTTCTAAGGGAATTCTAAATTAACTTTTGTTTCAAGGAGGTAGTTGAACTGTACTACAAATAGTGATTCCTCTGGGGTTTCCAGTGAATGTCCCTAGGATCACCAGTGTCTCTTGGCTCTGACTTTTTGGAACTTAAATTTTTCAAAATTTATGTAGCCCTAGGTATTGCTTAACTTGCCTATCTCTCTTGCGATGTTTTGTGTAGCCATATAGGATTTTGCATATACATTCAAAGGCGATGGGTATATGGATGTCTGGAGCTTTTCTTCTACATAGTTCTGGTTATCCAGAATTTTGCCTTAAAATTTGTAGCCTTGTCAATATCTCTGAACTCCATCTCTTCACCTCAGCAAGGCCACTGAGCACTGTTTGTATTCTCTGTTTCTATACTGTCATTTCGGGAATTGCCTCCAGATTGAACGCTGAAGCTCTCTTGCAGCTCACCGTTTATATATCCTTTTGCTGAGGGATCCCAGGTCCATGGTACTCATTATCAAATGTGTGAAAAATCCTTGGTTCAGTTTTCTAATTTTTTTCCTGTTAAGAAGTAAATTGTGGCCTGGTTACTATAATATAGCCAGATTAGGTGTCTCAGGTTTGCTGATTTCTACTGTCTTTATGTCTGAATTGATTGGTATCAAATAATTGGTACCAGTTGATTGGCATTGTCTCTTTCTTGAGTCTTCATCAGATTAACCACAGAGAAGATGCTATTACAATATTGATTTAAACAATGACAATAAAATTTCCAAATCATAATTTAAGCAACTTATTCCTTTGGGTTAATCTAGCACACTTGTACCATTCTTCTAACTACCTCATGTGTATGCTATGTTCATGTACAGTGACACATTTTTCCTTACCTTGGATATCTTCATTCCTCCAAATCTTATTTCAAACAAAAGGTTTCCATAAGTGTGTTTCATCCTTGAATATTTCCAGTGGCCAGTTAATTCAAAAGTGGGACTCTCCAAGCTTAATTCACATGGTACCATTCATATAAATTGTGATGGCAACCCTGCCTCACTCATTATGGAGATCTGTAGCAAACTGAAACTAAAGACACCCAAATCCTTTAAAAATAAACTGATGTGAACACTTTATTAGTTTTAAGTGTCATGAAAGACAATGACAGATTGAGGAACTATTCCAGTTTAAAGTAGACCAAAGAGGCTTGACAATAAAGTCCAATCCCTGATTTTAGATTGGATACTTTATTTAAAAATTACACATAGGAAAATATTGGCAACATTTAAATATATGGCTTATATTAAGTGATAGCGTTTAATGTTAAATTGTCTCAATTTGATAATTTTATATTTTTGTGTAAATGAATATCCTTTTTTTAAAGGATATTTGTATTGTTCTTTTTTTTTTTTTTTTTTGTCTTTTTGCCTTTATCTAGAGCCGCACCTGCGGCATATGGAGGTTCCCAGGCTAGGGGTCTAACGGGAGCTGTAGCTGCCGGCCTTCGCCACAGCCACAGCAACGCGGGATCCGAGCCGCCTCTGCACCCTACACCACAGCTCACGGCAACGCCGGATCCTTAACACACTGAGCAAGGCCAGGGATCGAACCCACAACCTCATGGTTCCTAGTCGGATTTGTTAACCACTTAGCTACGAAGGGAACTCCGATATTTGTTGTATTGGGAAAGAGTAAATACATGTGAGCATGTGCAGGTCAATGAGATTGTTTTTTTTTTTAATGTAATGATTTTTATTTTTCCATTATAGCTGGTTTTTACTTTTCTGTCATTTTTTTCAACTGCACAGCATGGTGACCTGGTTAAGCATACATATAGATTCATCACAAGTGATTAGACATAGTTCCTGGTGCTTTACAGCAGGATCTCCTTGCTTTTCCAGAGATGAAGTTTTAACATTTAGTGAATCTAACATAAATTTTATTGCAGTATAGTTGACTTACAATGCTGTATTAGTTTGAGATGTACTAAAAAGTGAATCAGTTTTACATGTATATGTATATCCATTCTTTTATCCCATATAGGTTATTACAAACTATTGAGTAGATTTTCCTTTGCTATACAGTATGTTCTCATTAATCATCCATTTTATACGATAGTGTGTACATGTTATTCCCACCCTTCCAATTTATGTTCCCCCCTCAACAGTTTCCCCTTTGGTAACCCTAAGTTTGATTTTAAAATTTGTGTTTGTTTCTGTTTTATAAATAATTTCTTTTGTATAAGTTTTATTAGATTTCACATGTAAGTGTTATCATGTGATATCTGTCCTTCTCTGACTTATTTCACTTTGTATTTGCCAGTGATCTGCCATAGTATCAGATTGGTGCTTAGAACGTTCTTTATATTTTTGGATCTTCATAGTATCTACTATCTATATTAGAAGCTTGATTACAGTATATTTTCTCCTGTTTTCCTCTGTGTGGATCTCTCTCTTTTTTTTACAATTAGATAGGCTACTTCAAGACATGTTCTAGTCTCTTTATTATTTATATGTTCCCCTAGCAACATATAAATAGGAAAGTTCTGTGCACAAAGTATTTAGTGAATAGTTCTTGAATTTGGTAAATTTACATGAATTTGTTAGGTTGATCAAATGATAACTTTCTCTATTGTAGTCTGGGTTTTCCTATTATCATTTGTACTGGTTTTACTTCCTTAGCAATTAAGATAGTCATTTAGTCTTTCTCCTTTTTAAATGATTCTAAGATTTGGAGAAACTCAATGGGAGTTTGGCCAGGAGGAAGAAATATTCTAGAGCACATGAAAAGATCACTAATTTTTTCATTGTATAAAGTAGGTCACTCTCTGTACTTTCATCCCTAGGCTCAGTTATAAATTCAAAAGTGCAGCCTTACTGAGTTGCTCTAACTGAAAGAGTATGAACAAAGCACTGGATGTTAGTGAACCTCAGAAAGTTTTAATCCAAGTGCCTCTTTTATCTTTAACCTTCAAAGGACTAACATTTAACTGATGTTGTATTTTTATGGAATATCTACTAAGAAGATATTGGAGGGGCATTCAAAAGGATTTCCTTGTATTAGGTCAGTTCAGAGCTCTAATCAGTCTTAGGAATTTAAATTAGCCATGTCTGGGATGCTCTTATCAGTTACCAGTAGAGTAAACATATTTTATTAACAAATCTCTATACATTGCCTCTCTTCTGGTAACCCAACAAGTATGGTATTAATGTGTTGTTTAGGACTGTGATAAGTTAGCCTGAACTAAGGATGTGACTTCATTCAATTAGGTCACCATGTGTTCTTAGGCCAAGTTTTGTATTCATTCAAACGAGTACAGTTTCTCATGATGAATAGCTAGTTCTGCTAGCTGCCCTTATATATATATACTATGCATATATGCATATATATGACTATATTAATATATGCATGTATATGACATATGTACATATATGACAAATTAAATCGATTATATTTAATATATAATGTGGTTTTGATATATATGTATACATTGTGAAATAATTATCACAAGCTAATTGGCATATACATCACTTCTCATAGTTACCATGCTTTTATGAACAATTAGATCTTATTAAAGAGTGAGAGCGCCCTTGAAATTTAATTTTATACTGATTTGTAGCAGGAAACAAATGCAACTACTGATATGGCATAAGAATTATATATCTTGGAGTTCCCATTGTGGCTCAGCAGAAACGAATTCGACTAGGAAAGATGAGGTTGCGGGTCTGATTCCTGGCCTCGCTCACTGGGTTAGTTATCTGGCATTGCCGTGAGCTGTCCTGTAGGTTGCAGATGTGGTTTGCATCCAGCGTTGCTGTGGCTGTGGCTTAGGCACGTAGCTATAGCTCGGATTATGCACCTAGCCTGGGAGCCTCCACATGCCGTGGGTGAGGCCCTGAAACTGCAAAAGACAAAACAAAACAAAAAAAAATGGTTGGAAAATGACTACAGAACTCAAGGAAAGGAAGTTGTTAAGAGCTTTTAATAGTAATGAAGACATTATTATGTTTGGCTTCTTTAGGAATATTTTGCTTCAAGGGGTAAGGGTATTTTTAGAACTATGTTGCTTAAAGTTTGGACTAGGAATAATGCTGCCTATGTTAAGGATATAGAAAGCTAAAAAGAGCTTCGGTCGCAATCTAAACATAAATTAGAGTAGTTACTAAATCATAAATTTTCCTGAATTCATCAGAGAATTGAGGTTGAAGATCAACTAAAGAGCCTGAAATCTAAGGACATAGAAGATCCTCCAAGGAGAGATGAAATGCAAATACTGGATCTTATGTGGCAGAGCACTGGACAAGGAGAGGCCAGGTACATACAAATAAATAAGAGAAAAATCAAGTAAAATGCTTAAGGTAATTCTAAAGCCTGATTTGAGGTTCTGTGAAAGTATAGAAACTTGTTGATCCTGCAAATCAGCACAGTTTGCATTCTCTTGTAAGCTTTATTCCATTAGTGTTCTTGAAAAATAGAATTTGTTATAGGAAAAGGTCTCCCTCAGTAGTGTAGAAAAAAATGATGTAAAGAAAATACTCAGTAAATCCAAAATATGAGAGAAAAAGAGGAAAAAGGAAAGAAACGATTGAAGAAAGAAATAGGTAATAATCCAAGCATAAATATAATTATGTCATATGTGGATGGTCTAAACATACAAATTAAAAGGCTGAGATTATGGAATTATTTTGTTCATCAGAATTCTTTCAGTACAAAGACATAGATGGTAAAAGGGCAAGATAAAGTAAAAGGGTAAAAAAGATATACCATATAAATAGAGAAATCTGCTTTTGAAAGAACTTTCAGGTTGAAAATCAGTGAAATGTGGAATACTGAAGCAATACTATCAACCAACTTTTGTTAATTGTCAATTAGAAAAAAATTTACAAAGACATAATGGAATATAAGTTCTTTTCTAGTACACATGAAACATTAATCAACATACACTATATCCTGACCTCTAAAACATATCTAAATAAATATAAATAATTAGAATCATACAATGTACATTATTTGAGCCCAAAAGAGTTAAAGTAGAAACAAGAGGAGAAATATTTGGAAAAACAGAACTTTGCAAAAGGGCATGCTGATAAGGGAGTTTATTTGGGTTAAAACCAGCACATATAGATGGCAACAAGCATAGGAAAAAGTGCTTAAGATCACTACTCATTAAAGTAAGAAAAAAAGCTAACAAAGTAGGCAAATGGTTAAAATAAATAAATCCTAGCCAGTCCAGTTCTCTAGAGGATGAATAGCAGCTATAACTCTCATACATTGCTGGTGATAATATAAAATAGTACAATCACTTTGAGAAATAGCTAGGTTATTCATTATAATTTCATTTTTGAAGAATGGTTTATTATATTATTTTCGGGGGTACAATTTAGTGATTACAATTCTGCGTGTATTATGTTCCATTGAAAATTTTAAAGTATTGGCTATGTTCTCTGTGCTGTATAATACATATATATATATTTGAAGATTATTTATTTTATACATAGTAGTTTTTACCTTTTAATCCCCTTTACCCATCCTGCCCCTCCCCCTTCCTACACTCTACTTGTAACCACTAGTATGCTTTTCTATCTGTATGTCTGTTTCTGTTTTGTTATATTCATTTTTTTGTGTCACATGTAGTGTATTTGTCTTTCTCTGATTTATTTGGCTAATATAATATCTTCTAAGGACATCCATGTTGTTCCAAATGGCAACATTTCATTCTTTTTTATAACTAATATATATATATATACATATATATGTATATATGTATACGTATATATGTGTGTATATATATATGTATACATATATGTGTGTGTATGTGTGTGTGTATATGTATATGTATGTGTATATATATATATATATATATATATATATATATAACACATATTCTTTGTCCGTTAATCTATTGGTGGACACTTTGGTTACTTCTATATCTTTGCTATTATGAATAATGCTGCTGTAAACATTGGGTGCATGTATCTTTTTGAATTAGTGGATTTTTCCTTCAGTATATACCCATGAGTGGAATTGCTGGATCATATGGTAGTTCTAATTTCATTTTTTGAGGAATCTCTATAGTTTTTTCCACTGTGGCTGTACGAATTTAAATTCCTACCAATGGTGTATGAGACTTTCCTTTTCTTGGTATTCCTACTTCATTTGGTATTATAAATTTTTTGATGACAGCCATTCTAACAGATGGTAGGTGAGAGCTGACAGTTTTGATTTTCATTTCTCTGACTATTAGTGTTGTTGAGCACCTTTTCCCGTTTCTGGTAGCTATCTGCATATCTTCTCTGAAAAAAATGTCTATTTTAGTCTTTGGCCTATTTTTGAATTGTATTTGTTGCTTTTTACTCTTGAGGTGTATGAGTTGTTTATATATTTGGAATATTATCCACTTACAGGTCAAATCATTTGCAAATATTTTCTTCCATTCCTTATGTTGTCTTTGCATTTTGTTTATGGTCTCTTTCACTGTGCAACAAAAGATTTTAAGTTGAATTAGGTTGTATTTGTTTGTTTGCTTTTGTTTCCTTTGCTTTAGGAGAATGATTCAAAAAAATATTGCTATAGTTTTTGTCAAAGAATGTTCTACTTTTGTTTTCTTCTGGGAGACTTTTGGTTTCCGGCTTTATATTTAATCTATTTTAATTTTACTTTTGTATATAGTGTAAGAAAGTGTTATAGTTTATTTTATATAAAGCTATTTGTTTTTTCAGAACCACTTAGAAGAGGCTGTCTCTTCCACATTATGTATTCTTGTCTCCTTTGTTATAGATTAATTGGCAATAGTTACATGTATTTATTTGTGGGTTCTCACTTCTGTTCTTTTGATATACTTGTATGTTTTTGTGATAGTACCATTTTGTTTTGATTATAGTATCTTTGTAGTATAGTCTGAAGTCAGGAAGATGAATCATCCAGCTTTATTCTTTTTTAGCAACTGAAATGTTCATTGATAGAAATGGATAAAGAGGATGTGTTACATATATACAATGGAATATTATTTGGCCATGAAAAGAATGAAATAATGACATTTGCAGCAATGTAGATGGACCTAGAGATTATCATACTGAATGAAGTAATTTGGAGAAGGAAAAAATATATAATATCACTTACACGTGGATTCTAATAAAATGAAGTAAAGGAACTTATTTAAAAAACAGAAACAGATTTCTAAACCAATCTTATGGTTATCATAGGTGAAACTATTGGAGTGAGAGAAGAATTGGGAGGGTGAGAATGACATACACACTACTATATAAAATAGATGAATAGCAAGAACCTACTATATAGCAGAGGAAATCTCAATAGTTTATAATAACCTATACGGGAAAAAAGAATGAATATATTTATAGTATGGCTGATTTACTTTGCTATACACAGGAAAATACTACAACATTATAATTCAACTTTACCTCAATAAAATTAAATTAAAAAATATTATTGGAAATCCTAGCCACAGCAGTCAGACAAACGAAAGAAATAAAATGTATCCAAATTGGAAGAGAAGAGTTAAAAAAATATTGCTTTGCCTATCTTGGGTTTTTTGTGGTTTCATATAATGTTTAGCATTTGTTCTTATTCTGTGAAAAAATATCTTGGATAATTTGATAAGGATTGCATTTTATCTGTAGATTGCTTTGGGTAGTATGGATATTTTAATAACATTATTTCTTTCAATCCATGAACTTGGTATAGTATTCATTGTTTTGTTTTGTTTTTATTTTAGGGCAGCACCCACGGCATATAGAGGTTCCCAAGCCTAGGGGTCCAATCAGAGCTACAGCGGCTGTCCTGAACCATAGCCACAGCAACATCAGATCTGAGCTGCGTCTGGATCCCACATGACAGCTCACAGCAATAGCGGATCCTTAACCAGGGATTGAACCTGCAACCTCGTGGTTCCTAGTCATTTTTGTTGCAACACGTAGAGAACTCCCCATTTTTTTTTTTTGTATTATTTTCAATTTAATTCATCAAACTTTTAAACATTTCAGGGGGTGGGTGCTTCACTTCCTTGGTAAGTTCATTTCTAGGTATTTTATTGTTTTGATAAAATTGTAAATAGAATTGTTTTATTGAATTCTCTGATACTTCATTAAAAGTGTATAAAAAAGCAACAGATTTCTCTATATTGATCTTGTACCCTGCAACTTTGCTGAAATCATTTATCAGTTCTAGCCATTTTTGATGGAGACTTTAGAGATTTTTATGTATGCTATCATGTCATCTGCATATAGTGAAAGACTTACCTCTTCCCTACTAATTTGATCCTTTTTATTTCTTTTCCTTCTCTGATTGCTGTGGCTGAGACTCCAATAATATAAGTAGAAGTAGTAATTTGAGACCCGATTTTAGAGGAAAAGTTTTCAGCTTTTCACCATTAAGTATGTTATCTGTGGGTTTGTCATAAATGGCCCTTCTATATCAACTTTTATGAGAGTTTTTATCATGAATGTATGTTGAATATTGTCAAATGCTTTTTCTTTATCTGTGGAGATGATCATGTGATTTTTACCCTTCCCTTTGTTAATGTGGTGTATCACATAGATTGCTTTGCAAATATTGAACAGTCCTGGGATTGTTTATTCCAAGGAATGAACAAATTCTTCTTCTTCATTGTAAATGATAATTTTTATATTGGTGAATTAAGTTTGTAATATTTTTTGAGGATTTCAGGATATATATTCATCAGAAATACTGGCTTATAATTCTGTGTGTGCATGTCTGTATATAGTGTCTTTATCTGGTTTTTGTATTGGTATGAATGTTGTTTTGCAGAATGAGTGTTTGAGTCTTCCAGTATATTCAATGTTTTGGAATAGCTTAAGAAACATAGGTATTAACTCTTCTTTATATGAATGTTACAGTTCCCCTGTGAAGCCATGCTATCATGGAATCTTGTTTTACCAGGATTTTTATTTTTATTACAAATGTAATTTCACTTCTTGTGATCAGTCTTTTAAAATTATCTATTTCTTCCTAATTCAGTCTTGGAAGAATGTATGTTTTAAGAAATTTGTCCATTTCTTCTAGGTTTTCCAATTTATTGGCATATAACTTCATAGTATTATGATTTCTTTTTGTATCTTTGTATTATTAGTTGTTATTTATCCTTTTTTTTTTCTTTTTTTCTTTTTTGGCTGCACCCAAGGCATGCCAAAGTTCCCAGGCCAGGGACTAACCCAAGCCACAGCAGTGACATTGCCGAGTTCTTAACTCCTAGGCCACAGGGGAACTCCTCTTTCATTTCTCATTTTGTTAATTTGTTTTTTTAATGAGCATAGCTAAAGTTTCATCCGCTTTGTCTTTTAAAAATTCTGCTCTTTGTTGATCTTTTAACTTACCGCTGACTTTTATTACTTTTTCCTTCTGCTGAAATGTTTTTCATTGTAAAATGCTTTATTTTTGTTTTTTTATTTTATGTGTTTTATTTTTTCCATTATAGTTGATTTACAGTAATCTGGCAATTTCTACTGTAAAGCAAAGTGGCCCAGTCATTCATACACACACACACACACACACACACACACACACACACACACACATACACATATACACATATACACTTTTTCTCACATTATCCTACATCACGTTCCATAACAAGTGACTGGATACGGTTCCCTGTATTATACAGCAGGATCTCATTGCTTATACACTACAAATGTAATAGTTTGCCTCTATTAACCCTATACTCCCAGTCCATCCCACTCCTTCCCCCTCCTCCTTGGCAACAAGTCTGTTCTCCAAGTCCTTCAGTTTGTTTTCTGTGGAAAGTTTCATTTATGCCATATATTAGATTCCAGATATAAGTGATATCATATGGTATTTGTCTTTCTCTTTCTGACTTACTTCACTTAGTATGAGTCTCTAGTTCCATCCATGTTGCTGCAAATGGCATTTGAGTTTGCATGTTCTCCTTTTTCTAATTTCTTTAGATGAATATTTGAGGTTTTTCTTGTTTCTTAAAGAAGGTATCAATACAACCTTCCATCACAGAACCACTTTTGATGCATCCAATACATTTTGGAAAATTGTGTTTGCATTTTCTTTTGTTTTGAGATATTTTTCCATTTTCTGTTTAATTTTTTTCATTGACTCAATGGATTTTTTAATAGCATGTTGTTTAATCTCCACATGATTGTTTTTCCCTTTTTTTTTCTGTAAGTGATTTCTAGTTTCCTGTCATTGTGGTTAGAATAATTATTGATATAATTTCTATCCACTTAAATTTTTTAAGACATATTTTGTGACCTAAAATGTGATCTCTTCTAGAGAATATTCATGTGCAATTTGAAAAGTATGTATTTTCTCCTTTTTTTTTATGCAATGCCCTGTAGATATGCTTTGTCCAGCATCTAATGTCCCCTTTCATTCCACTCTTTCCTTAGTGATTTTCTCTCTGGATGATCTGTCCATTAATGTAAGTGAGATGTTTATGTCCCCTATTGGTAATGTATTATTATCAGTTTTTCCCTTTATGTCAGTTTATATTTGCTTCATATATTTAGATATTCCTATATTAGGTGCCCATATATTGAGTGGTGTATCCTCTTCTTGTATTAATCCCTTTATCATTTTGTAATGTTCTCCTATCTCTTTTGTTATAGGCTTTGTTTTAAAGTATATTTTTTGCTACCTGCAATTTCTTACAATTTCTATTTGTATAAAGTATCTTCTTCTGTACCCTAAGTTTTATTTTGTTTGTGTCTTTAGGTATGAAGTGAACCTCTTGTAAGTGGCAAATAGATGGGTCTTGAGGTTTTTATCCAATCAGCTAACTTTAATTGGAGCATTTAGTCCACTGACATTTAAGGTGTTTTTTGATAGGTATATACTTACTGCCATTTTGTTACTTGTCCTCTTGGTGTTTTTGTAGTTCTTCTTTTTTTCTTCTGCTAATTTCTTCTTTTTTGGTTGATGATTTAATTTAGTGGTATGCTTATATTCCTCTCTCCTTCATTTTTGTTTAGCTATTGTAGACCTTTGATTTGCGGTTTCTATAGGGTTCATATACGTTGACCTATAACCATATATACTTGTTTGAACTGGTAGTCATTTAAACTGAAACACATTCTAAAAGATCTACATATTTTTATTTCTTCCTCCTACCTTTTGTGTTTTTATGTCATATTTTATGTCTTAATACTTGTCCCTTTACTGTTTATTGTACTTATACTTCATTTTTCCATTTTTTTAATCTTCCTTGTAGCTTATTTTTAATGGGTGATCCAATGCCTTTATCATGCATTTGTCTTTATTGGTAGGTTTTTTTTTCCACTTTCCTATAGATTCCTTCTTCTTGTAGGTTTTTTTTTTTTAAAGCACAGTGAATGACCTTTAATATTTCTCTTAGGGTTGTTTTAGTTTTAATGAACTGGTTTTTTTGTTTTTTGTTTTTTTTTTGTCTTTTGTCTTTCGAGGGCTGCACCTTTGGCAAATGGAGGTTCCCCGGCTAGGGGTCCAATTGGAGCTGAAGCTGCTGGCCTATGCCACAGCAACGTGGGATCTGAGCCACATCTATGACCTACACCATAGCTCATGGCAACGCAGGATCCTTAACCAAATGAGCAAGGCCAGAGATCAAAATTGCGTCCTTATGGATGCTAGTTGGGTTTGCTAACTGCTGAGCCATGACGTGAACTCCCCAGTTTTAATGAACTCTTTAGTTTTTGGTTTTCTGAGAAATTCTTTGTCTGTCCTTCAATTCTAAATGATAATCTTGGTCAGTATTGTATCCTCGGTTATATGTGTTTTTTTATTTTCAGTACTTTAAGTATATTGTGCCAGTCTCTTTTGTCTTACAAAGTTTCTGAAGGAAAATCAGATGATAGCCTTGTGGGCATTTGATTGTATGAGACTTTTTGTTTTTCTTCCTCCTTTTGAGTTCTCTGTTTTTAACTTTTGTCATTTTAATTTTGAAATGTCAAAATATCAAAGTTAATTTGGGCCAGTTTTGATTCATCTTCTTTGGTGCTCTGTGTGCTTCTTGACCTGGACATCTATTTCTTTTTTCAGGTACAGAAAGTTTTTAGCCACAATTTCATCAAATACATTTTCAATCCTTTTCTCTCTCCTTTCCTCCTTGGATCCCTATCAATGCAGTAATTTTGCTTTTGATGTTTTCCAAAAGGTCCCTTAAACTCTTTTAATTTTTTTAATTTGCTTTTCTTTTTATTGTTCTGAATGGGTGGTTTCCATTATTCTATTTTCCAGATCACTTATATATTCTCTATATCACCTAGTGTGCTATTAATTTCTTCTAGTGTCTTTTTCATTTCAGATATTATATTCTTAAATTCTGATGTGTCTCCTTTTTTTTTTTTTTTTGTCTTTTTGCCTTTTAGAGGGCCACACTCATGGCATATGGTGGTTCCCAGGCTAGGGGGTCTAATCAGAGGTATATCCGCCGGCCTGTGCCACAGCCACAGCAATGTGGGATCTGAGCCGCATCTGCAACCTACACCACAGCTCACGGCAACACCGGATCCTTTACCCACTGAGCAAGGCCAGGGATTGAATCCACAACCTCATGGTTCCTAGTTGGATTCGTTAACCACTGAGCCACGACGGGAACTCCCTGATGTTTTTCTTTTATTTTCTGGTTCTTTGTTAAATTTTTCACCATATTTATTTATTTATTATCCTAATTCAGTAAGCATTCTTATTATGTATTAAATAGTTTGGTAAATTTTTATTTAATTAAATTATAATTGATTTACCGTGTTGTATCAATTTCTGCTATATAGTATAGTGACCCTGTCATACACATATCTACATTGTTTTTATCATACTATCTTCCATCACAGTCTACCCCAAGAGGTTGGATATAGTTCCCTATGTGTACAGTAGGACCTCATTGCTTTTCCATCCTATATCTACCATCCCCAACCTCCCTGTACATCCCACTTCCTCCCCCTTCCCCCTTGGCAACCACAATTCTGCTTTCCATGTCTGTGATCTGTTTGTGTTTTGTAGATAGGATCATTTGTGCCATATTTTAGATTCCACATATAGGTGTTATTACACGGTTTTTGTCTTTCTCTTTCTGACTTACTTCATCTAGTATAAGAATCTCTGTTTTATCTCTGTTGCTGCAAATGCAATTATTTTGTTCTTTTTTAAGACTGAGTAGTACTTGATTATATATATATACGTACTACATTTTCTTAATCCATTCATCTGTTGATGGACTTTCACAGTTTCTATGTCTTGGTTATTGTGACTAGTGCTCAATGAACATAGGGTTGCATGTATCTTTTTGAATGAAACTTTTGTCCACATATACTCCTAGGAGTAGGATTGCTGGATCATATGGTAGTTCTATATTTAGTTTTCTGAGGAAGCTCCATACTGTTTTTCATTGTGGTTGTACAAATTTATGTTCCAATGTGGTAAATTGTTTTTGTTTCATTATTTGTTTTTTAAGTGTTTTCTCCTGTTCTTTCATATGATATAAATTCCTCTGTCCTCTTTGAAATTAGGTGATACAGTTACCTATTCCCTGTGGAGGGGATGTCTTTGTGTGGGTGCATCCCTTTACAGCCTGTGTGTACCCAGTGGCTTTGGTGGGAGAGGTAGATCTGATGTGATCACAATTCATATCTTCCAGGGTGCATTGGCAGCTCTCACCATGGAGGAAGTTAGCACTATATATTAGATCAGAGCCTTGTGTGAGCCAGGGCTTTCCCGGTGCTTCATTGCCAACACCACCCTAATGTGTTTAGGGGCAAGTCCCAAGTTGCTGGAGCAGAAGCCCTGCAGTTTGGTTCTGAGCTGGTTCCATGCCCTTTAAGTGTGTTCTCTCCCCACTCTTAGCTCTTACATTTTTAGCCCAGAAGAAAGCAGTCCTGGATTAAGAGGAGCTAAAGCTTATACTTAGCATGGTTCAGGGAGTAAACTATGGGAGACCTGGCCCCAGTCAGAGTTCTGGACCACTCCTAGTGCTCTTTCTTCTTTGGCACCTGCAATGGCCACTGTTGGCCCAGTCAGATACCATTCGAGGTTCAAACTGGCTCCATCCCCTACAACAGGTACTCTCTTCAGCCATTGCAACCCTCACCCCGGTATGGAAGTACATTGTGGAGCAAGAGCTTTTGCATATCAAAGTAAAAGGAACAATCAACACCATGAAAAATCAGCCTATAAAATGGGAGAAGATATTTGCCAAACATATATCTGATATGTAGCTAATATCCAAAATATAGAAGGATTTTATATAGCTCAATAGCAATAGAACATATAACTGGATTCAAAAATAGGCAAAGGACCAGATTAGAAAGTTTTCCAAAGACTTACTCATGGCCAGAAGTTATATGATAAGATGGTCAGCATCATTAATCTTCAGGCAAATGCAAATCAAAAACTCAGTGATATATCACTTCACTCCTTTTATAATGGCTATTATAAAAAATGAGGACACATGTGTAGTGTTGGCAATAATGTGGACAAAAGGAAAAGCTGGAGCACCATAAATTTGAAAACTGATTATAGGAAACTAAGCAGATTGCATAAGAAAAAAGGAAAATCAAGCTACTGTATGATCCAGTATTCCCACTTTGAGTATATATCCAAAGGAAATAAAATCAAGATTCTGAAGAGATTTCTGTGCCCCCTTTCCCCCTTGTTTATTACATTATTATTTGCAATAATCACAGTGCGGAAACAACCCAAATATCCATCTACAGATCAGTGGATCGAGAGTGTGTGTTTGTATGTGTGTTTATATTACTCACTCTTTAAATGAGGAAATCCTGCCATTTAAACAATATACTTGGACCTGGAGGACATTATGATAAGTGAAACAAGCCAAACACGGAAAGACAAATACTGCATAATCTCACTTATATTTGGAATCTAAAATAAATTCATAGAAGTAGAATAGTGGTTTCCAGGTGCTGAAGAAATGTGGAGATATTGGTCAAGGGTTGCTAAATTTCAGGATGATTAAGTTATGGAGATCTAATGTATAGTACAGTGACTCTAGTTAACCAAAGCATATTATACTCTTGATATCTGCTATAAAGATAACTCTTAATTGTCCTTACCCCAAAGAAAAAGAGAAATAAAGAAAATGTTAACTATATTAAGTAATAGATATGTTAGTTAATTTAATTTTAATGATTACTTTACAGTGAACATGAAGTCTACCTATGTGTTAGAGATCCTGATCTCATTTCCTTTGAATATATACCCATATATAGGATTTCTGGATCATATGGTTAGCTGTATTATATGGTACACAGTTTATTTGATATCTTTTTTATAAGTGTGGGCATTTAATGCTCTCATCTTCTGTGCACTGATTTTGCTGCATCCTATAAGTTTTGGTATGCTGTGTTTCCAGTTTTTTTTTTTTTTTCAGTGTATTTTGTGCTTTTCCTTTTCACTTCATCTTTGACACATTCAGGAATATGCACTGTTTACCTTCCTCATGTTTGTGATTTTTCCAGTGTTCCTTCTGTTAATGATTTCTAGGTTCATACAACTGTGATTGGAAGAGATACATGTACGATTTAAATCTTTTAAAATTTGTAGATATTTGTTTTGTGACCTAAGTATTGATCCATCCTGGACAATGTCCCATATGTACCTGAGAAAAATATGTATTCTAAGTCTCGTGGATTCAACATGCTGTATATGTCTGTTAGTTTTATTTGGTCAGAAGTATAATTTAAATCTAATGTTCCCTTTCTGATTTTCTTTCTAGATGATCTGTTGTTGAAAGTAAGCTATTGAAGTCCACTAATATTATTGTATTGTTGTCTATTTATCCTTTTGGATCTGTTAACATTTGCTTAATATATTTTTGTGTTGCAATGTTGGGTGCATGTAATAAAATTGTTATATCACTTTGAGAAAATTTATCCCTTTATCATTATGCAGATGACAATTGAACAGTGTGGGTTTTTTTTTTTTTTGTTGTTGTTGTCTTTTTAAGACTTCACCCCTGGCATATGGAAGTTCTCAGGCTAGGGGTCGAGTTGGAGCTGTAGCTGCTGGCCTATGCCACAGCCATAGCAATGCCAGGTCCAAGCTGCATCTGTGACCTACACCACTGCTCACGGCAATGCCAGATCCTTAACCCACTGAGCTAGGTTGAGGATTAAAACCGCATCCTCATGGATATTAGTCGGGCCTTTACTCCTGGTCCACAGTGGGAACTTTGAGCAGTGTAGGTTTTAACTGTTTGGTTCTGTTTATACCTGGAATTTTTTTTCTTTTTCTTTTTTTTTTTTTTTTTTTTTTTTTCTGGCTGTCCCTTTGGCATGTGGAAGTTCCAGAGTCAGGGATCTAACCCACACCACAGTTGTGACTCAAGGTGCTACAGTGACAATGGCAGATCCTTAACCCACAGTGCCATGAAAGAACTCTGGATATTTTTCACTAATAAGTACTATATTATTAGGCGGTTGATGGTTGGTTGAATCCCTGGATTTGGAGCAACTGCGGATATGGAGGGATTAATGTAAGTTATATGCAGACTAACTCCCATGTTGTTGAACTGTCAAATGTGTAATGACCTTCTTTGTCTCTTGTTAAAGCTTTTGACTTAATGTCTATCTTGTCTGATGTAAGTATAGGTACTTCTGTTCTCTTTTGGTTCCGATTTATGTAGAATACTTTTTCTATCAATTTACTTTGAGCCTATGTGTGTCCTTGATTCTGTGTCCTGTAAGTATTATGTATGTTGGTCTTTTTTTGTTTTTTAATCATTCAGCTACTCTGTAAGTTTTGGTCAAATAATTCAACGACTCTGCAAGTTTTGGTCAAATAATTAACCCAATAAATTTAAATAATGATAAGTAAAAACATTCAATTGTCATATTATTAATTTTGTGGCTATTTTGTAATTTCTTTGTTCCTTACTTCATCTCTTGCTGTCTTCCTTTGTGAATTGATGATTTTACATAGTGGCTTACTTTGATTCTCTTCCTTTTATCTTGTATTTATTTATTTATTTATTTATTTTACTTTTTTATGGCTGCACCCGTGGCATATGGAGGTTCCCAGGCTAGGGGTCTTATTGGAGCTGCAGCTGCCAGCCTACGCCACAGCCACAGCAACGCTAGATCCGAGCCACGTCTGTGACCTACACCACAGCTCACGGCAATGCTGGATCATTAATTCACTGAGCAAGGCCAGGGATCAAACCCACGACCTCTTGGTTCCTAATCAGATTTGTTTCTGCCTGATGGGAACTCCTTTTTTTCTTTTTATCTTGTATGATTTATTATAGGTTTTTATTTTTTGTTATTCTGTGGCTTATGGGAGACATCTTATCTATATAACTGTTTGAAGCTGAAAAGTTAACTCTGATTGTATAAAAACACTCTAGCATTTCACTCCCTACCCAAACATTTTGCTTTTGAAACTACAATTTATACCTTTTTATGTTATGCATCAATTAACACATTATTGTGGCTATAGCTATTTTTAATAATTTTATTCCTTAACCTTTATACCAGAGATTAGTTGAAACCCACCATACTGTAGTACTAGAGAATTCAAAATCTGATTGTAATTTTTTTTTACCAGTTATGTTTTATATTTTCATATATTTTGTTATTAGTATCTTTTTTCATCTGGAAGAATACCTTTTTTTTGTTTGTTTTTTTAGGGCCACACTCCATGGCATATGGAAGTTCCCAGACTAGGGTTTGAATTGGAGCTGTAGCTGCCAGCCTACGCCACAGCCATAGCAACACAGGGTCTGAGTCCATCTGTGATCTACACTGCAGCTCACAGCAATGCTGGATCCTTAAGCCACTGAGCAAGGCCAGGGATTAGACCTGCATCCTCATGAATATTAGTGGGGTTCTTTACCTCTGAGCCACCATGGGAACTCCAAGAACACCTTTAAGAATTTCTTTATAACTTCTTGTAAGGCATATCTGGTGGTCATGAGCTCCCTCAGCAGTTGCTTGTTACAGAAAGTCTTTATCTTACCTTCGCTTCTGAAGGAATATTTTTCTGGGTAAAGTATTCTTTGCAGCTTTGTTTCTTTCAGCACCTTGAATATTTTTATTCCATTCCATCTTTGCCTCCAAGGTTTCTGCTGAGAAATTAACTTGCAAACTTATAGGAGTTCCCTAGTATACAAAAATGCTTTTCTCTTGTTGTTTTTAAAATTCTCTCTTTGATTTTTATTTAAATGGTTTCATTATAACATGTCTTGGAGAAGTTTGTTTCAGATTAAATTTGTGTGGTAATCTGTTAGTTTACGAACTTGGATGTCCAAATCTCTCCCCTGATTTGGGACTTTTTCAGCAATTATATCTTTAAATAAATGTTCTACCCCTTTCTCTCTCTTTTCTTCTGAGACTCCAATTATGAATTGATTGTTTCTCTTTACACTGCCCCTTAAATCCCATTAGAGTTCCTTAATTCTTTTTTATTCTTTTTTTTTTTTTGTTTTCTCCTTAGACTGGATAATTTCAGTTGATTTGTCTTTGAGAACACTGATACTATCTTCTCCATAGTCCAGTCTTCTCTTGAAGCTCTCTATTTAATTCGTCGGATTAGTAATTGTATTCCCCAGCTTCAAAGTTTCTGTTTTTGAGGGTTTTTTAAAATGTTTTTACATCTTTACTGAACTTCTCAATTTATTCCTATATAGTTTTTGTTATTTCATTACATTGTTCATCTGTATTCTTTTGTGTCTTTCTGAATATCTCTAGAATAATTATTTAGATTTATTTGTTTAGAAGTTTCTATATTTTTCAATTATTTGGGCTCAGTAACTGGAAATTCATTGTATTCCTTTGTTGCAGTCATGTTTTCTGGATTCTTTACAATCCCTGTAGCCTTTTGTCAGTGGCCAAGCATTTGAAGATGCCATCAGTTCTTCCAGACTTTATGGAATGACTTTAGTAAGAAATGACCTTTACCTATCAATCTGGGTATTGTGTATGCTGTTATTGTGGGTCTAGTGATGCAGGGCATCAAATGTGGGTGGTATATGGTCTTTCCAGGTCCAGGGGGCATGGTTACTTGTTTGTTTATGCCACACTGAGGTCCACAACATCTAAAACTGTATAGTCCTTCACAAGCACTTCATGGAGTCCATGGAGGTTACAAGGGCAGTGTGGTTCTTGAGCAGTGACTTCAAGTCTAATGACTAGGGCCCAGAGCAGGCATTGGTAGTAGCTGGATTGAATGGTGTACACATGTTTGACAGTGGGGGCCAGCTGCTGGTACATGAATATTCTTTGTTAGTTCCAAACAAAATGTAGTGAAGAGGTGGCCAGGAAAAGTAGCAAGGGTCAGGGCAAGGCCAACTGTAGTGACAGGAGATTGTGTCAAGTCTGGGCCCTTAAGCCACTTGGGTGCCTTGAATATTGGCATGCACTTTTGTAGTTGGTAGATCTTGCCATGGGTACACACAAGGCAGTAGAGGCCAGTGATAGGTGTCAGGATAGCATCATGGAAATGCACAGATGTTGGGATACCCCTAATTGTGTGCATGATATTGGTGATCAACTATGGAATTCTAGGCTGGCATCTTGAACTCACATAGCTGCAGATGCCTGGGCTCTGGTAGGGGTAGTGTGGAGGTAGGGAGAAGTAAGGGAGTTGAGTAACTGCCATCAGCAAACATGAATACCTGTGGAGGAAAAGCCAGTGAAATATGCATGCGGTCTGTGGTGGCTGTGTAGGCCATTGGTGAAAATTGCTGAGGTTGTTTGCAGAGCCTGTCACTGGGTATCATGTTGCTCCCACTGTGTACCTGACATTGATAGCCCCTGCATTTTTTTTCCTCATTCCTAACTGTCCATATACATTTCAGGTTTACTGGTCTCTGGGTAGAGTCAACCAAAGCTGGTCCTTCATGTGTTACCACTTAAGGCTGTGGAAACTGCACTCTCATCCTGTTCTCCCTTTCCTAGTGAGGGGAACTCTTTATTGCTGAGAAGTTCCCTCTTAGACCTGATCAGTGCTGGCTTTGGGGATGGGATGATGCAGGCAAAATGAAGCTATTTTTCCTGTTTTATGTTGTTATTCTCAGATTGTTTGTTTCATTGTGTTGCTAAAGTTTCTTAAGAAGACTCCAGAGCTCCCTCAGAGCTCTTTTTTCATGGATAGTCATATAATTATTGATCTTTGTTGGGGGACAGAGTCTGGGGTCTCCAAATCTACCATTTTGATGATGTCACTCTTCTCTAAAGATACTTTTTAAATTCCCTGTTAATTTCTTCTTTGAGCCTTTGATTGCTCAGCAAAATATCTTATCGACAGAACAATGACAAGAAGAAATTTTATTTGGATCTAGTTCAGCTATGAAGTCAACAAATTGCTATGTCTAATTACAGGAGACATGAACAATTAGAGAAGTGATTACAGCACCACAAATGGTTATGTCAAGTTTTTTTCCAGGCCAAGAACCTTCAGTTCTTATCAGTGTCATGAAGTTGTTGTCTCTTTCTTCTTCAGTTGAATACTTTTCAAGGAAAGTGGGCAAGTGATGAGATATATCTCTCTCCTTTGGGAAATCTGGGGGAGAGCATGCTGAAGTGTTTTGAAAATAATGTGTTTGCTCACAAACAGATACCTAGTTTTTGTTGGGTGTAATAGAGGTCTCTTTATTTTGAGGACCATATTCTTCCATGATTCATTAAGGGGAATTGACAGTGAACCTTCAGTGTGGTTCTAGTTCCAAGAATCTTCCATTCTCTCTTTACCCATAAAAAGTTTCTCAGTCAAATAGGCCTCATATGTTAGATTGTGAGCTCATTTCTGACCAAAGGCCATGTTGATTAATCTTAGGTTCTTTTTCCTCTACAAGCCCAGCATAATATCTGATACAGAAAAGTTGTTCCATAAATAATGGCTGAGGAAAATCAAACTCATAAGCTTCATGTTTTCCCCTTAGGGTTCTGTGGTCTTTAAGACAAAATGACTGTTGATAGGTTAATCAGGTGATTGGGTATGTAGACTACTTTGTGTGTTACCTCTCTCGAATAAAGGACATCTTAATCTACCTACAATATACAAATCTTTAGAAAGTCTCTTACCAAGTGAATATAATTTTGGAAATGCCACATTGGCAGAGGAGAGAAAATAAAGTGATTTTTTTTGTGAAAATAGAATTCACTTACAAATTTTAGATATATTGACAAACCTCCTTACAGGCTGCCTCTTAATCCTAGTGTCCCTAATAGATCTTTAAATCTGTGGCTCTTTAAAACATACAGAGTGAACCATAAAGAATTGAAAATTTCATCGATTCCTTTCTTATTCACTAGATTATATATTAACGTGTAGTATACACCAAATTACAGAGATATATTTGCCAATACTGGGGTAGAGCTTGCTAAAGTTGGCTCTGTGACTGTAGTGCAAAGATCATTTTGTTTACTGTACAACATTATATAGGTCTATTGCTGCTCTAAACAGATGGGGTAAAAAATATGCCTCTGTAAAGGACATTAGCACCAAGTGGCCTAGTGTGTCTGAGGTATTTGGCAATCACACTACCTTAGTAAATTTCCAGGAAAAGCTAGAAGTTAACCAGTCATCTCTTAGCATTGATCTGGAAGATTTTCCTCAAGCTGCTAAAGGTGAAACTAGGCCTCTTGCACCTGATGAAGACTCTAATGGAGGCAGATCAGGCACAATTTAAAAACTTCTGCCATTTTCAGTCATATGGAAATGAAGTTTGCATATTACTTCATATTCAGTGAAGAAGCCACATTTTATTGTAGTGAAAAAGTGAATCACTATATTTTAGACTATGAGAATGGAAATCAGCATGATACATGTGAAAAGAGTTGTCAGTAGTTAACATCTTTTGTGCTATCTCCTGCACTTGGGACTTGGGTCTATTATTTTTTTGTAGAAACATCGACCGGAATCTCATTTCAGATAGAGTGAGGTTTTTCTCTACTGTTGAAAGGGTATCCCCTTCAATTTCACTTCCAGAAGGATGAGTCTCTGTTTTATTTCCTTAACAAGTCTGGAGGTCCTCTAATAAACATGTAATGTGGCATTAGATTGGGTATAGTGTCAAAACTTTGACGTACCTTGAAATGATTGACCACCTAGATGCCCATTTTTCACATTATGTAGATTTTTTTCTTGTAGAGATATGTTCAGAAGTTCATGTTTTGTACCACTGTTTTCTTGATGGCTTGATGAAATCAAAGAACACAATCAGGCTACCATGACAGTCTGGGATAAATTACTAGGGGACTGAGAGTGTGCCTGTGCAATAAAGAATAAATATTGAGCATCTGTAAGATTGTAAAAATAATTGTGATAGATTTTTTAATAAATTGGTTTGGCTATATGCTCACATATAATTACTGAGTAATTAATTTTGGAAATGTTAATTATTTTTCTGAATCACCCATATACATGCCTGGGGTACAGTCTTTCATATATATTAAGACCAGCTTGGTGCTAGCCATCTGCATATTTAAAATGCCCTGAGAAAATGTAGATTTGGAACTGGAGTAGAAAAACTTTCAGAAAGAGTCATTTCTGTTTGTCCTTGTTCTGTTCTCCAGTCTAGACTGATAATAATTGAATTTTGTAATCCTTTATAATCCCCACCCCAAGTTAGCACATATACACACATGAGCATGTCCACACCTACGTGTACACCTACATAAACATGCACTTTGAGACTGAGTATTCCTAGCTGCCAGAGACTTAAATTATGTCTCCTTCCAAGAGTTCTCTGAAGATCTTTACAACATAATTCTAGTGATATTTACTTAATTATACATCATAATTACGTAACTTTACAGTGTAATTATATGATTACATCTGTTTATACTCAATAGACAATTACAAATAATCACCCTTAGCACATAAATGCATGATGACAGAAGGTTACTTGATGGAAGCCAGGAACCTACATAGAAAGTGGAGTGGAGAAAATGCTATTCTGATTCTGCTACTTTGATATTTTCTGTCTGCCAGTGTTCAGAAGGTGAGACTAGGAAGACACCTTGCATCAGGGTGGAGAAAGAGCTTTGGAAAAGTATTCTAATGGAAGAAAATGGAAATGAGAAAAATCAGAAAAAATAATTTTCTTGGTTAAATTTGCCAATAGGAGTTAATACTGAAAGTAACTGAACCAAATATTGTAAATTACCGACAGTAAATTTCAGTTAATACTGAAATTCACATTTTAGAATTTATATCTTTTTGATGATTTAAATACCTTTTGGGGTATTGACCAATGGGAGTATCGTTACAAGTAGGCAGCATGTTAGAAACAGGGGAATGTGCTTCTCCATCTTTTCTACTCATTCACCTATTTACTCATTCATCTAATACACTGGTACTCAATATACATATTGAGTACCAGTAATGCACTGAGACGTTAAACTGAGTTAAACACTGGCCCACGTCCTTATTTGTTAACTTAGCGCTCTTGCCCCTGGTCCACAGTGCTTTTAATTTCCTCTACAGAGGGTCATGTATGCCCTCCCCATCAAAACTTTCCTTTGGTGTCTTTTTCTCTCCTGACTGGATCATCATCTAGGTGGTAATGAGTTATCAGGGTCTCCGAAATAAAACAAAACAAAGAAACACACATGCTCAAGTATTAAGGTGTTAAGTGTTGATAGACTCTGAGGCAATAGTGCTCCTGTCTGGAGCTCGTCAATATGTTCCAAGTGCTGCTTCTATTTAGATCTAAAGCTGGAATATGAGCCAGTACATGCAGTCCTCAAGAAACACACCCTTTTAATGCCTCTCTGTCCACCATTCTCATTAAAATGTGTGCTCCTTGAGGAAATAGATACCATCTGAATAGTAACCAGTACACAGCGAAGGGCTATTATGGGGCAAGTCCTCTATATAGGCTTGCTAACTCTCTGTTTGAGGAGGAGTTAAATAATAAGCAGGGCTACCCCTGCCAATTTCATTTTTGTAATAACCAGAATTGAATTTTTCACCTGAGTATTCTTCTTATATTCTCAAATTTTTAACTATAGTTCATATTCTATTTTGCTTACCAATTATCATCATTATTCTGAAGGTACTTGATTTAAATATCTGTTAACTGTTCAGTTGGAAACTCATACTATCTCACAGTAAGCAGATACCTAACCCTCAAGGGAATCTGCTATTTAAAGAAATTCTGTGGTGAAATATTTTCTAAAGATAGGATCACGGAGTTGTAGAGTCTTGGAGTCAGAATAGACCTTAGAGGTCATCTGGTCTGAACTTCTAGCTTTTACTGAATATGGAAATCTACATTATTATATCCTTGGAAGGTAGCCTTTAGTCTGGTTAAACATGACAAGAAAGGTGCTCAGGATTATGCAAGGCAGTCCAATCTGTTCTGTCCATTGTCCTCCTTACACTGAATTGAAATTTACCTCCTTTTAACATCTCATTTGCTCTTAATTCTACCTCAGGGGCTACATAGAATAAGTCTATATCTTCTTCCACGTGATAGCTCATAAGTTAAGTAACTGCCATCCTTGTTTAGCTTCCTCCTCCACTTCTTTGTTTTTGCCACTTAGACATTGTTAGCTTTTCAAAGATTCTTTATATATTATGCTTTTAGAATAACTTAGCCCTGTCCTTTGGATTTTCTCCTGGTTGCCAATATCCCTCTGAAAATGTGAAGGATACTTTATTTTGGGTTGGCTTGAGCAGGTCATAGAGGAGAGAGCCTATTAAATTGCTCCCCTCATTAGGAAAGATGTTTTTCTTCCTAAGTGTAGCACTGCTCTTTACTAAATTATGTTATTTAATCTATCATTCTAGTCTATTGTAATGTGTTTGTATCATGATTGTGTTATATTAAGTATCTATTTCTACTTTAATTTATAAAAGTGATCAATCAGTGAACTTTCTGGAATTACGTCATGTTATTGAGTGAATAACACCTATGTCAGGAATCTGTTCTTTCTGGTTGCCACTGATTTATTCTTAGGAGTGCATACTCTGGCAGTGATCATTCAACTTCGTAAGTATCTGCTTAACTGAAGCTAGTCAGCATCATTTTGTGCAGTTGCCAGAATTATTACATTCTTTTCTGAAATCTGCATGAATTCTAATTGCAGTATTTAGCATATCTGCCAGCAAATCTGCCAGCCAAATAACACTAAGGAGAAAAGAAATGAACGTGAATTTTTAAAGAACCCACTTTGGTTGCTTTCTTAAGTGCCTGAAAGTCATCTGCTTATTAACCTATACTTGAATATTGCTGGAGATCAAAATTTATCTCCCTAAGTCTTTGTTCTAGAATCCAACATTTTTCTAGTTTTGATAATTAAGCCATTTACTCATATTTAGTCTTCAGATACCATTCTCATTGCTGGTCATTTCTTAAAGACTAATATGAATATTTGAGCAAGTGTATGTAAATATCATGTCCTTCACAATTGAATTAATGTGTCATTTATAGCAACTTAATGGTACTTATTATAGTCTCTATATCTTACTTAGGGTTTATTCCCCTCCCAAGAATACTTTCTGAACTTTTTCAATATGGGGTCATTCATATGGGATTCACTTGTAAGTTATGCTTCCATTTGTATTGACAATGACTCCAGAAGCATGGGACTCCTGGAGAGTATATTGATTTAACATACTCACTGTAGGTAAATATGACTAAAACTGTGTTGAAATTGTTCTAGGGTCTTCTGATTTCTTCATCTTTTCCACACTTATTACATACCAACAGTCTCCAGCTTTCTAATCCTTTCTTTCTCACTTTTCTTTCTTCTTTCTTTTCCTTCCTTCCTTCCTTCCTTCCTTCCTTCCCATCTATCATCTATCTATCTATCTATCTATCTATCTATCTATCTATCTATCATCTATCTATCATCTATCTATCATCTATCTATGTATCTATCTATTTCTTGCCTTTCTCACTGAACCTCTTATCACAGATAAGGCAAAGAGATAATCCTTTCAGTACCCTCTTAATTATTAGCAAGGCTTTTCCTTCTCCCCCTTCATCCTACTAGTAGGCCATGACTTCCATACTGATTCCTGAACTCTAGGGATCGCCTTGTGGTGTCCTACTAGGCTTAGCCAGGGTTCTATACTTTGGACATTCTCTTAGGTTAATTATCTCACAGACCAAATAGTCTCCCGATTCTGTTCTCTGCCATGTGACGGATAAATAAGTTTCTGTGGATAAGTTAGCTATATAGGTTGTTACCCATCTCCAGTAGCAGAATGTCTTAACCTGGATGACATGTGCTTGACACTAAAGGCTGTTAAATGTTGCTTTGGATGGTGTTAATTGCAGGCACCAAGGCATATTATGGCAGGGCAGTGGTAGAAGAGATATTTTAGAACAAATCTTTCATTGGTGTTCCCCAGAATGGCACACTATGTGGATACTCACTTTCTCCCTGACACTTTGAAGGCAGCAGTGAGGTTGAGGTATTTTCTGCTGACTTTCTCCATGCTTGTGACAAATTGGAGGATGGCGACAATATGACAGGAAATGTTTCTGACTCAATAGACGGAATCTCAAACACTGATCTCCTCTGGGCTCTTAACCACAGGCCATGGTCTGTTTCCTGGGTTACGATATTGGGCTGTAATGTTCTAATATTGGCTCTTTCTTCTCCAGAGGGGTGAATAGTCTTGTGTCACCTTATCATGCAGCAGTTAGACATAAAGGCTGAGAAAATACTATTCTCAGTCCTGATGGGGTAAGGAAGAGTTAATTAGAGCTGGGTGATTTTTTTTCTCTTACCTGACTCCAGCTTCAGTCCGTCTGCATTTCTCTTTTCTGCATCACCTTTTCTCAAATCTGAACTTTCAGGGAGAGGAAAAACAGGTAATGGCTGCTTTCTGTATGATAGGTTTTATTTTTGTCTTTTTGCCTTATTTGGGCCACACCCAGGGCATATGGAAGTTCCCAGGCTAGGGGTCTAACAGGAGCTGTAGCTGCTGGCCTTCGCCACAGCCACAGCAATGCGGGATCCGAGCTGTGTCTGCAACCTACACCACAGCTCATGGCAACGCCGGATCCTTAACCCACTGAGCAAGGTTAACCCGCAACCTCATGGTTCCTAGTCGGATTCGTTAACCACTGAGCCACGACGGGAACTCCTATATGATAGGTTTCATGGCCACTTTAGCAGCAATCCTGAGAAATCTGGGTTTTGGTATTTGTAATGTATGTTTGACAAGAATAATCCATTTAATCAGAACACCTCCCACTCAGTGGTTATTAAGGAAAAGCTTGAATAAAAAATACAGTCATATGGAAAAATACATTAAATCATGCTCTGCCTGCAAAACACATGTACACACACACACACACGCGCGCGCGCGCGCCACATGAACACATGCATGCACTGACTGCCTAATTTTGCCATCGTAGAATCTAAAGTTGGAGTCTGAGAGGGCAAGTGTACATAGTTGACTTAATACAATAACCTCTGTTTTTAATGTTCTCCTCATTTTTCCTCCTTTTTTCTCTCCTTCAGCATAGCTCCAGTGGCACCTCTGATATATTTGGGCAATGCACAAAGTCACTTAACAAGTACAAGAACTCTGAATTTAGAGAGTTTAATTGTTAGTGTCAGAGAGGAATTGATTGAAGACAGGTAGTAAAAGCATTTAACAATATGTTCTTCATATTCAGTGCTTAATACTGTGAGTGTCAAAGAGGAAAGAATCTTTCACAATAGAAAGAATTGGATTTAAATCTAGCTTCCTGGCTCTTCCTCATTTAACTTCCCTGAGTCTCTATTTTACCTGCAAATTGTAGGATCATTATGAATATTAAAGGAGATAATATATAGAAAAGAGCCTATTGAAATTTTGGTCACCAAATACAGTTTTTTTGAGTAAGTGGGAGAGAAGGTGGTGGAAGACGAATAAACCAGTATTTATTGATACTCCATGTGATCAATTGGAAATAAGGGCCAAGGTAACATACATTAGGTAGTTTTTTTTTTTTTTTTAATTATTATCCATTCCCTATACTAGACAATAAATTCACCTATGGCATTCCATGATTAAAGACTCAATATTTGCAAAATGACTCGCAACTGCCTACATAAGTCTGGGGGCACTATAATGTTACTGTTGTAGTTTTAAAGTTTTCATCATCGGTCATTATGAAAGGGATTTTTTCCATATCTTACAGGTAAGATTGGTGCCTTGATTTTTGTGACTATATGCTTCAACCAAATTTTCTAAACTCAAATATCCTTAAAAATTAACTGTATAACTATAATTCCCTTAGTGGTTTTGTTACCTTATTTACTTTTCATCAGCATTCCTTACCACAATGTCTACATTCCTGAGATACTTTATCTTATTTATCTTTATTTAACCAGTTTTTATCATCGGGTAATTTTTTCAAGAATAACTATAGTTGTTGTATTCTCTGAGTTCTTGCTTAGCTTAAGATACTCTGTAGCCTTTTTTCTGCAGGCATTTTGGCTAGGTGTCATACATTTGAGTCACCCTTTACTTCACAAAGAACTTGATGGATATTGTTTTACTGTCTTCTGGCATTGAATGTTGCTGTGGAGAATTCTGATATCAACCAAATCTTCCCTCTTATACATAGACTGTTTAATACTTAAATGCATTCATATTTCTTAACATTGAAACTCAGTGACTCAATCAAGCTATGCATTGACTTGAGTCAATTTCTGTATAGAATTTTTTTTTTTTTTGCAGGGGACATGATGTGCTATTTTCTACTGCAGAGTAAATTCTTTTTTCAGAGAAACTCTCTTATAAAGTTATATAAATTAGAATCCCTGATTGTATTGTCTTTTCCTAAGGCATACACATATACACACATCTACAATTTTATTTCTACTTGCTTTATTATTTATCTTATTTTCCTGGATTCCCTGTGATTATTTCAGGTACTTTCTCTTTTTCAGTAATCAAATTTTACTCCATATTGCATCTGTTTTGTGAATATTAATATTTATTAGTTTTGTAATGGTATTGTTTTTATCCTTCGTTTGCTTTATTACCCTGGTAATCTCACTTGTCATCTTCATGTGGTTTTTTATTTTCTTGTCCTTGAGACCTTTTTTTTAATGATTTTTATTTTTTCCATTAGAGTTGGTTTACAGTGTTCTGTCAATTTTCTACTGTATAGCAGTGTGACCCAGTCTCTCTCTCTCCCTCTCTCTCTCACACACACACACACCCATGCACACACACACACATTCTTTTTCTCACATTATTTTATTGAAATCATATTCTTATTAAACTCTTCCATAGCATGATGCACACACAGGGATTTTTTTTTCCTTTCATTGGAGTATGTGCTTTGTGTGTGTGTGTAGAATTATTCAGTCCTCTTTCCATGTCTTAAATTTGGTTCTCCAGAAGCAGCCCATAAGAGGAAGGATCCTGGATAAGTAATTTATTAAAGCAAGAGATACTGCCAGTGGGAAATTTCAGGAGAACTAAGAGAGGGACAGTGAGAAGCCATGCAAAGATGTGACTTCAGTAATGCATTATAGAGGGTAGATTCAGCTTGTTTACGTAGAGAGATTCCAGAATGTTTGTTACAACTCAGCCATCCTGCAAACCAACTGAAGAGCTTTCATACTCTTTCACCCATCAGCCGTTGACTAACCCCAAATTGATTGGCATAGAGGGAGAGAGATCAGTATATTTTGGGGAGCTTCCAGATCTCCTGGACTATAGGCAAAGTGGACTCTAATAACCTGAAGGACAGACCTCTGAGAAAGAGCTGTAGATGCAAGTTATTAGAAACAAATTCATATCAAAGCAAACAACACAGAAAAGAACATGTAAAAAGGATTTGAGGTGATCTAGGAGGCGCACAAACACTGTGTGCTACACTTGCTGTATTACTTTCATGTTTTATTTTTAATAGGTTTCTTAGTTGTGTACAGTTCCTTTTCATATTGCCTATTGATCATGCTCACCATGTGTAAGTTCTGTTCAGATGTTTCCTTTATTGTTATATAAGGTAGTTAAAATTTCTTTTATTTCCTTCATATTGTATTTCACCTGTTGTGCTTTATTCCCCAAGTATATTTTGCGAAATGGAGCATAGAAATTTGGGATAGGTGGAAGGGAAGATTTCCAGTTCTCACCAATGTAACTTTTTGTAGATGGCAGGGATTCTGCTGTTTCTTTAAATGTTGTGTAAGAGATCCTATATTTGGACCCAGTCCACCATCTTGGAGAATATATTCTATTCCTCTGTCAGAATATGCTTGAACTTTAGATAGATGCTATAATTTTTATGGAACCTTGAATAATGTCAGGTTTTTTTTTGGTTAGTAATAGGTTGTTATTTTTTGTTTGTTTCCTAGCCTTTTATTTGTTTTATTTTTATTAAAACATAGTTGGTTTACAGTGTTGTGCCAACTTGTGCTGAATTCTTGGTAATGATTAAGTATGGACTCCTACTTTTAAAGATTTTACTTAGGGATTTGTCAGTCTACTTATTTCCATATTTGGAGGGTTTTTTTTTCATCAAAATACTCTAGAACTTATTGATCTACTGCCTTGCCTCAGAACATAATTTATAGGAACCCTACAGAACCCCACAATAATATCTTGTTTCTTTTCAAAGTTTATAAGTTTTTATTATTTTATTTATATGGATTCTGCTATGGAATTTCTTCTCATTTATTTGCCCATTTAGGGAGAGAGATTTTGTGATCTAACTTTACTCTACTATTACAACTGAGGTACTTACTGTCTTCTCAATCAGAACTTTTCCTGTTTGTTTTGGTAAAGTAGAATAAAATTCTTCTTGCCAAATTTCCTTCATGTATTTACACCTTTACTTGTATCTTACAGATACTGAAAATCATATAATGGTCTTCTTTGCATCAGTCAACTTTTAAACCTGTCTATAACACTTGGAGTTGTAAAAGTTTAATTTAGACAGTAAACAGTTTCTTAAGAAGTCTATTTTTTAATCAGAGGAACTAATCTTCAAACTTACCTTAATTATAATTAAACATACTTTTTGTCATAGATTTTCAGTTTTACCCCAAAGAAGCAAACAAGAATAGTAGTAATCATCTGATTCTACTCTCCCTGTAAATATTTTGTAGTGGTTAGATCAGAATATCAACCTCAGCTCTGCCTTGGTTGAAATATCACCTACATTGAATGAATGTTGCCTTCATGGTATCTACTTTCGTGTCTCTCAGTAGTGTCTTGGCTGCTAAATATACTATTTAGATTATTTGGGTGATAGCAGGGAGGCTGAGGAATTAGAAGAGGACTGTGAAATATTTTCACTGTGGAAAAGGGAACAGCCTACATTTACTCTTTGAATAAGACATGAAATTCTCCATTGTCTATAACAACAATGTTAGCAGGCATCATGTGGTCATTAATATTTTCCAAGTTGATGTATCCTATTTGGTATCTGTTCTCACTGTAATACCCCTTTGAAGTCACAGCTACTTTAAGAGGAGGCTGCATCTTGGTAACAATTTGGAGATGTTCTTTTGGACTACTGTGAGAGGAAGATAGGTAACTAATATTTGTGGCTGTCTGTGATCTTAAAAAAGTAAGGAAAACACTTGTTTATACCTATGTCATTTGATTGCTGTATGTGTGAAACAATTTTTCAAGGAAATTCTTTTCATTAGTAGGTGAACAGTTTTGGGATATGTGTTAGTTTCTGTTTGTTTCTAGTGGACAGATGTGAATGATTCGTTTCTGTCAGCTTACCCATTCTCAGAAAACTAGATTTGTCATTCTGTTGTTGGGGTCATAGAGTCACCCAGTCATCAGCTACTGACTGCCTATCTGCTTTGACAGGGAAGGAAATTGAGGGTGTTAGTAGAGGTTATTTAAGGTCACTCAGTGAGTGTATTGAAAAGAAACCACAAGAAGTGCTTTGGCAGATTTGAATTTAGAGGGAGATAAGACCATGTAGAAAAACAGTAAAGTTTGCTTATCAAGTGGCTTTTTACAAAATGGATTTCACTGTATCATTTCCTCCATTAATCTATAAATACATATTTTTTTGCCTTTCCTATCAGTCATAGCATAAAATATGATGTAAACAAATGGTCAAACTGGCATTTATAATTTCCCAAACTATTACTGTGTTCCTAATTACCAAGATGTATGTGTGTGTGCATATGTGTTTATTTTATGCTGAACTGTACGAATTTAACTTTGCTGTAGGTTAAAAATAGTCAAATATTTGTAATTTTACGTGGTTTAATCTAACATAGTGTAGATGATTTAAACATTCACAATTTTGGATATTTTTCATGGGTTATTCCAAATTATTACTTTTAGCTATTTTTAAAAGCTTATTAAGGCAAAATTTAAATTTTACGTACTACGAGGCTAGCATATATGAGGGAGTCTTTAACTAATGAATGACAGCATCTCCAGTGTTAATTAGCTTTCATAGAAAAATTGTTTAAATGAAAAAATAACTCCACATTTTCCCCAGCTATTGCTGCTGATATGTGGAAAAAATGAAGTGTTGGTTTTTAGTCTGGTAATATATTTCGTTGGTAAGTAATAAAGCATTACAATCTGTGATTGTTCAATATATGATGTGAATAATTCACCCTATACACTATATATGGCACTAAGAAGATTTCACTCCTGAAATTGTTTTAGCCAGTGCTCCAACAAATGCAAAAATATTCATCAAGAGAAAGATAAAAATTATTAAGTGCTTTCAGAAATTTGCTTAGTTTGGCTATCTTGGTTTTGCTATTCAGCATTGATTCTCTCCTCTTTCGTATAACAGTACAGTTGACCCACAAACAACAAGGGTTTGAACTTCACAGGTCCACTTATACATGGATTTTTTTTCCAGTAGTAAATACTACAGTACCACACCATTGTTGGATGCAGAACCACCAGTAATGAGGTACCGTGTATAGGGAAGACTAATTACAAATTATGCATGAAATTTTGACTGTGCTGAAGGTCAGTTCTCCAAGCCCCCACATTGTTCAGAGATTAACTGTACTCTGAATTTCCTCTAGAATTTACTCTCTCCTTGGTTCTCCCATGTTCTCAGCCATGTGATTTACAAGGGATTGACTGTACATCCAGCTTTAGGTAAATCCAGATAGGCTTTAACAAATCAGTATATGGCATTCATCTAATAAGTGGGTCATGGGTAGGCACATGATGTAATCGAGTCCAACATAATGACCCTCAGGAGGTTTGATGAGAATTCTGGGTCAAAGATTTTGTCTTCTCCACTGGGTTTAATATTCTAAGAATGCATGCTTTGGGGTTCCTTCAGCCATTTTTGACACCATGAGGAGAGACAGCCTGAGGACAAAGCGTGAGGGCAGAGGAAGACAGAAATAGAGAGTTGCATGACAACAGAGCTGGAACCCTGATGATTTCTTGAATTTATGGATTATACTATGTCTAAAGTCAGTCATACTTTGGATATTTCTATTTTTGAGCCAGTCAATACTGTATCATGTTGAGACACTTCTATTCAGGTTTATTTCTCATCAGAAATTGTAAGCATCATAACCAGTGTAGGTAGTTAATTTGAGGTTTGAGTATATGCATAGGAAACGTGATTCTCAAGAAATGATTTTAGGGAAAGCTGCTGAATTCATTCAAACATGTTTATGATGCAACTGTCAGAGGAAACACTAAAGTGTCTGCTTGAACAAGTCTTCACCATGAGTAAAATTTGGATGAATAATTAAAATATGTTTTCCATTAAGCATTTTTCCTGAGTGTAAAAGTAAGTGCTCATATGAAAAAAATAAAATATGCAAGTTTATGGTGGAAAACAGCAGTTACCTGTAATTCTGCCACCCAGAGCAAAATGTTGTTATTACTTTAGCACATTTACTTCTATTCTTTCTATCCATTTTTATGCAGTAGAGATAACACTGTATATACAATTCGTGTCCTGCTTTTTTTCATTCAACACCAAATAATAAGAATTTTCCCACATCATTAACAACTTTTCATGAAGAACATATTTTTCTTCCCAAGAAAATTGCACTTTATTTGGGGATGCAAAACAAATACACATGAAACAGTGAATTGTGTAGTAAAACAAAAATTGTCTAATAAATCAATTTGAGACCATAACTATGCTGAAACTAATATGGTTGCATTATTTAAATTAGCAATTTAAAATAGCAATTTAAAATTTTTCTGATTTTCTAAAAATTTAGAAAATCAGGAATATTGTCATAGCTAAGGTGGAATTTATAGGGGAGTAGAGTATAGCTGAGGCACAAGGAAGGGATTAGACAGTCTAGACCAAGAGAATTGCATTTAATATGCATTCTGATCCAACTGAGACATGACCTATATATAAAAAGCAAAGACTAGGATGAAGGTTTACTAAGGTAAGTCATAAGTGAAAGTAGATATATTAAATTGTTTTGATTTGGTAGGATCTTGTAAATCAGGCAACAGGTTTCTATTTCTATAGAACAATGAGGTACATGCAAACGTCTGGATAAGTCTAGGATTGATTAGTTTAAGAGGCCTAAAGAGGACTATGTCATCTTATGTGACATGTTATTTTAAGTAAGAATTGTGAATAAAGAAGGAACCAAATGTCATGAATAAGACATAACCCTTCCAAAAGGGTTTCCAAAATGCAAACTGTGGTGTTGCATTTACTAGAGAATTTGAAATCAAGCACTCCAGAAGAATTATGTCACATTCTTGGAATTGTGTTGTGCTCATATGTTTACATGTTTTTTTCTTCACCGTAAACCTATGGTAAAGATATCATTTTCAGTGTTGTTATCTTTATTTTCTAAAAGAAGAAACAAAGGCTCAGGGAAATTGCAGGGACAGTAATTTTCCTCAAACTAGCTTAAGCTGGAGGTTTAATATAAATATAAATATGGGCACAGTTTTGAATGTGAATACAGTTTGAACCATATTAATGACACTTGCAACGAAATAATAGTATTATAGTTTAGACTCCAGCACAGGTGTTTCCAACTGGTCCTATGTTCCTACCACACTGTACTGCATCGTTAGTGTTAATGTTAGGCTGCTGTGTCTTTGACCATGGTAGTGAAAGTATGAATCTTTGTATCATTACTTCCTTGTTTGTGAATCATAAATATTTATTCATTGTCTGGGCAGTGGTCATACAGTCCAAGTCTTTATTATAAGGATTTATATACGATAGTGCAGTTGAGCCTTTGTACTGTCCTATGAGCCTTTGATTACCTAAGACTGTGTGTTCATCTGTACATGAAAGACGATTAGGCTTAGTATGCAATTCCTTATTCATGATATTTTCCCACAAAATTATGTTCATTTTGCCTCATTTTCTGCCTTTTGGAATATAGTGTGCCTCTGAGATATCTGAAGCTAGTTTAAAGTTTGTAGCTTTATAGATAACCTGTTTACTTCTCTCCATGGCTACTTGTAAGAGTTTATCTTCATCCTCCTAATGCAAATTTGTTTCGGTTAGGATATGTCTAACTGTAAACTCTTTTCACTGCGTTTTTGTTAAAACCCAGAAGAGGCTTCCTCAATCATGTTTTAGATTATTGCTTCTGATATCTTCCTCAGTAAGCTCCTTAATTCTTGAGTTGGATTTCTGTTCTCTACATCTATCATTTTTCTCTTGTCCTGTTTTCATGCTTGCCGATAACATTTTACTTGTGGGGACTGACCAAGTGTTTCTGGGAGTTTATGTCTCCAGATATAGACAGAAATTTGTAATGGTGTGATGATGGAGAGAGAGAAGGAAGCACTCCAGTTGCTTCCAAAAGATATATGTATGTACTAGGTGATCAGCCCTTTGCTTTACTGAACCATGGGACAAACTATGAAGGAAGGATGAAGTGTGCTTTGCGTCTTAATTAATTAATTAATTTAATTTTTTGGCTGCCTCATGACCTATGGAGTTCCTAGGCCAGGGATCAGATCTGAGCTGCAGTTGCGACCTTAGTCACAGCTGCAGCAATGCCAGATCTTTAATCTACTCTCCTGGGCCAAGGACTGAACCTGCCTCCCAGTGCTCCCAAGATGCTGCCAATCCCTTTGTGCCACAGAGGGAACTCCTTTCTCTTTAATTTAAGTGTGAGATACCTGTTTCTAGTGGGATGGGACACAGGAGCTTTTATTTGCATTTCCTGTACCGTACAGGAACCTCAGATTTGTATATAAGCCTATCTTGCTCATAACTTTTGGTTCAGACTTGTAGGTTCGGGTTAGGTCTCAGTTAATGCAAATAGAATAGAGTTTATTTCAGTGGTCAAATTTAGTTTCATAGTTTTATAAATGTTTGTCACGCTATTGTTATGTAATCATAAAGTATCTGATGTTTTAATTTGTAACATTTTAAAAGGAAAATTTCATAATGTAAGTTCACAAGTTGGGAATGTGTGAAAGTCTCTGAATCTGTACCTTGGGACTATCAGGGCTCTTCTATCCACTATATATGTGTTTACTTGACTTTATGTATTTTACATATTTATGTGCAATAATAGTACTTATTGATTGCTTGCTATGTATTGTGAATTCTAGAAGTTCTTTACATATATTAAGTCACTTAATACATATTAAAACTCCAGCAGAAGGAGTTCCCGTCGTGGCTCAGTGGTTAACGAATCCGACTAGGAACGATGAGGTTGTGGGTTCGATCCCTGGCCTTGCTCAGTGGGTTTAGGATTTGGTGTTGCCATGAGCTGTGGTGTAGGTCGCAGACACGGCTTGGATCTGGTGTTGCTGTGACTGTGGCGTAGGCCGGCGGCTACAGCTCCAATTTGACCCCTAGCCTGGGAACCTCCATATGCCGCGGGCCTGGCCCTAAAAAGCAAAAAAACAAAAAACCCAAAAAACAAAAAACTCCAGCAGAAAAGTATTATAATTGTCCCAAGTTTACGAATAAGGAAATGAAGGCACAGGGATGTTAAGCAACTTGTCTAAGTTCATATCCATACCACAGGATGTTATGGCTTGGATAGAATCCCAGATAGTCTGGCTCCAGAGTCCTTGTACTAAACCACTGTGCGATTCTTTCCCCCTTATGTGTTTAACACATATGTATCATTTGTATATCTACCTATTGATTGGTTGATGATATGTGTGTATAGGTGTGTGTGTGTGTGTGTGTGTGTGTGTGTAAAGTGAATCTGAAATGAATATCAAAGACAGCCTCCATTTTGGGATCACATCAAGTATAATAGGATAGATCTAGGTCTCTCCAGTGGCTGAACTTGCTATTCTACAAATCCCAGTTTTTCTGTAATCTCTGATCCGTATTTCTGGGTTTCACTTCTGATTCGTTGCTGTTTGTACTTCCATTGGTCACAAGCATGAAGACACACTTGGATCTTGGAGTGAAAATGTGTTTGAATTTCTTATTTATAACTCTTGGGTTCCCCTTGTCCCTCTAGATGGGTTGACTTCTAAATTGTGGACCTACTTAATACTTTATATTCATTCTAGAAATTACTAAATGCTCAATTATAGAATAAAGAAAAATTTGCCTTGTTCTCATGTGTAGTTGCCATTCTGTTGTCTGACTCCATGGGTCAACCTACTCTCTGCCCTATCCTTCAATTTCTTAAGCCTGAGAGGGTTGCTTGGGGGTTAAATGTGAGACTATGTACAGAGCATATAATATAGTCATTCATAGTAATTGGCACCTTAGAAGGACTAAATTAATGAAAATATATGGGCCATTACTGTTACGGTTTGAATTGTGTCCCCCTGAAAGACGTTGAAGGTCTAATTCTCCGTACCTATAGGTATGACCTTAGAAATAGGGTCTTTGCAAATGATCACATTAATATGAGGTCATCAGACAGTTCCCACTGTGGCACAAGGGTTAAGGACCTGGCAGTATCTGCATTGGCGTGGGTTTGATCCTCAGCCTGCCACAGTGGGTTAAGTATCTGGTGTTGCTACGGCTGATGTGTAGGTCCCTTGTCTGGGAGCTTCTATATGCTGTAGGTATGGCCTTTTTAAAAAAGGTGAGGTCATTAGACTGTACTCTAGTCCATTGTGACTGTGTACACCTAAAGAAGAAAATTTGGACATAGAGACAGATATGCACACAGATAAAACGCCATATGAACGTGAAGACAGGCTGGGGTAATGAACCAACAAGCCAAAGAACACCAAATATTATTATTAAAACACCAGAAGATGAGAGGAAGGTATGGAACAGATTCTTCCTTACATCAATCAGAAGGAAACAATTCTGTAGATATCTTGATCTCGACTTCTAGCCTCCAGACCTGGAAGATTAAAAAAAAATGTTGTTTAGGCCTCCCAGTTTTTTGAAGGTTTGTTATGGCAGTGCAGCAAACTAATAGTTACCTAAACTTCTCACATTCATGACTGGCTCTGACACTACTTAAACATATGATCACAGTAAGATCTCTGACTAAAACTCTATCCTCTGAAATACATCATAAATCATGATGGTGAAACTTGAGTGTCTTTATCTGTTCCTTATTTGTGGAAGTAAGTAGATATAGAGATTTGTTTATGATAAGCCTTACTCAGGCCTATTCCCCTTTGTCACTTTTATAGGAAGAAAGTTTGAGTAATAGGGAAAGAATCGAAATGGGACGGTTCTAGAATCTGAGGTCTTGTTCTAGGTACCACACACTGGACAGTGCCTCCAAAGTGCCTCCTCTTTGTCAAGGCTGCACTAGTGTTTGGGATGCTTACATGAGTACAGATGTTCTCATATATTTTCATGTCTGTCAAACAGCTTCATGTTTTTTCTTTCTATCTATCTATCTATCTATCTATCTATCTATCTATCTATCTATCATCTATCTATCTATAGCAACACCTGTGGCATATGGAATTTCCCAGGATAGGGGTCAAAAAGGAGCTGTAGCTGCTGGCCTATGCCACAGTCACAGCAATGACGTATCCAAGTTGCAGTTGTCAGCTACGCCACGGTTTGAGGCAACGCCAGGTCCTTAACTCACTGAGTGAGGCCAGGGATTGAACCCATAGCCTCACAGAGACTATGTCGGGTTCTTAGCCCACTGAACTATAACAGGAACTCCCTAAAGATTCATTGTATCACAGTTCTACAGAATGCCCTCCTTTCTTTTTTTCCTTGTTTCTTCACCTAATGGGTAGGAAGGAAGCCTCCATCAACCCATTCAGGATGTGTAATCCAGATACACCCAAAGGGCTGAACTCTTGTTTTAACCTGCCCTCACTAGAATGTGTGGCCAGCAAAGATTACTTTAGGTCTGTGAGTGACATATCTTGGGCTTGATTTTATGATTGTTTCTACGTTTTACAAACCTTGGTCTGACCTTTGACTCGGCTTGAGTTTGAAAATTGACTTGACTTCTCCAGAAACTCTGGCTTTGGTCCTGGACAACTCACTTTTCAGTGATTATACTGAATATCAGTCTTGTCCTCTACATTGTCTTCAGTACAATTATTCTAAACCTGACAGTGAGTTTCCTATATTAAAACCTCCAGTCGGTACCCACTGCATAAATGATAAGGTATAAGCACCTTCAAATAATAGTATATAAGACTCTTTACAATCTGCTCTCTGCCTGTCTTTGTAGTTTTGGTCTTGTCTGAGATTCTAAGACATTCTTTCTCCCTAGATGGGCAAATGATGATTAAGTCTTGAGCTTCCCCATAGAAGCCGTTCAATGCATGTTGGTTGAATTAATTAAAAAGTAAAAGATATTTGGTTATGGCCTGAGGTGAGAGGAGTGCTGGGCTCCAGGCATTGACTGGTGTCTACGTGTGACAGGACAGCAGGACATCAGAAGCACCTTGTGTGCTGTGGCCTGGTGGCAGAGCACTAATAAGAGGGATGTAGGGAACCTGCAGAGAAACCTTGCTTATTTTGTGCCTCTACATTGCGAAGAACACTTCTTTGCTACCTGTGAAGTGCAGTCCGTATCTGAGAAGGAGACTGACTAGGGCATATTGTTTTTGAAGATCTATTATTTGAATCCTGCCGTGTCAGTGAATAAATGGACATTTGGCTAATCTCTACACACCTTCCTTCTGCACATCCGGCCCTGAAACATTGCAGTGTCCTGCTAAGGCCTTAGACCATAGGATTTGTGCATCTGCAAAGTCAGAATCAAAGACTAATCCATACTTGGTTATTCTGAGTGAACTAAAACATAGTAATTCATTTTCATTATAGATCAGGCATGCTGAGGAGAGGAACCAATCCATTACTGAAATCTGCTGTCTGTTCTCCATTAAGCCGGCTAAAGCAAGGGTCAGTCTGACACCCACTATGGGAAAGCCGGAGGGAAGGGGGAGCATCCCCAGGAGGCTGAGTGTGGCCAAGGTGGTTTGAATTGCATTTTGTGGCAGCTCAGAGTGCACTTTAACTAAGTGGCTTCTGTGAAAACCTGTGGTAATGGTAAATGTATGGGATCATGACTGAGGAAGCTGCGTGAAAGCCGAACAGATGTGGAAGGATGTATCGTCTTTGTAGCACACATACACCAAGATTTAGATCCATGTTTGGTCTTTCTTGTAAATGGATCTCTAGGGGCTAAAACAGATGCTGTGGGATAAAAATTGTGGAGTCCTCTGCTTCTCTTCTTGTTCTTCAGTGTTTGGAAAGATATTTTAGCTGAGTTAATGCAAGAGTTTAGCCTTCATTTCCTTCCAGGAGGTCATAGTCTGTTAAGCTCAAGCTCAAAAGTTTCTTTTTTAAATCAGTCAACTCAGTCCTCATGAACTCATATTGCACCACAACTTTGTACATTTTGTTCCTTTCTTGCCACTGTTCTTCTGTGGAGCGTGCATGTGTGTCATAGCAGGACATGCAATGTAGGTCTTTGCTCACTATTTAAAGTGCAAGCTTCTAACATGCAGAATATTTGGATGTTTTCCTCTCTTTTGAAGTCTGCCTTATGCTTTTGCTCTGTATAACACAGTGCCTTCTATATAACTCCCTTTTCCCACCAGACTGTCTTGGAAATGCTAATACAGAAAAGCCATTCTTGAAATTAATCACAGCTGCAGACTGGAAGTAAAGAAAGAGGAGAATAATGAGTCCTGAGTTTTCACTCTGGATATGGCACATTCTCCCAAAATGACCTCAGGCAAATCTCTTTGTATCTCTGCATCTCAGAGTCCTAAGAAGAAAATGAGATGATCAGACAGCACAATCTCTAAGGCCTTTTCCAGTTCAATCTTCTGGGATCTATCATTACTCTTTGTTACAGGATATATGGAATTGAGCTTGAGAAAAAATCTGATGTAATAAATCAGATTCTTACCTTTGAATAGCTTAGTTCAGCTACTGTGATATATAAAGTATAATTCTGGACCCCTTACATGCATTAGCGCGTTTAATCCTCAAAACAGTTGTATGAGGCTGACACTATTATTTTCTCCGTTTTGAAAGGGGAGTTTGAGTAACTTGCCTATGGCCAGAAAATTCTAAAGCCAGAACACAAACCTGTGTCTGTCTGACTCTAAAACCCATGTTTTTAACCACTATATTATACCACCTTACTGTACTGAGCTTTCCCCAGTTGGGAATATAGGATAGACTCAGACATTCAAGTGTACATACACTTACACATATATAGAAAAAAAAAAAAATAGCAAGGAAAAAAAAACCCGAGACCAACTGTGAACCTGATGAGCTATGATTATCTGTGAGTGTGTGACCTTTAACCGGTTTACTAATTGTGGATCTATGATCTAGGCTTGCACTGCTCTGAAGTTAAAGCTGTTCCAACACTTGAAAGTAGCTGGCAAAGGACATTGAGCAGCAACATGGAAAATAAGGATATTCAACCAAGGGCACAAGGGCAGCACTGCAGGAAACCCTTCATCTGTGTGAGGAAAAAATATACAAGTAGCACGAAGAAAGTCAGAAAAGAAAGAGAAAAGGGACAATGGAAAGGAATCTAGAACCATTTCCTCCTGATCCCTGCCAAGATGAGCTCTGTGCCTTCCTTCACTACCTGTGTTTTCAAGCCCTGAGTTCAGTTTTCTTCTGCTCAACACAAATAGGAATTTCAAATCTTAATCAGCTAATGATGAGTACAAATTGTATACGAACTGTGGAAAATTCCTGTGTATGAGATATGGGGCTAAAATGAGGGCAGCTTATAAAGGAGAAAAGCCTGTTTCTAATTTAACATTGTCATTTGACATGGGATGAGGAATTACCCAAGAGTTGGTCAAAGTGATGGCCCATCCTTAGCACCAATGACATATACTGCACAGTCACTCTCCCCACACTCCTCAACTCCATTTTGGAAAAATCTTTTTATTTGGCTATTCACTTTTTTTTTTTCAGAGAAAGAGTGTGTGTGTGTGAGAGAGAGAGAATCCCAGTAGCCTATATGCTTTGGGAAGAAAAGGGGGCTGAGGAGCTGGGATGTGGTGCAGAAGGAAAGAAATTGCATGGTCCACTGAAGTTATGCTTTAAGGCAAGCATTTAGTGAAGTTGAATTGTACTTAGTTGAGGGAGCTCCTGGGGTGAAAAGCATTGACCTGGGTAAGATCAAAAGTTGTCTTTGCTCTGGGTACTCTGGGGGAAGTGCTTAGTGATGAGGTGAGTGGATTTGGAAGGCATCCTTATAGCCGATTAAAATCAGAATGGGACTAAAATCTGTAGAAGTCTCTACCAAGAGGTTGTTTGTCTGGCTGACCGGAGTGCAGCCCTTGTATGAAGCTTAGCCATTAAATCCTCACTTCACATGGCTTTAGGTCTTCTGTGTCCTATATTATTCGGCAACTCTCTAAAGGAAGCACAGGACATTTTCTGAGGTCATTTGTCTCACTTGGAGGGGCCAGTTGAACTGAGCTGTTAAGAGGATAGAGTAAGGCAGGCAGAAGCTTTCAGAAAAAAGCCGAGTCTTAGCAGATGCGCCCTGGTTCCCCACAGGGCCGCGCCGAAAAGAGGGCAAGAATCATTCGGAAGAATTAATGACATCCAAATGAAGAGTCTTTGTGAGAACCCCAAAGTGAGGGATAGAAAATTATTTGCAGTAGATGGAAGGCTTATTTATTATCTTCTCCACCTCCTCTTGTGAATAATGTTACCACTCCACTGGTTCCATGTGTGTTGTTCAATTTATGGATTAGCTGCTGCCAATTTAGAATGCCCCAAATCCAGCATTCTCAGTCTCATAACTCAATGATTCTCATTAGCAAATGTACTAATTTTATTATTAATCCCAGCAAAATCCCAGAAGGTAAAGCTGCAGCAAAGAAAACAAATGTCTCTACAAATACCGTACATCCCAAAGCCAGATATGGATGAATATACTTTTCTCTTTTAGAATTTTTGTGACTCTCCTCCAATACCATGAAAAAAAATCTAGTGTTGTTTGGCATGCAAGATGGGCCTTTTCAGATAAAGAAGAAAGCTTTGAAATGCATTGCAAATAGCTGAGGCTTTGACTAATGTGATGCTTTTTGATGCAAACGAGGTATGCTGTCAGATTAGCCTCTGTGGAGCACTGAAGGATTCCCAGTTATTACAGAGGTGCGCTAGGAGGCTCTTTATTTTCCCTCTTAGACACGCAGCAAACTATGACTTCCCAGGTATCCTTAGGGAAAAAAAAAAGTAGTTTGACTTTGTGGTCCTGTGAGAGACCTGAGAAATGTGTCTGGGAAAGCATAGTTTTATGTTCTATTCGAGGTATGCAAGTGATTTTGTAAAACAGTGAGCCTCTGGGTGCTCTAGTTGAAGCAAAAATGTGGAATTTGATCTGAATTTTGTTTCTGGCCATGGAGGCAGGGTGGAGACCTGCAGCATTTCTTTCTCGGCTCCATTAGTGAATCTTGCTACTAGTTTGACCCCAGGATCAATTGGAGATCCCTGACATTCTAAAATAATCTCTTTCCAGGAAATCCCAGAGGCAAGGTAGGGTCCCTTTCCAGTTCAGGCTGGAGTTAAACCCAGGGATCAGGGACACCACCTGTCAGTGTGAAGTGGGATTCAGACCCCCTGGCTTTTGCCTGGGTTTAGAACTGGACTTAGGGCGAGATCAGATCACCCTGTGATATGCCTTTCCTGGGTTTCAATCTGCTTTATTTATATATTTTTTAAATCATCGTCTTGGTACTCACTAGAATTCAGAGAAAGAATGATGATCATCAACATCCTGGTTTTGCCTGACAGATTTTAAATCGTTTTACTCTGCACTTCTTTCTTATTTAGCATTTATCAAGAACCTACCATGTGCCAGGTACCATGCTTTCACATATATTGCATAATTCAATCATGTCAATCCTGTGCTGTGGATCTGAATATCCTCATTTTCCAGGTGAGTTTCTGACACTTGAACATTTAAATAACTTGCCTATGGCTTGTAAATTGTTGAATCTGGATTTCCGTCTATATCTGCTTGATTCCAAAATGTGTGCCTGTTCAATTACATGGCATGCTGACGTCTGTGGTGGATGAGAATGAGTCAAAAGAGCAAAGAGAGACATAGCATGACACTGATAGGATATTTTCTTCTCTGTTTTAACCTGCTCACCTCCTTTGCACTGCCTTGTCATACATCAGCTTGTGAAGAGCTGGCTTCATAATGTCTCCACCTACAGTATTGTCTCTGACCTACTTCCAAGATGCAAGATAAGAAGTACTTAAGCCAGTAATGGGAAGTGATTTTCATCCCATTCCAACACTGAATTATTGACAACTTGGAACACTTTGAGAAGGCTTATGGGGTAGTATCCAGGAACAGGTTCTGTGATCAATCACTGAAGGCTGTAATGGTAATATTCTTTCTCTGGAGAAGAGAAAACATATGCTGTATATTTGCTATCTCTAACTTAAGCAGTCCCAAATTCCACTTCTGGTTAGAGGACAATTAAGTGTATGTCTATGTCAGTAATATATACTTACAACCTTTCACGGGCTTCCTCCTGGTTTTGACCAATGGGTTCTCATGTAGTTTCCTGAGTTAATTCTTACTGCTTTTCTCACCACCTACTCTCACTGCACACTCTTGTTCTCATGAGGCAGTTCCTTTATTTGACTTCCAAAGACTGGTTTAGTTTTCATGGCTTCCTGTTCCTTTACACTAAATGAGATTTGATTAAAATACTGAATACTGGGCTTCCTGGTCGCCTAGTGATTAAGAATCCTAGGTTGTCACTGCTCTGGCCCCTGTCACTGCTGTGATGAGTGTTTGATCCCTAGCTCAGGAACTTCAGCATGCCATGGATGTGGCCCCCCAAAAAATTGAACATGAAAACTGCCCATCTAGAATCTGCATCTCTAACAAGGACAACAAAGTACCTAATACCTGTTATCATCAACAAAGAAGAACACCTCTTAGAAATTTCACCTTTTTTGAACACCACATAGTTCTATTTTTTCACATCATAATTTAAATCCCTTATCTTGAAAATAACATACTTTGATCCACAGTCTAAATTTCTACTGTTATCTTAACCTCTTCTATATACCTACCTTACCCTAGTGGGCAGGTAAAGTGCTAGATCTTATCCTTTCTGCATCCAACTCTTGCTGATCCTGTTATAGGAATATCTCTGTGACACAGATATTTCAGTTCCAGATACGTCAGAATATACTGTTTAAACAACTAAGATTCATATTATGCTTGGTCTGTTTAGTGTTGAGACTTTGGTAATTATAGACCAAATGCTGCAAAATGCAAAACCCATAAAACTGGGCCCAATCTTATATCCGAATGTCAATGAGAACATACTAAAATCAGGCTCCGGACCTGATCCTGGGTATTTAAAGAATAATTTCAAAAGTCAAAGTAATACATGTACATAATAGTGACAAGTCTAATGACTCTAAAAATATGTATTGCCAAAAACAATAACCCTTTGTAGCCTCTCTTTTCTATTCTCTAAAAGGATGGTTAAACCTATCCCACAGGCTGTTGAGCCAAGATATGAGCATAGTATTTGGTCTATTTAATAAGTATTAAATGGTATTTATCCATTTATCTATTTTCATCATGAATATTAAGAAAATACTAGTGTGTAAGACAGAGCGTGGCCATGTTTAGCAGAGATTTACGAGAATTTCATTTTCCCCCTCAGTAAATAGAAATGAAAAGCCTTAAAGCATCGAGAAATGAACTAGCATGTTTCTTTAACCAAATAGAAAAGAGCTGATTAAAAATTAAACTTTTCTTTCTTTCCCAATGTATCCTGAGGAACCCTATTGACAAATACGAAGTTGTCAAGCAGAAGGCAAAGGTTTGACTTCTGTAGAGAGGTTTACCTAGCAAAAGATTATTGTGAATATAAGAGAAACTTTCTTTTCCCTTTCTAATTAATATTCTTCTTGCTGAACAGGCACTAAATGCTTAGGAGACTGTGGAAGTCATCTGCTTTTGCAATCTGATCGTACCTTCAGATTATCAGGTGATAAATTTGTTATAAGGAATGATAAAAATTGTAATTCTTCCCACCCATATAAATGCATAAAATCAATTTCCCTATTCAGGTTCCTGAGAAATAAACATGCCAACACGGAAAGGCTATTTATCATGGCTGTCATAATTAGGTCCAATTGGGGAAGTCAGCTCCCTTTCACAAATGACAAACTTCAAGTTCCAACTCGCCAGCACCATTTTACAGGATACGTCTGATAACTTCCAGTTATTTATCACTATTCCCAAATGCCAGGAGCATCAGAGGCAAGGCAGGTGGTCCTCATTCCAGTTCATTAACCTAAAATCATTACCGTCATTTTGCCAGTATGAAGATTCTGCCGGACTTCTGACATAGCATATTTTCAGTGAAGCTTTTTTCTTTTCTTTTTTTTTTAAAGTTTAGGTAGTACAGTTCATAAAAATTATTGAGGTAGTCCTTTTTCCCTTACTTTTGCCTTAACAAGTAGACACTCAGCTGCTAACTTTAGCCAGGGCACGCCTATGTGTAAAGGAGACATTAGGAGACAAAGCTATCAAAAAAAAACCCAGGGTTCTCCCATTCCACTTCCTGCCAGCATAGAGAAAGAGAACAGTGCGTGGCTGGAGCAATTGCCTGCCAAAACCACTGGCTAACAGTCTCTGTGCACTGTCTGGACCCAAGACAAAACAGAAAGTTCTGCTTAAAAATCAGAAAGATCATGCTAAATATATCACCCCTTCAATTGGCAGGAAAAATCTGTGATTGTGTGTATGTGTGTGGTGGGAGAGCGTGTGATTGATGAAGGGATCCTATTTAATGAGATACACTCAAAAACCTGATAAATCCCATTTGACTCACCTCTCCGAACTGAAAATCTTACTAAAGCGGTGCCTGTTTCCTTAATAATAAGTGTAGTTTAGTGACCTTTATGTGTTAGATGAGAAGAGGCAGGAAAAGAGCAGTGGAATTGGCATCAGCCAACCTGCCATGAACAAGCTGGGTGTCCTTAGACTACTGGCTCAATTTTTCTGGACTGAAATTTCTTCACATGTAAAAATAGAGATGACACTACTGCTTTTATGAGAAACCAAGAAGACAATACATATGTCTTCTTTATATGTCTTCTTTTGCATTAAAGAAAAAGCAAAGCTTAGAAACAGTGAATAACTCAGAAATGCTGAGTGACAGCCTGGTTTACACACCTCTTACGTATTAGAGTGAATCCAGATGTAGGTAGCTCCCACACCGGTGTTCGTTCTCCTATAAAACATTGGTCATCTATTTGCCAAGGATTGGAATCCAATCAAACACCTTTAATGGTTCAGTTAGGAAAAGGATGCCAGGCCCTTTGTAATGCCACCTTTCTATCACTGCACTTAATTCATTGCATTGTAGTTGCCTTTTTGCATAAGACCTAGTCCAGTGTTGAGACATGGTAAGCACTTCCTTGTAAGCGAAGGAGAAGGAAGGGAGGGAGGTATACGTGATTCACAAGGCACTTCTGTCTCCTGCCTTGCTGTTACTTCTTTTGTATAACACCTGGAAATAATTCTGACTCTTTGAACTTTCTGGGGGTTTAGAGTTCTGGATAAATGGGAATTTACAAGGATGCGTAACTAATCTGAATTTCTTGAATGCTTTAGTGATAAAGCAATCAGCCCAGCCAAGTCTCAGGCCATGTATCAACTAATCAATAGGAATGTTCAGGCTACACCAAGATTTTCTAACAGTTCAAGGCTAATCAGTGATTGTTCAAAAATCACACAGAAGATAAAAACCTTTCTTTTCTCCTGGGGATTTGCCAGGAGAAAAGACCTTGGTTAGGAATTGGATGATTCAATTCTCAAATGGTCTAATTATTATTAAAAAGACTATGTAAAATGAGGAAGCAGGGTGGAGGGAGGAGGGACTAAGGGACTCAACCATACTCATCACTGCACCCTTAAGAACAGATTTAAAAAACATATTAGACCCCTGGCTTGCTGGATTATTTCGGAGGGCTGCAAGAGGTGAGGAGTAGTGAAGGGAGAGATAGTTAGGAAATTAGAATGAGAGAGAAAGGAGATAAATGTGGTGTGCCCCACTCACTCCTTTTGTAGCAGTTGAAAAAAAATGTTTCCCAGCATATTTCTCTTTCAAAACATTCCCTCACAGGATTAATGAATTTGAAACACTGTGCATACCTCCCCACCCCCCCACTCTAGAGCTCCATCCTAGTGGTAGGGTAAAGGGTCTGCCATTGCTTCCAACATAAACAGTGTTTACCATAGATTTACTAATCCCACTGTTTCCAATCCGTTAAGGCTCAAGCTTGGCACAAAATATCAGAGGACAGATGATTTTTTTAAATGTTGCTGCTTTTTTTAAACCCCAAATATTCAAAATCTGTTAAAATACTGTTACTTTAGAGGTGAGAATATACGTCCTTACTTCTGATTCAGAATTATTTTTAATCTTTTTTGCTTAAAAATATCTGTTTTAAAAATAACATTAAGAATTTTTTTTGGAAGAAAGGAGTCAAGCTTCTTTGGTGATGCCTAGCCCTAATTTGTCATGCAGTAGAGAAGGAAGTTAGCAAGGGAAAAGTGTGGTGAGATTTGAGTAGATATTTGAAGATTTTATTCTTGATACTTTGAGGAGATTTTTTTTTCTCCTCATGATTCAGGAAATATTATGGGTGAGCTCCACTTCTTTCTAAAATGGTGAATTCAATGCTCATCCCCCTGGAATAGATTCAGATGTCACTGAAATGACTCAAGTTGCAAATTCTGTCAGAATTCCATGTATTTTGCCAGGAGGAGGTGTACCTGTTCCAAACAACTAGTTCTACATTTGGTGAAAAGTCCAATTTTGCCCAAGCTGCAATACATAAATAATACCCTTAAACATTTTGTGGAAATAGTTTTAAGCTCTCGGTCTTGAGAGCAAGTAAATGAGGAAGGACCACAATTTTTAAAGCACCTGTTTTGTGCCCATGTGTATTGGCCTTGCATATGTTTTCTTATGTAATCTTCACACGAAAAATATGAGTTAAGTAGTTCGCTAATTTCCAGTTGAAGAAACAGAAGAAGCATCAGAGTTTGAGCACAATAAGATGTTCGGACCCAAAAATTCTCTTCTAAGACTGGCTATAGAAAATGTTTGAATAAGGAATCTGCGGAGACACTTTAATTAGTGGTCTTTAGAGGAAGATTGGTAAATCCAGTTAGTCTTTGTTTTCAGTGAGTTTGTTTCTGTGTGGGTGTGCAAGTGCAAGCTTTGGGCAAAGATAAGGCAAATGAAACACTAACTTGGATTGTCTCTAGGTGATAAAGCTTGGGAACAAACAAGCTATCCACCACCACCTATGGAGCACTAATTCAGATTCATTCATTCACAAGGTCTTATTTTCCCCCTCCTTAGGAATTCCTGCATTGTGGGGTGGGGGAGGTAAGTGGAAAAAGAAGGAAAAAATACTGACAATAGATTTTTCCAGCAACCTTTTTTTTTTTTTTTTCCACAGCAAGATCCAGGATAGCTGACTTTGCTACCAAATAAATTCATCCTTATCTCTCCTTATCCCTGCTTCTACAGCCTATCAATATTTTCATGGGTTTTGCTTTTGAATCAAGAGAAAAAATTCTGGCTTTAGAATGTGCTAAACTGTGCCCCAAATCCTGGGGACGGTAGTAACTCAGTATACTGGTAATGACAGTCCAAGCCAGAGTAGTACATCTGATTCCTGTGTCTCTGGAAGATTCAAAGGCTCCAAAATGGCCACACTGCTTTGCCTCAGGTTCTAGTCCCTCCCACAGGTTCTGGTCCCCCAGATCGGAGGTGCTGAGAATGAGCATTCTCTGGCACTGGCTGCCATCAGAGAGAAGCATTTATTTGGTTCTTTTCCAGTTCTTTATGGCTTTAAGTCTGTTACTCAGGATAAGAAAGCCATTTTTCTCTGGCAGTGCCATTCCAGGCACATTGATATTTTCCTTTCTTCATCCCTTTTCCAATTCTTCATCCCTTTAAAGATGTCCGATTTCATAGAAGACAGAACAACAGCTCTATGTAGTGAGCTTCCGCTGAAATCTCTATATACAATGCTGCTATTTTAGCATACTTCCTCCCAAATCCCAATGCAAATGCTTTGTGGTGACAGTAAACTTTCCAGAAATGATCCCTTTTGAAAAGGTTTCCCCATGTCCTGTCTATAGATCTGATGTTGCTTTCAAGAGCTGGCTCTCCCAAATTACTAATTTAACCTGTTGAGAAGACAAAGCTGATTTGTTGCTTTCCACTATACGAGTGAATCCTACCCTGACAAAGCTTCAGCAGTGACTCAGGTGTCATGAAGGAAAGGTGAGAATTTATTGAGAAGTTTAAATTGGGTTGTTCAATATAGGAACGTGATTAGTAGTGAGTAAGCATCATGATACAATCCAAGATGGATGGAAACAGAAAATTGAGAATTTTAAGATGAGGGATTCAAGCAGTCTCAGGATGTTTTCCACTGAAGGGTTGATGGATCTTTCAGGAAGTTCCTATAATAAACAATCTAAACATTCATTTGGGCAAGACATTCCCAGAAGGGTTAGGAAATATTAATGACAGCAGTGGAATAGCAAAGTAATTTTTTAAATGACTTCAGAAAGGCTACAGAAACATTTTGCTATTTATTTTGCATTTGATGTAGTTATTTTTCATTCCTTTAGTTACCTCAAGTTTTTTCTCTTTAAGTTTAATGTCAGTCTTTTGTAGCTACGGTGAATTGTCTTATAACTGAAAATGTGTACCTTTTGACCACCTTCATTCATTTAGACTACCCCACTACCCCCATCCACCTCTGGCAAATAGCAATCTGAATTCAGTATCTATGAATTGACTTCTTTTAGATTCCACGTATAAGTGATATCATACAGTATTTGTCTTTCTCTGACTTATTTAACTTATAATAATGCCCTAAACATCTATCTTTATTGTTGGAAATACCAGGATTTTCTTCATGTTTATGGACAAATAATATTCTATTGTGTATGTATATTTATGTACCACATTTTATTTTCCATTGGGCTGTCGTAAATAATGCTGCAAGAAATATGGTGGCGCAGATATCTTTTCAAGATAGTGATTTTGTTTCCTTCAAAAAATACTCAAAAGTGGGACTGCTGAATCAGATGGTTGTACTATTTTTTAATTTTTTCAGGAACCTTAGTACTGTTCTCCATAGTGATCGCACCAAGTTACATTACCATCAGCAGTGTAGACCCTTTCTTCACATCCTCAAGGATACTTGTTATTTCTACTCTTTTAGATAAAAGCCATACATGTGTAAGGTGATATCTCTTTGTGGTTTTGATTTGCATTTCCTTGATTAGCGATGTTGGAAACATTTTCATGTACCTGTTGGCTCTTCATATGCCTTCTTTGGAAAACTATTCAGTTCCTCTGCCTGTTTTTTAAGCAAATTGTTTGCTTTTTACTATTGTCCTGTATGAGTTCTTTATATAATTTGGCTATTATCCTCTTAACAGATTTGCAAATATTTTCTCCTATTCTGTAGGTTAATTTTTATTTTATGGACTGGTTCCTTTGGAAGCTTTTTAGTTTAATATATTTGCACTTGTTGATTTTTGCTTCTGCTGCCTTTGTTTTCAGTGTCAAACAAACAAAAAAATCATTAAGACTGATGTCATGTAGCTTACCCTCTGTGTTTTCTTCTATGGATTTCATAGTTTCAGGTCTTATATTCAAGCCTTTAATCTACTTTTGTGTTGATTTTTTTTTTTTTCTTTTTAGTGCTGTGCTTGTGGCTTATGGAAGTTCCAAGACTAAGGGTCTAATTGGAGCTGCAGTTGTAGGCCAACACAGCCATAGCAATTCTAGATCCCAGCCACATTTGCAACCTACACCACAGTTTGTAGCAATGCCAGAACTTTAACCCAGTTTGCGAGGTCAGGGATTGAACCTGAATCCTCAGGGACACTAGTTGGGTTCTTAACATCCTGAGCCATAATGGGAACTCCGAGTTGATTCATTTCTATGGTGTAAAACAGTGGTTCTGTTTCATTCTTTTGCATGTGCTTGTCCAGTTTTGCCAACATCATTTTTTTTTTTGTCTTTCTAGGGCCACACCCATGGCATATAGAGGTTCCCAGGTAGGGGTCAAATCAGAGCTGTAGCCATTGGCCTACACCAGAGCCACAGCAAAGTAGGATCCGAGCCTACACCACAGCTCACGGCAACGCTGGATCCTTAACCCGTTGAGCGAGGCCAGAGATTGAACCCACATCCTCATGGATGCTAGTCAGGTTTTTTAACTGCTGAGCCATGACGGGAACTTCTTTTTTTTTTTTTTTTTGTCTTTTTGCCTTATCTAGGGCTGCACCTGCGGCATATGGAGGTTCCCAGGCACGGGGTGTAACAGGAGCTGTAGCTGCTGGCCTTCGCCAGAGCCACAGCAACGTGGGATCCGAGCTGCGTCTGCAACCTACACCACAGCTCAAGGCAATGCTGGATCCTTAACCCACTGAGCAAGGCCAGGGATTGAACCCACAACCTCATGGTTCCTAGTCAGATTCATTAACCACTGAGCCATGATGGGAACTCCAAAATGTGTTGCATTTCTTTCTTTTTTTTTTTTTTTTTT
>PVHT020000015.1:33504244-33542535 GCA_004024745.2 Catagonus wagneri | reverse complement strand
CTTTGTTGTCATTTGCTTCTAGGTATTTTTTAATTTCCTCTTTGATTTCTTCAGTGATCCATTGGTTGTTTTCTTGTTTTTGTATCCATTCGGCTAGTCTATGTCTTTTGGTTGGGGCATTCAGTCCATTAACATTTAAGGTAATTACTGATATATATGTTCTTATTGCCATTGTATTAACTGTTTGGGGGTTTTTTGCTCTTTTTTTTATTTTTTTACCCTGAAGTTTTGATATAGGAGTCTATATACAAATGAGATTGTTTTAAATTGTTGGTTTCTTAATTGCACGTGCGACTCCAGTTACCTGCATTTGTGCTCTCTTCTCACGATTTCTGATTTTGGTAGCATAGTTGTGCATGGATGATTTAGTATCTTTACTGTATATATGCCTTTACTGGTGAGCCTTGTCATTTGTAGCCTTTTCTTTTCTGCCTAGAGAAGTTCCTTTAAGCTTTGTTGTAAAGCTGGTTTAGTGTTGCAGAAATCTCTTAGCTTTTGCTTATCTGTAAAGGTTTTGATCTCTCCTTCAAATCTCAATGTGAGCCTTACAGAGTAAACAAATCTTGGTTGGAATTTTTTCCCTTTCATCACATTAAGTATATCATGCCACTCCCTTCTGGCCTGCAGAGTTTCAGATGAGAAATCTGCTGATAACCTTATTGGGGTTCCCTTGTATGTCATTTGTTTCGTTTCCCTAGCTGCTTTCAAAATTTTCTCTTTGTCTTTAATTTTGGTCATTTTGATTAATATGCGTCTTGGGGTGTTCCTCCTTGGGTTTATTTTATATGGTACTCATCGCGCTTCCTGAATTTGACTGAGTGGTTCGTTTCCCATATTAGGGAAGTTTTCGGCTATTATCTCTTCAAATAGTTTTTCTGTCCCCTTCTCTCTCTCTTCTCCCTCTGGCAACCCTATAATACGGATATTGGTGCGTTTAACATTATCCCAGAGTTCTCTGAGACTCTGCTCATTTCCTTTCAATCTTTTATCTCTTTTCTCTTCTGCAGTAGTGATTTCCACTAATCTGTCCTCCACCTCACTGATTCGTTCTTCTGCCTCCTGTATTCTACTGTTGCCTGCTTCTAATGAATTTTTTATTTCAGTTATTGTATTTTGCATCTCTTCTTGTTTAATATTTACAGCTTGTATTTCTCTGCTCATTGTTTCCTGTAAATTATCAATCTTTGCCTCCAGTTTATTTCCAATGCCTTGCATCATCTTCAGCATCAATAGTATAAAGTCTCTTTCTGGGAGGCTGGTAATGTCCTCATCACTGAGCTGTTTTTCTGGGCTTTTCTCTTTCTCCCTTATCTGTGTTATAGTTATCTGTCTTTTCATTTTTATAGGTTTTTGGTGTGCTGACCTTTTTGCCAACAATAGAGTTGTAGCCTCTCTTAGTTCTGGCCTTTGCCTCTCCTGTGACTAAAGTTGGTATGGGCGGGGCTTGCTGTAGGCTTCCTGATGGGAGGGACTGATGCCTGCCCACTGGTAGGTGGGGTTGATTCCTATCCCTCTGATGGATGGGGCTTTGTCTCTGGATGAGATTAGAGGCTGGCTGTGTGCCTGAGGGGTCTTTAGGCAGCCTGTTTTCTGATGAGTGGGGCTGTGGTCCCACCTGGATTATTGTTTGGCCTGGGGCTTCTCAGCACTGTTGGGAGGGACCAGATTTTCCCAGAAATGGCCCCCCTCCAGAGAAATGCAGGCTGATGAATGCTCCTGAGAGCTTCGCCTCCAATGTCCTTCCCCCACAACAAGCCACAGTCACTCCTGTTTTCCCAGGAGATCCTCCAAGAATTGCAGTCAGGTTCCGTCCGGATTCCTCTGGAGATTGCTTTGCCCTGGGACCCAGTGCACGTGAAAGTCTGTGTGTTCCTTTCAAGGATGGGGTCTCTGTTTCCCCCAGTCCTGTGCAGCTCCTGCACACAAGCCCTGCTGGCCTTCAATGCCAGATGCTCCAAGGGCTCTTCTCCCTTTGCCCGATCCCCAGGCATGGGGTTTTGATGTGGGGCTCAGAACTCTCAGTCCTGTAGCTGAGTCTCTGTGATGCAGTTACTTTCCAGTCTGTGGGGCTTCCCACCCGGGAGGTATGGGGTTGGTTCTATTGCGTAATTGCCCCTCCTACCTCTTGATGTGGACTCCTCTTTGTCTTCTGGAGTAGAATACCTTTTTTGAAAGTTTAGAATCCATTTGGTTGAAGGCTGCTCGGCATTTGGTTGTAGTTTTGCTGTTTATTGGGAGAGAAGTTGAACTCCAGTCCTTCTTTTCCGCCATCTTAATCCAATCTGGTACACAAAGTTTTATATACACACATACACACTGTTTTGTTCCATCTACTAACACTGGATTTTGTGTTCTCAGTTGAGTCACATTAAATTATCTCATTACATTACTCTTTCTTTGTCTAAAATCCCATAGCAACCTTCTTTAAATATTCTTTCCAATTAATAATTTTGTCAAATTCCATCTTTTCATTGATGTGAATATATGCAATTTTGCTTTAAATGTGTCCTATAAAGAATAGTTTGATTTTATTTTTATAACTTATGTAAAGTCAATACCTTTTAATAAGTTATTATTTTACCAGCTGTTACATTTGACTGCTCCCTTTCATTAGTCTGATTTTATTATCTGTTTTCCTCTCATTTGATAATCTGATCTTTACCTTTGTTGCTTTATATTTAAGGATTTATATTTATATATTCTACTTTTATTGTGATAGCTTAATGGTACAAAATAAAAATAGGTAGATGAACCAGTGAATCACAGATGAAACAAAACACTAAATGAACATTAAATATAATGATCTATTTCTAATTAATATGATTTTTTAAAATAAGATATTTTTGTAAGTTTGGTGAATATTAAAAAAATATAAAAATTTTGTCATTCCCAGTTGGTAGGGGTTTATAATATTTGAAAGACGATTTAACAATATCCAACAATGTATAATGTACATACCTTTTGGCATTGTATATGTCTATAACCTTTTCTTTCTTTCTTTTTTTTTTTTTTTTTGGCTATACCCATGGCATATGGTAGTTCCTGGGCCAGGGATCAAATCAAAGCTACAGCTATGACCTACACCATAGCTGTGGCAATGCCAGGTCCTTAACCCACCACACCACAGTGGGAACTCCTATAGTCTATTTTTTTCTGTAATATTTTAGGCAGATACTCTTTGACCAATGAGAAATAGTCAAACAGTTTTTTCTCATTTTTGTTCAAGAGAATATAAATGTAACTTCATCTTTCCTATAGCATTGTTGATGGGATTTTTAAAAATGGTAATTTAGGATGATTTTAAATATCAAAGCTAGTTATTTGTAAGGTTATATAAATATTTAAGATTAAGGTCAAATTTTAGAAAACTTTTATGAAGTTTCTTTCCAATGTGATCCATAAGATTTGGAGTAATTTTCCATAGACTAATGTCTGGGTACATGCATTTTAAAACTTGCTTCTCATTCACTGGTCAGATACTTCTTTTGCCAGATTCTGGAGGGAATGAACATGTTTATTTTGTCATGAAACATGTGCTCCTTGTACAACCACTATGGAAAACAGTATGTTGGTACCTTAGAAAACTATATATAGAACTACCATATGACCAAGCAATCCAGTTCTTGGGCATATATCCAGACAAAATTTTCCTTGAAAAAGACGCATGCACCCGTGTGTTCATTGCAGCACTATTCACAATAGCCAAGACATGGAAACAACCTAAATGTCCATCAACAGACGAATGAATTAAGAAGATGTGGTATATATAGACAATGGAATACTACTCGGCCATAAAAAGAGAACAAAATAATGCCATTTGCAGCAACATTGATGGAACTAGAGACTCTCATACTAAGTGAAATAAGTTAGAAAGGGAAAGACAAATACCATGTGATATCACTTGTATTTGGAATCTAATGTATGGCACAAATGAACCTTTCCACAGAAAAGAAAATCATGGACATGGAGAACAGACTTGTTGTTGCCAAGGGGGAGGAGGAGGGAATGGGATGGAGTTGGAATTTGGTGTTAATAGTTGTCAACTATTGCCTTTGGAATGGATAAGCAATGAGATCCTGCTGTATAGCACTGGGAACTATATCTAGTCACTTATGATGGAGCATGATAATTGAGAAAAAGGAATGTGTATATGTATGTGTGACTGGGTCACTTTGTTGTACAGTAGAAAATTGACAGAACGCTGTAAATCAGCTTTAATGGAAAAAATAATCACTGGAAAGAAAAAAATATACTTCTTATGCTAGGATATCAAGAATACTGGTATAGTAGGCACCGCAGTCTTTTCTGGAAGCCATTTCTACACTGGAATGGCTACTAAAAATTATACATGGAAATAACTGGGAATAGTATTTTATATGTGTGTATAAAAAGTTATTACGATATGTGTGTGTATACACACACACACACACACACACACATATATAATCAAAATATATACTTGCCTCAACTTTTAGATGAATTCCCAAAATTCCCACAGTTACTGCAACAACCTTGACATAATGGAAAGTTAATATAAGAGATGTTGGAGTAGAAACTAATCAGAGCTAAAATATTTTATTTTTCTTCTTTTTTAAAAAACATAGGATATTGTAGATACCTTGTTAGGGCCCTTCTTTTCAGGGTCTTAAGAGGGATCTGAGCATATGAGGAGACATGGAGACTTAAAACTAAAGTTTTATGGAGTTCCCTTGTAGCTCCGCAGATTAAGGATCCTGCATTGTCACTACTGTGACTCTGGTTACAGCTGTGGCATAGGTTTGATCTCTGGCCTGGCAACTTATGTGTGCTATGAGCATGAATGACCCTTCTTACAAAAAAAAAAAAAAAAAAAAACTCTGAAGTTTTATGGGCTTCATTGTAAATCGGCCTCTGATAATAGGAAAATAAATTAACTTTTCATAGCTTTCTTAACAACTACTTACATTCTACGTTTTTCCCAGAAAGTTCTTTAATCACTATTATTTATTTTATATCATTTCCTCAGTTCTCAAATTCATTATTATTTTTTCTTTTCAGGACCACACCTGTGGCATTTGGAAGTTCCTAGGGTAGGGGTAGAATAAAAGCTTCAGCTGAAGCCTACACCACAGCCACGGCAACACTGGATCTAAGCCACATCCGTGACCTATACCGTAGCTTGCAGCAATGCCAGATCCTTAACCCACTGAGCGAGGCCAGGGATTGACTCCTCATCCTCACAGGTTCTTAATCCTGTGAGGTTCTTAATCCACAGAGCCATAATGGGAACTTCTCAAATTCATTATATTGACTCATATATTTATTTATTAGTTATTCTTTTTTTGTAGAATAATTAGCGTATTCAGTTTCTCATCCTTGAATATCCGAATATCTGTATTTCTGTTGCCCCCATAGCTTGGCTGGGTGTAGAATTCTGTTGCTATTTTATATTTTCTCACAACTCTGTAGTCATTGTTCAGTTATTCCCCAGCCTTAATATTATTATGGAAGATATGACAAAAGTTATATTTGGTTTTCTTTTTAGATAAGCTGCTGCTGATTTACCTGTTTTTCTTGTTGATTTGTTGCTATGGATATTAATAGGGATTTTCCTTTATCCTTGACAGTAAAAGGTTAAGCATAGGTATAGACTTACTTTATAAATCCTTTTCTTTTCTTTTCTTCTCTCTTTCTTTCTTTCTCTCTTTCTCTCTTTTCCTTTTTTTCTTTCTTTCTTTTTTTTTCTTTCTTTCTTTCCTTTTCTTTTCTCTTCTTTTCTTTCTTTCTTTCTTTCTTTCCGGCCACACCCTTGGCATGAAGAAGTTCTTAGGCCAGGGGTCGAATCGCAGCTGCAGCTACTGGCCTATGCCACAGCCACAGCAACACCACATCCAAGCCACATGTGCAGCCTAAGCCCACAGCTCATGGTAATGCTGGATCCTTAACCCACTGAGCGAGGCCAGGGATAGAATCTGAATCTTCAGGGATACTAGTCAGGTTCTTAACCTGCTGAGCCACAATAGGAACACTTATAAATCCTTTTCTACAAAGTTTTTTTTTATTATTTCTCATAAATCTACTATGTCTTTTTGTGGAATTTATGTGTGTGTATGTGTATGTGTGGGTACAAACATGTTAGGTTGGTTATTAAATAGAAGAATTATTTGATTTACCTTTAGGGCTTTGAATCAGGAAAACCTGCCTTTTGAGTTCCAGCTCTGCTCTTTAGTTGCTATGTTATTTTGGAATGGTTTATGTAAATTTAATATGCCCCAATTTTTTAAAATAATACAACAATAATAATATCTACTTCAGCACTGAGAGGAGTAAATGAGCTATAACATGTTATGTATTTAGAACAGCTTCTGGCATAAACAAGCACTCAATAAAATTAGATACTTTTAATTGTTTTCCTCCATCACAGTTTTACATTATGTGAATATGTTATTCATCTCCTTGAAATCTTCTCTGATTTTATTTTGTTCCCTTTTCATCACTCCTTGCCTTTTAAAATATATTTTACAGATACAATATACTATGCATTCTCATTGAAAATACACAATTATGTGTTACAGATTTTCTAACATTTCCTCTTGTTTTTATTTGTTTGTTTCTGGTTTATTTACTTTTAAGTGACTCAATTTCATAGATCATTGCAATTCTAGAGGGAAATTGCCCAGAGGACAAAGTTGATCATCATGTTGCTACCTCATTCAATTATTTTCTCTCTGTTTTTTTGGAACCCACTCAAATATCTTTACCTACATTCATTCTCTGGTGATTGCTATAAATGAATGTACTTTGACAGGTATGTCTAAGAATTCCTTGTAAGAAATAGTTCTCCTTGGCTAATTGCCTATTTCTATGTGACAGTTGATTACAGAAGATGATAGAAGGTTTCCCTTATTGGACGACAGCATGTCTTCATTGAGTCAGAAGTGTGGTCACAAGTTTTTAATCCACTGGTTATGTTTCATTTGACTAGTACAGTATTTTTAGTGTCTTTAGACACTGAATGCACTTTATTTCTGTATAATACCAATTACTCTCATTTGGTTTTAAACCAGGGCCATGCTCTGTACGCATATAAGATTGTGGTTCCTAAAATGATGTAAAGTTCGTGCAAGTGAACCTCAGTGTGACAAGAGGCCATGGAGGCATCTCTCAACCTGGCAACTGAAATATTTGATCAGTGCATTCACCAAACGTTTATGGAGTACCCACTTTGTGCCAGCATTTTAGATAAGTTATCTGAGTTTGTTTCTGTTTGCATTATACACTCATTTGTTTCTTTAGATTCCACATATAAGTGTTATCATACAGTATTTGTCTGACATTTCACTAAGCATAATATTCTACAGATTCACCCACATTGCTGCAAGCAGCAACATTTTATACATTTTTGTGACTGAGTAATAGTCTACTGTGATACATATGTGTGTATATATATGTACATGTGTAATGTATATGTGTATATGTATGTATACACCACACACACACACACTTCACCTCTTCTTTTTCCATTCATCTGTTTATGGTCACTCGGTTTACTTCCATATCTCAGCTATTGTAAATAAAGCTGCTTGGAACATTGGGGCACATGTATCTTTTCTTTCTTTCTTTTTTTTTTAACATGTATCTTTTCAAATTAGTGTTTTCATTTTTTCCAGAATACCCAGGAGTATTGGATATTGCTGAATTTTACCATAGTTATATTTTTAGTTTTTTAAGGAAATTCCATACTTTTTTCCATAGTGGTTGTACCAATTTACATTCCCACCAACAGTGTACAAAGTTTCGCTTTTCCCCACATTCTTGTAAAATGATTAATATTTTAAAATTTACCTTGTCTGATGGCCCATTCCCAAATGCCTGCTTTCTGTACATGGCTCGTGTTATAGCTCACTGATTTACTAATCTGATGGCAGTCTAGTTAGCTCTCTCTGCTAAGCCCTCAACCAGCTGGCTCAACCTAAAATTTCTCAGCCATGAATTTATTGAAGTATCTTATAACGTTGCTCTTTAATTTCCTGCATGTCTGGTCCAAACAGTATATGGAAGCTTGTGGCTTCCAGCCCCACTGGGCTGAGTTACAAGTCAAGAAGGCAGACCGCTACTTATTTCTGATGTTGATGTAGCTGATACTCATTCCAATAGCTATCTCATCTGAATTTATGGCTGCCGTGGGGAGACTGAGTTCCTGATAAAATTTTTTCTGAACTCCTACAGGCATTCCCATTGCACCAGCTCCTGGAGACCTCTCATAGGCCTCTGCCTGTGTACAGAATTTTAGCTCATACTCACAATTGAGAGAATGTGCCATTGACCTATGTTTCTTCCCAGCATTGGTAAATCTAATATAAACGTTCATTGATCAGATATTTGATAGTACAGCTTCTCAATTGATCAGCACTCAATTGATCTCAATTGATTATCATTTGAGCTTAATAATAAAAAATATTATCTATTGGGTAACTGTTATGTGCCAAACACTACAGAGATTATTTTCTTGGATCTTCACAACAACCACTTATAATGGAACAATTAATGAATCCTGATTTTAGGGATAGAAAGATGATAAATTAGAATGAATTTCCTAACATCTGTCCTAATAGTTAATGGATCTGGGAATTCCAACTCAACTCTATATGGCTTTAGAACATGAGGTCTTAACAGTAATATTATTATCCCCAGAATATTAGTTTTTGCAGTGCCCTATAATTATGAAGCCCTGAAAGATACTATAGTCATCAAATAAAGATTCCTAGTTCTTCTAGCTTAGCAGTGTGCACTCTATATGTAAGGTTATTCCCTAGATATATAAGTAGAATAATTTATATTTATATTTATATTACAATGTTTTAAGGGGCATACTCTCAGTTTGGACAAGAGATTTCAGGGTAGTGACTGATAGTGGCACTGAAATTGGACCTGATAATGCCAGGAATTATACTAAACAAAGAACAGGAAGAAGGGAGTTCTATCCAAGGGGAATATTATGAACAAAAGGTCAGAAAGGTGTATACAAATAGATGCCATATCTCAAGAGAAGGACAAGTAATTTGTGTGGCAAGGGTAGAGTATACATGGAAAGTTGAAATAATCAGGGGTGGGATAAATTGTGAAGGGTATTTGATGTTCTTTATCTTATTAACAATGGTGTGTGTGTCTGGGGCGGGGGGTGGCGGAGGCAGCTAGAGCCAGTGGGAAAGATTTTGAGTGATAATAGCAGACATGCAATAAAATCCTTGATGATCATAGATACTCTATGACCTTGGACAAGTAACTGTTCTTACGCCTCTGCTTCCTAACAATAAATAGAGAATGTAATCCCTACTTCATTCTGTCTTTTAAAACATTAAATGGAATTAAATAAAGCACAAACACTATGTCTGGAATATAATGGGTACATAGAAAAGGCAAATGTGGTTTTCAGTCTCTCCTGAGCTGATTATTTACTTAATTTGAATGCTCCTTTACTCCAACATGTTGGATGGGTAGCAGTTTACTATATTTGCACAAGCAAACCTGTGAACCCAATTCGCCTAAATTGGGTGATACCTAAACTTCTTTCTGTTAGATGAGGCCCCTCAAGTGTAGTAATGTGATAGAGTATAAAAAAGAACACATTATTTTGAAATAGTAACTTAGAAGCTAAGGAATGAACCTGAGGGACAATTTTTCAAATCATCGTTTCTGTCAGTATATACATGTGTGTTTGTGATTCATTCATTTAGTAAACATTTAAGTGCTTTCTCTGTGCCAGGTCCCATGCTAAATGATAGTGATTCAGAGATGTAAGATATGGCTCCTCTCCTCCCTGAATTCTTTCTGAGCCTAATTGCATGATTCATTTGAGTAACTTATAAAGTATATTCATGCACAGATTTTTCCTCAGGAAACATGCATACTCAACAACATATATAAACCACCCATATGTTTCAAGATGTTTTTCAAAGCCCATACTGAATGTCTAAACACTGTGAGCCCATTATAAGCATTCAGTACTTACTGTTCAAATTTATTCTTCAGAATGGTCCCTGAATCTCTCACTTCTCTTTTAAGAATGCTTTTACCTCTTTGTCCCTTGAAGGGAGGTCACTCAAAGTGCATTTTAATGTGTGCTGAATAAAAGGGCACAGCTGAAGCCTGATTGAAAATCTGATCTTTTCCCTAATGTCACAAGGACATCCTGAGACAATGACTGAGGAGCTATGCACCCATACCCAGCTGGATCCCTGAAACTTACATTGACAGGTGCATTATCAACAGACACATTGATTTAGAGTGAATTAAGTAACCAGTTTCCATTTTCAAGCTTCCAATTCCATTTTAGCACCAGGAGATATTAACCAGTATTCTTGTAGTTGAAACCTGATTGTGTTAAGGAGGATGCCTGGACAATTGGAGGGAGGCAATTTAGGACATTAGAGTTTTGAGGTTTGTTCCCCAGTCTAGCCTGCTGGGTCACCTTGAGTAACTTACATCATGACTGAGTCACAAGTTTCTAAAAATCAAATCTTATTTGCTGTAATCCTGAATAATTTTGGATTACTGACTTGTTACATAGAACTCTCTCAAGGTAACTAACTAAATGCAAGGAATTGCTATAGATGCAGAATTCTGCAAATTGTTGAAATGAAACATTGGTTTGGTCTTGAAATATACTATATTTTATTTGTATAGCCACTAAACTAAAAAGCAAAGTGAAACACTTAAATGCTCTCATTTCCAGCGTGATTCTGCCAGATTGATTGAGCATGGTAGTGTAGGAAGAGAGGAAGCGAAGAACTCTTATGTACAAATGTACAAAGTAATTGTAAGACATACCAAAATGTTAATATTGTGTAATAACTCTTCTCAGTATAGTTTTTTTCTAATTTAAATATTTTAACGATGTATTAGTCTACTTATCATCAAAAATATTTTAAACAGCAATGGTATAACCGGAATTATGTTGAGTCAAACTGTGAATACACAGTTTCACTCTAGAGTATTCATTCTCCTTCTCACCTTCTCTCTGATATATATATTGTACGGTTAACAGAATTTATGCTAATAGACTAATTATATAACATTTTACAATTCACATGTAAGTCAATTGAAGCTAGTATTCTTGTTATTTCACATTTGGAGATATTGAGGTTCAAGCTGACATTTCCTAGCTACAACTAAAACTCTGGTCTGCACCCACTGATAGTAATGTGATCTCTTTGCCACAGGATGTTGTGTATATGAAATTGCAGTACAGCTATGACACCAAAGAGATTTGAAAGATTAATTTGGGCCAAAGGCCTCAGGAAAGAAGATTTCATTACTGAGGTGGGATACTTGAAGTATGGCATTTATTTATAATAGACCATGTTAAAAACACATGATATTTTACCTTATTTTTAACCTCATGAAACCCGTCGTTTCTGAAAATAAATAACTTCTGGTATTTTATTAGAATTGTGTTTTATAGACCCTATTTGGGAGGAGTTCCATAAAAAAACCAAGGCCAAATATCTTTGGGAAAAATTGCATGTCATATTCTTTTCTTGGAGACTCTTAGTGTGTACTAGATAACGTGTTATGAGAAATCCTGTAAAAAGGAAATTTGTTCAAGTTTGTTAAATTTGACTTTCTTTTTCAGTCTAACACCTATTAAACCTCTTCTTGCAAACATTAATATTTATGTGAAATTAAATTTGGAAAATGGAAAATGATTGTCCCATTTCTTCTGTTAACCACATCAATTCCTTTTCTTCCTTAATTACTCTTTAAAACTAAAAGAATCTAGGATAAATTAATAGTGAATATGGCTGTGCTCACAGTTAGTACCATTAGAATCAAAACTATAAAGACCAAGATCTGTTTTTCCTATGCTTATTAATAGCCTCACACATCACAGTTGCTCAGTATAATCTTATGTTAACATGTAAATCTGCTCTGAACATTTTTATACGTGATAAGAATAAAATATTTCTAGACTTTTTAAGAAAAACAACTGTCTTTTCAGAGTTATCAGGCATTTTTCTAAGAGCTTAGGACTGGAACGATTATCCTTTTTATATTTCTTGTAATTTCATTAACAGAGGTCATTTTTATGTCATATCTCCATTGTTCTCATTCAACCCTTTAACTTTATCAAATTCTGGTTGTGAGGTCATGATTTCTTTCTAGCTTTCAGGATGTAACTTTATTTTGGCTGACTGACCTATCTTGAATATTGTTTATACTGATATACATATCAGAATAAAGCCACACATCAACATGTTTTGTGACAAGGTATCTCTTGAAATATGAGGTTGTCCCTGATGTCTAACCTCTTGATAAAATGGCGTATGTTTCATGTCAGATGCAGAAACAAAACTGCTAAAGAGTGGGAATCTCTCTTCCTTCAGTTGATCAATTTGTCCTAGGGTATTCCTGGATCATGCACTGTGAGATTTTGCCTATTGAATAGAGGAATTCTCTAAGATAAGAAATTAATAAACCTAAGGAAGATGCTGTCAAAAGGTGTCATAGGGTTTTGTGGTCCAAGTACTGATGTGGCAAGACAGTGGAAAGAGTTGGTGTTAAGACCTTCAAACACTGAAAACAAACTAGACATGTTAGGATTCCAAAGTTAAACGTTTAATTCTCTAGTGATAAAATCCTACACATGCTTCAGTTCTTCTCTTCAGATGTTATTTTTTTTTGGAAAGGTGTTCTTTATCCCTGCCCATGCAACCTCCCTGATTTAGGTTATGTGTTGGATGTCCCTCCTGTGTGATCTCATAGCACCCTTGGTTTTTCCCATCTCTGTACCCTCACTTCTGTGGGTGAAGAGTAAGAATCTCTTTAGCCTCTTGTCTCTTTTACCAAAATTTGAGCTCGCTTTGTATAAGGACTCTGTCTTTCTTGTTCATCATCTTATTTATAACAGAGCTTAACAGATAGTAAGTACTCAAAAATATTTGTTGAATGAAAATATATGGTACTTTATTGTTTTTCAATATGTTTACTGTACTTTTTTTCCTGTGATTCTTATTCTAGATGCCAGAAGGAATGAAGAAGAACAGAAATGACTCTCAGAATTATAGCATCTTGGAAATTTTGAGCAGAAGCTAGTCTTGACAGTGGAAAAGGTGAGTAGATGTCATGTCATTAGTCTCAAACTGAAAGACCTAGAATCCTTCTAATTTGCTTTTGATAGTATCTGTACATATTAGATCTTCTCTGTGTGGTTCTATTGCTTTCATTATAAGTCATAGCACTTATTCAACTTTTTTCAAGAAAGGAAACAAAAAACAAAGAACCTATTTGTTAATCTTTAAAGGGATGAAAATACATTATTTGAAAATGGCCAGCAATTTCACACAGTGTAAATGAAAATATCTATAATGTCATTTATTTACATTAGGTATTTTAAAATGCATTTTTCAGATGCATGCACTTTAAAGCCTTACCCCTTCCCTCATCTGAAGGTGTTATTTATTCAAAATGTTGGATATGCTGTCTAAAAAAAAATACTGCTGTTACTTTTTCCTTTGCTGTTAGCAGACTACGTCTTGGCTGTTTGAGACTCTAACCATAGCCCTTGAACAGAAATGATGAAAAGGAGGAATTAACCAGGCTAGGCAGGTGACGAGGTACCAGGAAGGACTGGGGAGTAAAATAAATTTATTTTTTTGCCTTTTCTAGGACCGCACCCGTGGCATATGGAGGTTCCCAGGCTAGGGGTCTAATCGGAGCTGTAGCTGCCAGCTGACTCCACAGCGACAGCAACGCGGGATCCGAGCCACATCTGCAATCTACACCACAGCTCATGACAACACCGGATCCTTAACCCACTGAGCAAGGCCAGGAATCGAACCCGCAACCTCAAGGTTCCTAGTCGGATTAGTTAACCACTGAGCCACGGTGGGAACTCCAATAAATCGATCTTTGATTATCTGACTGAAAAAAAAAGGCAGCCTCTGCTTTCTTTTTACTCACAGTACTCAGCTTTTCGAGGTTCTCTAGTTTGTCTAAAATAATGCCTAATTCCAGTATTTTTCCTTGTACGAAATAGTAGCATCTCTAGGCTTTGTAATATTTCTGCTAAAACCTTCATGCCTATTACTGATGAAGGAAATACTACAGTTCTCTGGGAAATTATGTTTCAATAATCTATGGTTTGGCTATGAAAGGAAGGAACGAAAACTTTAGAAGATTGACAAGTACATTTTTCTACGATGGTGAGACTGTGCTGGTACTTTGCCCCTGAACTTCTAATTTTAGCCTCAAATAAGATGAAATATGGTTAAGGTTAGATTGTTTGTTGAGTGAACTGTGGAAAATTTAATGATTCTTCAATCAGTCAATCATTAAGCAAGAGCTGTGAAACTCCTGCACCATGCTTACCCTGTCCTAGCTATTGCAGAAGGCACAAGAAAATAGAACTATATTCCTAGATCTAAAAACAAAAACAAAAACAAGCCAAAAAACCCCTTATGGTCCTGTTGGGGAGAGAAGCAAGTATCACTTCAAGATCATGAGATAATTTTACCAATTGTGAATGTTAGAGATGTGGTAAGAAATGCATTGTTATGCAAGCTCCCAAAATACAAAGATCACTGGGGGCTCAGGTCATCCGGAAAATCAGTGTAAGATTCTCCAGGGGATGGGATGTCCTAGCTGGACCTCGAAAGACTAGACTGTACTATGCTTTCATTTTTTTTTTCCTTTTCTGGGGCCGCACCCGCAGCTGCACCTGTGGCATATGGAGGTTCCCAAGCTAGGGGTCTAATCGGAGCTGTAGCCACCAGCCTACCCCACAGCCACAGCAACACAGGATCCCAGCCGCTTCTGCAACATTTGTTAAAGGTTGAATGGATACTTTTTATTTCCTTCTGAAAGCACATTCAGTTAAATCTTTTAAACTGCTAGAAATAAAGGAGATGAGCAGGGGAGAGGGAAAGAAATTTCTATGAGATAGAGGAGAACAGCTAAATAAAAGGTTGGCCTGTCATTATTTTTTTTTGCTTCAATGCAAATTATGTCAATAACTTACCTTAAAGTGTATGTTCACCTAGGAATTCCTATTGTAGCTCAACAGGTTAAGGACCTGACCTTGTCTCTGTGGGGATATGGGTTTGGTCCCCGGTCTTGCTCAGTAGGTTAAGGTTCTGGCATTGCCCATAAGCTGTGGTATGGATGGCAGATGTGGCTTGGTGTTGCTGGCATTGGCCTCAGCTGCACCTCTGACTCAAGCCCTGGCCTAGGAACTTCCATATGCCACAGGTACAGTCGTTAAAAAAAGTATATGCTCATCCCCCCATATTCTCCTCTTTGGGTCTATTAGATTTAGAACTGTAACTTAGAAATAGAGCAAATACTTACATAGCACCTGTTATATGGCAGGAACATTCTAAACCGTTTTGCAAATACTAATTTATTTCAGCCTTATAACTCTATTTGGCTTTACTGATGAAGAAATGAGGCACAGAGAGGTAAAATTACTTACTCAGGTCATATAACTATTATGTAGCAGAACCAAGACTTGAACCTAGACAGCTTGTTTTCAGTTTTTAAACACTACTCATTGTGCCATAGATTGTACTTCTTTACTTATAAAACCTCACTTGACTTCTAGGTGTATCTCTATGTGGTTAAACTTGTGTCCTTAGTGCCTCTTTCTTTGGTTTCCTTTGATTTCTATTTTACTTTTGCTACATATTATATAGGCAGGAAATGGGAGCATTGCTTCAGGGATCAGAGATGAGCTGTTGTATTTATGAAAATAGAACTTTTTCACTACCTACGTAATTATGCTTTAAATTATTGAACACTCACTAGCTTCTTTGATTAGGCTCTTATATACCAACAGTGTAATTTATACACCCTCATCTAGACAGGGCAAGATTCTATAGCAAACTGCCCACAGCAGTTCTCTTGCAGTGAGCACACATTCTGAAGAGGTAAAAATACCTCTCCACCAGCCGCTATCTTCGTACTTCTTTGCTCATTCTTATCATAGAGTCTTCACCTTAAGGTTTATATTTATGAGTAATAATAGTTTCTTACATTTTGCCCTCTAAGAATCAAACCAACTACTACCAAGTACTTGTTTGATAAGACTTGATAATACTGAATAGTAAAGCTATGCCTGGAAGGTCTCTGAGGTCACCTTCCACTCCATTCTTTTTTGAGAACCTATACTCAAGGCATCAACATTTTTACCAAGTTCCTTCTCAAACAGTTTTCTGAATTCACATGTTGAAGGAAGAGCCAAGTGCATTGACTAGAAGCATTTCTGCCCTGCATACTGCATGAGGTCTTTGCTCTCTCACCTTCTCCGCTGGCTAAGACTGATGTCCACCCTCGTGCTTCCTTCACCACTGACCCTGCTGAGGAATGTTATTGCAGACCACACTCCCCTCAGCCTGAGAGCAGATCTCAAGGTGGATTAGAAGTGGAAAGTATTTCACCTTCACTGAAATGCTTAGGTTCTACATCAAAATATTATCTTGTTTGTTTTGCTTTTGTTTGAGAAGGCAGAGGAAGGAAATTCCACTCTGCCTGTCATAGTGATTGACAGAAATGAAGCATGAAAGGGAGCAACTGTGTTTATGAGCCAGGAAGGTGAAAACTAGACAAGACCTGGATCATATATTTTTAACAACTCAATAAATTTCTTTCACCCATTCCCCAAATCTTCACATTCTAGCCAGAAAAGAATGCCATCAAGTTTCAGCTAGAAATAAAATTTTTTTTGTGGAAGTTGGAAAGGTATGACTATAAAACATATTTTTAAATGAAATTACAGTATCCTCCAGAGTCTCATTCAAACCTAGTCCTTGGGGCCATGCTATTCTTATAGGAAAGAAAACCAAAGCAAGGTCTTTGTGCTATTTTAGTAACTAAATTCTTCTGGATGAGTCTGAAACAGTCTCCCTTTATGCAGAGTTTGGTATTATTTTCTCACTGGATTAGAAGAACATCTGACTTACTTTAGTGTCCTAAGCCCTTGACATTCCAAGTGGAATCAGGGAAAAACTGGTTATGGTAAACACATTTTTTGTGGAGGAGGTTTGACAAGTTTAGAGCCAATCAGTGGGAAAACTCTGTCAGGATATACAGGTGAGTGCCTATGTCTCTATGTCCTGGAGAGGATTTGTCTTAGAAAGTTAAAATCCTTTTCTCCTTTTAATTATGTATTCCTCCACCTTAAGAGATATTGCTCTTATTGAGGCAATATAATATTGTTGAAAGAGAACAGATTTCAAAGCAAAACAGATCAGAAACACGGCTTTGCAAATTAATAGCTTTGAGTGAAGTCTTGGAAAAATAATTCACAGCTCTGACTCTGTTTCCTCTTCTGCTAATAGTAAATAATATTGTTAATCTTTGGGGATTGTTCAGAAAAAATTATATATATATATATATATATATATGAGATATAAATCTATATCAATATAGTTTTTTTAAGATGTAAATAATTGTTTATTAACTGTTGGTCAGGATGTAAATAAACAACCATGGCTTTTACCCATTCACATTAGAGTGAAAATCAGCCCCACACTTTGTAAAACTGTAAGCTGCCACTGATACAGATGGACATATAAATTTCCTATGACTCAAAAATTCCATTCTTTTATATCAATATAGTTAATTCTGAAGTCCCAACCACATATATTTCTCCTGGTGACGTTTCTATTCATCCTCAAATGTTAATGATGGGTCCTGAAATCTAAGAAATGTGTTGTCAATCTTTTCCTCCCTGTTTTCTCCTGTTGCTTAATTTGCACTGGGGTAAATTTAATTTGGAAGTTGCTGCTATGCATGTGTTGAATGAATTTTATGGAAAGAATATTCACAAGGGACTCTTTTCCTAAGCAGTTTGGCTGATTTATTTGTTACAAAAGTAATAGCTCCCCAAAGGAGAATGGGGGCCCATGACTATGGAGCAGGATGGCACTAGATGCTTGATTGTAGTCATAAATATCTATATGATGCGATTTAAAAATAGTAAAAGGCCTACGCAATCCTAATGATCTTCATCATAATAGTCCCTGCTACCTGCCTCTGCCAACTACCATAGACCTGGTTAGGTGGTGAAGCACAGAAGAAATTAGAGCTTCCCCAACTTCCCAAAGGGGCAAAGAATATCTTTATACCTGTCATGAATGTATTACATGATACCAATTGTGTAAATTGTGACTCATATGCTATGGTGTTCTGCTTCCATAATAGTTTAATGGCAAAACTTAAATGAACTTGGAAAAATAAAAAGGAATAACCAAGCAATTTTGGGTATTTCTGCTAACAATACAATTTATAGAAGATCTGTCCAGCTGAGGTTCTTTACTCCATCTCAATCATCACATATTTTTTAATTTCATTTTTTCATATATTTATTCAGCATGTTTTACTTGAGAAATTTAAAAATTGTATGAGACATTTTTAATTGTGGGAGATAGAACAGAGAACAACGCAAATGATGACTCTGTGCTCATGGATCTTACATTGTTGTGGGGAAATCAGACAGTAAAATGTTAAATAAGATTATGACAGAGTGTGAAAAGAGCTGTGTTGAAAATAAACAGGCTGACGAGATAGACAGATTGGACGGCTCTAGTTTATAACGGGTGGTCAAGGCCTCTCTGACATGGTGATGTTTAAACTAGGGCATGTGTGGTAAAAATAAGCCAGCCTTTCTGGGAAGTGAGACTAGAGTTAAAGGAAATAGCAAGACACTCTGATGTGGGAAAGAAATAAGCATGCTTAAGGAATCAAATAAACTGGTGTAGTTGCATTGTGCTAAACAAGAATGTAAGCAGGAAGATGAAGCCATGTATAGCCACGTAGGCCATGGAATGTATTCTGCCCAGCACAATTTCTGATTATTAGATGGGCTCAAATTTCCTGTATTCCACCTGACTGTCCCTTGGAACACCCCATTTTTCCCTGTTTTGAAAAAATTCGAACTTATGCAAAATTTGAATGAGTTTTACAATGAACACTTATATAATACCCTTCATCAAGATTCTTCAGTTATTACCATTTTGCTACATTAATTTTCTCTCTTTCTTGCTTTCCCTCTGTCTCATAATGTATACCATAGGGGGAAAATATGTATATGCACACTGTTTTCAATGAATCATTTGAAAGTACATTGTAGACATTGTGACCCATTACCCCTAAATAATTTAGCATTCATCTCCTAAGAACAAAGATATCCACCTACATGACTATGTTGTTATGTCAGGTAAGAAATTTAACATTAATATATTATCTAATATGCTGTCCATAATCATATATTACAATTTTTCCAGAAATATCCTTTAAAATTATTTTCCTTCAGGATCCAACTTAGGATCACACATTGTTTTTAGTTGTTTGTTTATATTCTTTTAATCTAAACTATTCTTCCAAATTTATGTGTTTGTGTGTTTGCGTATGCTTGATATCATGGATGATTATGAGGATTACAGGCAGGTTGTTTTGTGGAATGTCCCACAATATACATTTGTTTAAGTGCTTCATCAAGAATGGATTCTAGATTTAACATTTTGTCAAAAATATCATGGAGGTGCTACTTTGCTCCTCTTAGTAGCTATTGCAAATAGTACTGTTATGAACTTTGGGGTGTATGTATCTTTTCTAATTAGAAAATTTCTGGATATATGCCCGGGAGTGTGATTTCTGGATAATATGGTAGTTCTGTTTTTAGTTTTTTAAGGAAACTCCATACTGTTCTCCATAGTAGTTGCTCCACTTTACACTCCCACCAACAGTGTAGAAGGGTTTCCTTTTCTTCATACCCTCTCCAGCATTTATTATTTGTAGACATTTTTATGATGGCCATTGTGACCACTGTGAGGTGGTTCCTCATTGTAGTTTTGATTTGCATTTTTCCAGGAATTAGCAGTATTATGTATTTTTTCATGTGTCCTTTGACCATCTGTACATCTTCTTTGGAAAAATGTCTATTTGATTTGGTCTCAGGAACCAAATCGAATACCAAAACTCCAAGTAAATGTGAAGTCAAAATGAAACTAACAGCAAGTGAACTTGAGTTCACATGAAATTATCCAGGGTCACAGAACTGGTAGGTAGCACAGCTGGCATTTTGAGTCCAAACAGCCGTGCCTCAGAGACTTGCTTGCACACTTAGACACTCTGCTATACTAGTTCTCTTTGTTAGTGGCTGCATAGCATTTCTTTGTTGCTAATGTCCCATAATTTATTTGACAATTTGAGTATCATTGATCATGTATGTCCAGTTTGTACTATTTATAACTAAATTCATTACATATATCTTTACAGAAACATCTTTGTTCATTTCTTTTATTATTTTATTAAGTTATGTTTTCAGTACTTGATCAAAGCCAGTTTCAGCTTTTGATTAGTGTAGAGCTATTATGTATAGAGGTGCTTTTAGACTACTTCTTTGGTACATAGTGATAATAGCTATGATTTACTGAGTTCTTACAATGTGACAAGAACTGTGTGGAGTACTTCGTATCAGTTATCAGTTAATCTTCACAATGATATTATGAAATACGTACCACCATTAGCCAACATTTTAGCTAAGCAAATTTAGGTTTAGAGAAGCAATTTGTCCAAGGTCACATAGTAAATAAAGAGTCAAACCCAGTTCAGTCTGACTCCAGAGCTTATTTTGTGACCACTATTATTTTCTGTATGAAGTAGGCATACACAGCAGATTGAAGTGGGGGTAAATATTAGAAGAGCATTATAGTAATTTAGAGGGAGTACATTGGAATGGTGTTCTCAAAGTGTGGTCCCTATGATATAGTGACAGCATCATCTGGAATTTCTTAAACATACAAATTATTGGGCCTCATACCAGACCTTCAGAACCAGAAATTCTGGGTGTGAGACCTAGTTATCTGTGTTTTAGCCATCCCTCCAGGATATTCTGATGCTCACTGAAATTTTAGAACCATCGGACCAAAGTGAGAGAAAATGAGAGGCAGTAGTGAAAAATCATATGATTGGAGAGGATCATAGGGGATTTTAGAGTTAAATATACTCCCCATATTTGGAGCATAGGTGACAGAAAGGATAGTGGTTACACAGAAGAAAAGAGAGAAAGAATTATCTTATGTTTTTCCCATCAATTTGAAGTTAGATAAATTTTTACAAATACCTTCTGGATACACAAAAATAACAGTGAACTCCTAAGTTATTTTCATTTCAAAAACACCTCTATGCTAATAATACTAGTCAAGAACTGAAACTGGCTTTGATCAAGTAATGCTACTGAAATATTTTCATTATTTTCATCCAGCTCTCCTAATAGTTAAAGCAAAGCATCAAGATACTTGCTTTTTGCACTGAGGTAAGTAGGACGGAGTGGTGGCAGTGGGATGTGTGTAGTCCAATTAAGCACTAAAAGAAAGAAAGGATGCAGGGCTCTTGTGAAAACGAAAGGATTGTAGAAGTTAATTTTAAACACATGCACATGTGGCTAGTACAATAGCATGAGTCAAGGAGATGACTATATTAATAAAACAGTATTATAGTAAATAGAGGTAATAAAACAGTACAGGCATTCACCAGGCTACATCAGAAGCCCTACTGTTCTTTGATACTTGCTTTTCAACCTTAATGGAAATTAAAAACTAAGCCCCTTGTGAGGAAAACCTGTTCCACCAGAAACAGTATCAGAAGCCTTCATCTCAGTCAAATTAATTACACTAGTATTTGCTTTGGTTAAAGGAAACACCAGGAGTTAATAATAAACTCACCTCATGGATGAAGTTTCTGATGAATTGCCTCTGGTCACCTAAACTAATAAGAGCAACATATTTGGATAATACTTGATGGTTTTCAAAGTATTTCAGTAGATAGCATCTTAACTTATAAACTGGTGAATGAGGCAAGAAAGGTATTATTGTTCTCATATAGTTGGGGAATGGAGACTCACATTGGACTCTTATGACAAAGGTCTTGTTTTAGGTCATATTGTCATTTTTTATTAAAGTATGATTGATTTACAGTGCTGTAGCAATTTCCTCTATACAGTAAAGTGACCCAGTCATATGCATATACATACGTATATTCCCTTTCTTATATTATTTTCTATCATGATCTATCCCAAGAGATTGGATATAGTTCCTTATGCTATATAGTAGAACTTTATTGTTTGTCCATTTTAAATGTAATAGTTTGCAACTTCTAGCCACAAACACTCAGTCCATCTCACTCCCTCACCTTACCTCTTGGCAAACACAAGTCTGCTCTCCAGGTCTGTGATTGCTTTCTGTATTGTAGATAGTTTCATTTCTCCTCTATTTTATAGTTCACATATATGTGATATCACATGGCATTTGTCTTTCTCATTCTGACTTACTTCACTTAGTATGATAATCTCTAGTGGCATCCATGCTGCTGTGAATGGCATTATTTTGTTCTTTTTTTGTGACTGAGTAGTACTCCATTGTACCACATCTTCTTAATCCATTCATCTGTTGGTGGAAATTTAGGTTGATTTGCATTTCTGTAATATTTAGTGATGTTGAATCCCACTTGGTTATAGTGTATGATCATATTTATTTGCTGTTGGATTTGGTTTGCTAAAATTTGGTTGATAATTTTTGCATCTATATTCATCAAAGATCTTTGCCTATAATTTTCTTTGGTAGTGTCTTTGTCTGGTTTTAGTATTAGGGTGATGATGGCTTCATAGAATGTATTTGAAGGTGTACCTTCTTCAATCTTTAGGAAGAGTCTAAGAAGAATAACTGTAAGTTCTTCTTTGCATGTTTGGTAGAATTCACCCATGAAGCCATCTAGCCCTGGATTTTTGTTTTAGGAAGTTTTTTTTTTTAAATTATATATTCATGTTGTCATTCTTGATTCAATTTGTTCTATGTAAATTCCTGTTTCTGTAAGATGAGATATGTTTAAAAAGTTTTCTCAGGCATTCCCATTGTGGCTAGCGGAAATGAATCTGAGTTGGATCCATGACAGTGCAGGTTCAATCCCTGACCTTGCTCAGTGGGTCGGGGATCTGGTGTTGCTGTGAGCTGTGGTGTAGGTCACAGACACGGTTCAGATCTGGTGTGACTGTGGCTGTGGCATAGGCCTGCAGCTACAGCTCCAATTCGACCGCTAGCCTAGAAACCTCCATATTCCCTGGGTGTGGCCCTAAAAAGACAAAAGCCAAAAAAAGGAAGGTTCCTAAGGAGTTCCTGCTGTGGAACAGAGGGTTAAGTATCTGACTGCAGCAGCTTGGGTTGCTGCTGAGGTGCATGTTCAATCCCTAGCCCAGCACAGTGGGTTAAGACTCTGGCATTGCCACAGTTGTGGCTTGGATTCAGTCTCTGGCCTGGAAGCATGTATATGCTGCAGGTGAGGTCATAAAAAAAATGATTCTTCATTCTCCCATGTAATATACTTCTGATGAGTTTACCCTACTAGTTGTCAAATGAGGCTGCGTATATGTGAATTTCAGCAGAGTTGCAGATTGTTTGAGATCAAACTGGGTTCCTCCACCCTGGACTTTTTTCTTCCACTTAAAATCATATCATAGCTATTATCCCATGTCATTAAAATATTCTTCTAAAATATGACTTTTTTTTGGTTTCACACTAGTATTGTTTACAGGAATATCCTTATGCGTAGATATTTGTAGATCTCTTTTCTTTCCTCAGGACAGAATCCTAGCGGTGAAATTGCTGTGTCCAAGTTTTATGATCATTTGCAAAGCCTCTGTTACATAGTCACAACATCCCCAAGAAGGAGTTTACCTATTTATATTCCAGCCCATGGTAGGTGATAACACATCTTTCCCTGAACCTTACTAATACTGCCAGTTTGATGGGTGCACCTGGTATCTTATTTTTGTGAGTTGCATTTTTTGATGACCATTAGAACAAAAATTGTATATTTATAAATACGGTGGCCACTTGCCTTTTGCTATTTGAATCCTCTATTTTGGCTTTAGCTCAGGAATGACAGACCTTTTTTGCAAAGGGCTAGAAAGTTAACATTTTAGGCATTGTGGCCTTATGGTCTTTGGGTCTTTGTCACAGCTACTTAATTCTTCCATTTTAAGTGCAAAAGTAGCCATTACACAATGCATAAATGAATAGGCATGGTTGGGTTACAATAAAAATTTAGTTACAAAAACAGGCACTGGGCCATATTTGGCTCGTGGGCCATAGTTTGCCACCCTCTGACTTAGTTCATTTTGCTACTGGAGGTATTTACCATTTTCTTATTGATTTTTTCAGTGTCTGAATATGTTAAGAAGTTAGCCCTGTTGTATGGAAAGAAAAACAAAGCACAACTTGAGGGTTGCGAGTTAAGTTTTATTTGGGGGAAAATGGGGACTATAGTCTGCGAGATACCTTCTCAGATATCTGTGAGGAGCTGCTCCAGGGAAATGGTGGGTAAGGGGGAAGTTCAGTATTATATATGATTTTAAAGAAGGGGAATATATGCAATCAATCACACATTTTGGTAGAGGCTAGTGACAGGGGGCACATGTCTCCATTAATTATTTTAGTGATTTTCTAGGTATAAGCATTTGGGCTTATAAAATCTTCTCCTGAAAATATCTATTTGAAGGGCTATTCTGCAAATTTTTCCCAGAACACCCTGAACTCCTTTCAGGATGTTTTGAAGGTCAACAACTGCACAGTAGTGACTTAATCCCTGTAGAGGCAGATGGTAAGTGTCAATTTTTAGTTGTCAGCCCTTTATAATCTATTTTGGAAATGCCTTGCATCTTCTTATAAAATTTTATGTATTTCAATATAATTGTCCTTTTAATTTTTGCCTTTGCTTTTATGGTTAGCAAAAATTTCCCCACCAAATTACCAGATAATTATTTACTCATGTTTTCTTCTAGTCCTTTTATGGTTCAATATTTATGATTTACTCTTAAATGCATCTAGAAATTATTTTAATGTGAAGCTGGCAGAAGATAACTGACTTCATATTTTCCAACAAATAGTCAACCAATGGTGTCAACACCTTTTATTGAATAAACCTTTTGCTCAGTGGGGCTTCTTTTAAAGCTAAGTCGCTATTAAACTGTATATGTCTCTGTTGATCTTAAAGGTGTTGTCCTTTGAGTCTAGCACCTGAAAAATAATGACTATAGAGATATGTTCACTGTAGGTAACCTTTGTACTTTAATCCAGTTTTAATTGTATGGAGAATTCTGCCTTAACTGTAGCTATTGCTATTATCATAGCTGCTGCTGTCCTTACACTTTCATTTCTAATATATCTCTGCCTCTTTGCATTTGTGTAGTCTTGTATTGCTCAGTGGAGATACGCCTTTCTTGTAAAGCCAGAGAAACTGTGGCTCCTTTTTCTGTTGTAGTTTGGCCTTGGTTCACTATTCTCATTGTCAATAGAATTAGTTTCCTCTGGTATGACAAAATTACTTGTCTATACTACACTATGCCCCTTCCTTATACTTTTCTTTTTATCTGTGCATAAAAAGTAGCTTCTCTTTTTATTACCTGACTGTAAGGATGACCTTAGGCTTCCTGGACTCCCACAGAGCCCTATCTGGATCACTGATTGGAATAATTGATTTTTACTTTTTTAATTCCATTGGCCATAATGACATACTTCCAATACAGTAGCATATTCACCTTGACCTTGTCACTTCTGTGGTCTTTTCTGACAATATAATCATAGTAGAAACTTCTGGTTTCCCTAGACTTCCTCATCTGAAATGTCACATTCTGTTCTCTGCTCTCAACTGGATAGAAGTATACTAAGGGGCGAGATATCCTTTTCTCATGGTTTGATAAAAGAAGGAATGGGTTCCACATAGAATACCACTAGGAAAATAAACCCCACGACCCTGAGAAATAATAGTTTCTTCTGAATTGCTTTCCTGTTTTCCAGTAAAAGTTATTGTCTTTACAACAATAGGGAGAGGCTCAAAATGTTTGTGTCCAAAATACACAATTTGTGAATGTATGACTTACATACAAATATCTTCTTTCCCAGCAAAGTCATTTTTAAATCTTTGGTTTCCTTCTTGTATATATGTATATATATGTGTGTGTGTGTATATATATATATATATATATATATATATATATATATATAGTGGAATATATAGAGTTAAATTTATTTTTAATATATCAAAATACCAGATAATTATATGTGTTATATACATATATTTATATATATAGTTAACTCTTGAACAACATGGGTTTGAACTCAGTAGGTCCATTTATATGAAGATTTCAAAAATATGTTTACTACTGTGTTTATGATCTGTGTTTGGCTGAATTTATAGATGCAGAATCTGTGAATATGGAGGGCTGACTATGAGACTTAAGTAAACACAGATTTTGGTATCTGTGCAGGTCTTGGAACCTGGGAATAGTGAGGAACAAGTGCAGTTTGCCTGGTGAAGGCAGGATAGTAATGTAAACATTCATGCATAGAATCTGGATGTATAAGTTCATCAAAACTCTGTGGTTAAGTTAAAGCTTTATGTAGTATAAGGTCTATTTTTAGGGAGAACTATGCAAACTTTTTGCACTAAAAAAAATCAACAAATACATTTTGTTAAACTTTGCAGTTGAGAAAAAGTATAACATTAATGTCCTACATTGATATTTTAGAATTTAAAAACTGGATTAATCAGAATTATTCAAAAAGCAGTTATCTCTTTGTAATTACAGTTTTTTGTATGTTGAATCCAACTTTGGTTCATACCATTCTAAGTACTTCACAAACATTTACTTGTAATTCTGGCAATGCTTGTAAAGTCCATTAAATATGATAAGCTTGACATGCATTACAAAGAGACCAAGACATGGAGGTAAAATGATTTGTCCTAGGATGTATAGTCCGTTAATAAATAGGTGTTGGTGACCCTCCTCGTCTCACCAACATCTTTATACCTAACCTCATGTATCTGGAGGTGACTTTGGCCATGGCAAATTCTTTCCTGTTATTACCAAGAGGCTGCAAGTGAAGAAAATACATCTTCTTCTTCTTCTAGGAAGTATCACTTCCTCTCCCTTGGCTCTGACTCCTTGATTTTCTTTCTGTGCTTATAAACACAGCTTATGTTATATGGACTTGCCTTATTTAGGAGTATATAAAAATGACTAAAACATTCAAGGGTTTCTTTGTTCACATTCTACTGAAAGCTCCTTGATGCTGGAAATAATATGAGCATTGTTTTCTCTATCTCTCTTATTACCCAGTTCAGCCTGAAGGATTATATACAGTGTGGGCTGGATACAGAATCATTCTAAGGAACATACACTTAATTGAGGGTACTATAATAGAAGAAATAATTGACTAGAAGTTGTTTGTCCTTAGTCAAATCACCCTATCCCTCTAGACAGTGGTTCCTTTCTATTTAAAAAAGGAAACTATTTTATCTCTAAAGTTCCTTATACTTTTAGAAGTCTATGATTCCCAAGCATTTCTTAATTTTTTCATAGTACCAATATAGCAAGGTACTATGAAAAAATTAATGCAAATGGGTTTTGGAATCAGATGGACTTAGGTTAGAGGACCAGTTCTGTTGCTATAGAGTTATCTAATTTCTGACAAGTCATTTGGCCTCCCTAAACTTCTGATTTCTTTATTGGTAAAATGGACCTGATAGTACATTTTTCACAAAGTCATTGTGAGATAGTCCATGCAAAGGTTTTAACATAGTTAATAGCACAGAAAAATAACTCCATTAATGTTAAATGTGAGCTAGAAACTATATTTAGGGCCAGCCCTTGGCAAAATTGTGATAAACAAAGTTAGAGTTTGGCACTTCCCTTTCCCTCTTCTGCATGCTCCTGGATTTCATTATTTTCTCTATGGCTATTCCCTTGCTACCCACCACATCCAAGTGGGATGTATTGACTTGAGGAAGGGCTTTTGCTGGGAGCTCAATGGCTACACAACACTGCAGTGACTGTGTCTCTAAGTTAAGTTTCATATATATATATATATATTTTACATTTATATATTTATAGATATAATGCTCATATTTTTAGTTCTTTGGGTCTGTAATTTTCCATTTCCCACTTAAGAAAATGTCCCTGGTAATTAATACTGAATATCTGATTCCAGGAATCATGCTTCAGGAGAGTTTTCCTGCATGTAATGTGCATTAGTTATTACGAACTGCCTGGCACTCATTTATAAAGCTGATTACAGGCCTTTTTTTTTTTTTATCACTTACAGAATGTTCATAATAATTGCACGCGTTCAGGCATACTCTGTCTCTCCGTGAAGCTATATATTTTCAGCGAAAGAAATCTTTATCTTTATTACATGACAGCTCATGTGCTCACATCCATCACTTTTTTGAGTGTAGCTTATTTGCAGCCTGGTGGGAGTTATATAATCTGCCACTAAAATTTCAACAAAGAAACAAGAGGGAATTAAGAGAGAGGTACACCACTCATCTTCCCAGAAATTCTATTTTGTTAATAGAAATGAGATCTCAAATCAGTGGCAGATTTTCCTGCCCATTTCAAGTAACCCTGTTATACTTACTATTCTATCTATATCACTTGTAATCTTCCCCCTTCTCTCTCCCCCCACACCTCACACACCAACCCATTCACACACAGTCAGTCACACATATGAGAGGGATTGAAGTAAGTATGTAATGAACATTACAGATGCCCCTGATGTCAAGCCAATGGGGTCCATTTGGATGGACTTTGGTCATTCTGGACATGACAGGCACTAATCTTATAACATGTTTGAAAATGCCCATGAGATGGGATTTGCGTGACAGCACTAGGCTATGTTGGTCTAAGGCCTAAACTTCAACATTATTGGTGTTTGAGATTGATATTAAGTGATATCCTGAACTCCATCCATTAGATGCCAGTAGCACAACTGACGTCCCCAATTGTACCAAACAAAAATATCTTCAGATATTGCCTTGTATGTGTGCAGCCCAACATTATCCCCAGCTGAGAACAACTTATCTAAGGCTTTCCTTTCCCCTGTTTCTTCCCCGAAGATGACATTTAAAAAAAATTCATCTGAGAGCTTTGTTTCCAAATAGCCACAGTTCAAATTTACAGACACTTCTTAGGAATAAGATACTAATGATTCTCAACCGCGACTGACTATACACACACTGGGATCACTTGAAAATCTTCACAATATACTCTAGTTTGGGTGGTTTTGATCCCTGAGATTCTGGTGTTTTGAGTGTGTTCTGGGTATTTGGATGTTTAGAAACTCTTCCTGTGATTCTAATACACTACAAAGTTGGAGAATCATTTTTCTATATTTCGTAAGAAGTGATTACTGAGAAGCTGGTTATGTTAGGTGCTTGACAATATGCAAGTCATGAGAAACTGGCTTATGTCCTGGACTAAGGACTTTCCCTGGAAGGGAACTGATAATTATGAACCGAGTAGCAGCTATTGTTGATAACAGATCAGGGAGGGTCATAGCTAGAGACTAATTTGGAACGCACTATATATTCTGGAAAGCATTTCTTCTGTTCCTTCACACTTGACACACATAAACACATAAAAATGCTATTTTAAGCTAAGAGGAGCTATTTCTTTAGATACGCTTTATTGGTGGAGAAACCAATATTAGGTTAACAGCAAGGCAAACTTGGAGGGAAATAAAGTAGCCAAAGGACATCTCCTCTAGAGCAGGTCATACTGTAGAACAGAAAACGGATGATTTTGCTTAGTCCCAGAAGTGTAAGATAGATGTCTGCCTTAGTCGCAGACACCTAGGCCTGATTTATGCAGATAAGTGACAACTGGCAAAGGCATCTCTGTCCTCATCTGGCTGCCTCCTTTGGTCACAACCGAGCCACGAGTGACTGCAACAAAATTGGGCCCATAGGGAAGTCTGGCTAAGCATCTGATAGGCAGCGAACAGGGAGCTGTGCTATGCATATAAAGGAATCAATGTAGATGAACAATAGATTAAGCAGTGATTTCACTATTAACTTGGACCTGTGCTTTGTCCACACCATAGGCAGTTATTTTTGTCAAAAAGAGAGAGGTAAGGTAGCTATAGAGTGTCTCCACCTTCTCTTAGCAGCTTTTTATGTATGGATCTGTCAGCCTTTTACTTTTTCAGATTCATCGTGGACTAAGCCATGTTTTCAGCCACCTCTCTTTTGAGAAAAATAATAACCTTAATCTTTTTCATTCGTCCTAACAGTACTTGCTGGAATTATCAAATCCAAGGGTCGAAAAAGAGCCTAACTAGAAGCCATTTCATACTAATAATTCTCAAAGTTTCATGTGCATACAAATCACTAGGGCCTCATGTTAAATGCCACTCGATATACAGTCTGTTAGGGGATTAACAGCATCAGTTGGAAACTTGTTAAAACTGCAAGGTCAAAGCCCTCAAAGGCCCTCTTCCCCAAACTATTGAATGGGAATCTGCATTTATAATGGCAATTCTTTATGCACAGGAGAGGTTGGGAATCATGCAGCCAGACTAGCTTCTCTGAAGATTCAATGTAGGATGGGGAATCTCCCCAGGCGTTATATTTTAGTCTCTTGAATAATTGTGCATTTATATTTTCTAGGCTTGTTTCATTTAGCTCACTTCCCCAAACTATTATTTAGTATCTGCTATGTTCCAAGTACCAGGATTACAGTAGTTAATAAAACATTCTCTGACCTTAACATTTGTCTTTCTCTTCTGTGCTTAGAATTACTTGAGTTCCCCTTTTTTGAACCTCTTCCAAATGCTGCCATATGGGGTGACCAAGGCCTCGACCTCCATCTGGTTTTAAATGAGAACAAGAGAAATCCCAAGCTATATTAGAGGAATATTGTCCTAACTGGGTCTTCCTACTTCTAAACTTTCTCTTTCCAATTGTTTATCCACACAGCACCATCTTAATCTTTTGACATCTTTCGTCATTCCTTCCTTAATCTCTATGATTTAATTATAATTATTTTCCTTAAATGTCTTGAAAGCAGCAAACTCTATCACACCTTAGTGATGTCACATATGTTTTCCCCTTACCATGGAATAGGCTTCTCCTCCTGATCTGGTTAAGTTTTATTAATTCTTTAGGATGTTTTCTTACATGAAACTTCTTCAGAGAAGCTCGACCACTTCCTCTCAATCTAAATCAACTATCTTGTTATCATCTCTCATTCTACTCCTTTCTGTTTCCGTTGCCACACAATGTAAAATTGTGAATATAATTCATAACTATGTTTGTTTTTAGGATTGTTTATTAATGGTCTCTTCTACCATGATCTAAGCTCCATGGGCATTGGAACTATGTTTTATTCTTCACTGCAGATCCCTAAGGCTTAGAGTAGCATTTGGTACATTGTGCATGCTCAGTAAATATTAGCTGAATGCAATGTGTATCTTTTCTCGACAACCTATATAATGTTACTTTCCCTGGCCACTCTTGGTTTGTCTGTTTTAGTTTTTAGGGCCACAACTGTGGCGTATGGAAGTTCCCAGGCTAGGAGTCAAATCGGAACTGCAGCTGCCAGCCTACAGCCTATGGCACAGCTATAGCAATGCCAGATCTGAGCTGCATCTATGACCTACACTGTAGCTCATGGCAACTCCAGATCCTTAACCGACTGAGTGGGGCCAGGGATCGAACCCACATCCTTATGGATACTAGTTGGGTTCATTACTGCTAAGACACAATGGGAACTCCTCCCCAGCCACTCTTTAATTCATTATTCATTGTCTTATTTTCTTTATAATGATTATTGTTAGCTGAAAGTCTTTTTAATTAATGCATTTACATGTTTTATTGTCTGTCTCCTCCAACTAAACTGTCAGTTCTATGAGAGTGCTGACTCTGAAGCAGACTGCCTGGGTTTAAGTCTCAGCTTTACTACTTATTGCATATGTTCCAGTGAGAAAGTCACTCACTTAAGCCAGCTCCCATGCCTCATTGTTAAAACTGTAGTAATACCTGTCCCTATTTCATAAGCCTGCTTTGAGGATTAAATAAAAGATTATATAAGCTACGTATCAGACTTCACATGTTATTATAAGTATTATTTATATCTCTTTTCTTGGCAAATAGATCAGTACCAATAACATAGTAGGTGTTCCATAAATGTATTTTGAATATATTAAGGAAAGTGTGATATCACATTAGCCATTAAAGTGATATTTTATTGGGATGTTGAGGAACAATGCCAGTTTACCAGGTTTCATAGAAATTGCTTATCTGCGATGATATACTTTAAAAATTCCCCATTATGATTATGAGTAGAAGGGAACTGAGTTAGTCTTTGCTGTTGTATATCTGATATTGGATCAAAGAGTACCACCTCTTTTAACATCTAGATCAAATTCCAATCAGAACGTGACTCTGGATGTTTTGTTCTTAGAACAACTGTTCAATTAAATTCTTCAGTATACACCCCATTCCCACCCCTACTTGGCCTATCGTGAATATAAATTTTACTCTGTTTTTTTTGGGGGGGCTTTTGGTGCCATACCAGCAGCATTTGGAAGTTCCCATGCTAGGGGTCAAATTGGATTAACAGCTGCCAGCCTACGCCACAGCCACAGCAATTCAGGATCCGAGTGGCATCTGCGACCTACACCGCAACTCATGGCAACACCGGATCCCCAACTCACCGAACAAGACCAGGAATAGAACCTACATACTCATAGATACTAGTCAGATTTATTCCCATCACCATTTTTAGGGAACTCCTAGATATTTTAAATTGATTTTAGTGATACTATAAAGATAACTTCTATCTGAGCAAGAAATATATTCTAAGGGTAGAGTTGGACAGTAATTTAAATTCTTTCTTCTTCCCTTTTCTACAGATGTTAGAACATTCAGACAAGTTTGAACGGGGAAATTCTAACACTTAATTCAACCCTCTCTCCACATATATGAAATAGAGAAGTTAGTGGTTTATCATACTCTGTATTTTATTGCACTGTCATTTTTTTTGTGTGTGTATTTAAGTTTGGTTAATACAATCTTGACAGCAGGGCGGAATGTAATTTAAATTTTAATACTTTCACTACAGCAATGGCAGTGTATTATTTCTGCATATGGAAAGATACCATTTCTCTGATTGACTGATATAACAGAGGAGACAAATATGTATCCTCGGGTTACTTTTTAAAAATAGAAGTGAAAGATCATCTTACCATGTCATCAATGTCATGATATAATAGATGCTTTGAATTATTCGCTAAATTTCTTTGTGCCAAAGATTCCATCAAGTTTGAGAATATATATATTTAGATATTTAAAAGGGGGCTACAACATAGGAAACATAGCCAGTATTTTAGAATATATTTAAATGGAGTATAATCTGTAAAAATATTGAATCACTATGTTGCACACCTGAAACAAGTATAATATTGTAAATCAACTGTACTTCAATAAAGAAGAATTAGTTAATTTGCAAAATTGGTCTTTTAAAATTTGGAATACCATTATAAACAAATAACTCAGTAATACTTAAGTAGGTTAAATCATGTCTCTCCAAAGGTAAAATTCTGAATGTGAATAGCTTATAAGGCAGATTTTCATACAGTTTCCAGATGCCAGCCTTATAAATGGGCCATACTATATTGATTTTACACTACAAAGATAAAAATTTCAGTAGCATATATTAGTTCAGTAAAAATTAGAGAACTAGAGACTGACCTGAAAGCAAACATATATGAGTTCTAGTACAAGGTAGAGGGAAAAATTGGCCTCCTTCCAGGCCTAGAATCAGAGACTTAGTTATCCGAGCCCATAGCAGGAATGTGTACTCAGTTCACACATGATTTTAGTGAAAGAGGTTGTGCTTTTTTCAGGACTCTGCAGAAATTAGTATTTTAATCAGGTTGCAATAATTACCATGGATCATTGTAATTATTGGTCCTTGTTGGTCTTAACATTATCTCCACAATTGTGTCTGATGCATAATAGACATGCAATCTATTGTTACTGAATGAATAAACAAATTTTTGTTATTTTTAAAATTAAAACCACAGAGACATTACTTGGAACTCAGGTATTTTTATCAGGTATTACTTGGAACTCTCCCTAGGGTTTGGGATATCTTTGGAACAGAGTTTGAAAACCACTGGTGCAGGTCACTATAAAACTGAAATGGAACAATTAGCAGCTTGATTGTTCTAGTCTTCCTCAGTTACTCTGAATCCTTCAGCATCTCATTGTTTCCACTTTGTTTTTGCCTCCACTACCCTACTTACTTATATATTATCTCCAGGCTACAATAGAGGGAATACTATTGAAGGAGACAAGGCAAAATGAAGAAAGAGGTGTAGAAGTTGTAGTGAATTAGTTTCACACTCTCTGAAAAAATGAAATGAGATGAGACCTCACAAAAAGAAAAATAGTGCTGTTCCCTTTTATTTTCTGACATCTCTTTCCGTGAATGAACCTTACTGATCGAATATTTTCTGGAATACGGCAAATCATATTAGGTAAAAATAAGTAGCACTTATGTTTGAAGAGAGAAAAAAGGATAGGGAGAAACCAATGCTAGAATATGGCAAGCACAGCTTTCCATCTACCTGAAATAGCATTTTAGGTAACTAATAAAAGAGCATTGGAATGCATTTTTGAGCTTATTTTTTGAATGTGGTTATTAGTCTCCTATCCAGATTGTCAGGATAGCCAGAGGCTAGTGTCTGACAGCATTAATCTATAGAGCTTCCTCTACATTCTGAATTGAAGCATGTAGCTCTACTTAGGAAAACAACCTGACATGACAGTTTCCCATGATATAATTTAAACCCTGGTAACTGGATACACTATTTAGTTAGGGCACAATATTAGTAAGAAATTTTCCCATCAGGCCAGCCTGAAGCAAAATTGAGAATAAAGGTAGTTTTTGCTATGTAATGAACTTCTTTCATTCCCAGGTACATCACTATCCTGGGTCCATAGTTTCTGGCTTTCCACTCTAGTTCTGACTAGTCTCTCATTGAGACAGTTCTGCAGGGTCCTCCGCTAAAATCCCATGCTGAACATGTGCAACCCAAGCAGGATGGTGTGACACGAACCCTAAGTATAGGAAAGTACAGTCAAGGGGTTCCTCTTGGAGTTCCTGTCATGGCTCAGTGGTTAACGAATCCGACTAGGAACCATGGGGTTGCGGGTTCCATCCCTGGCCTTGCTCAGTGGGTTAAGGATCCGGCATTGCTGTGAGCTGTGGTGCAGGTTGCAGATGTGGCACGGATCCCACGTTACTGTGGCTGTGGTGTAGGCCGGCAGCTACTGCTCCAATTAGACCCCTAGCCTGGGAACCTCCATATGCCGTGAGTGCAGCCCTAGAAAAGGCAAAAAGACAAAAAAACAAAAACAAAAAAACAAAAAAAAAGGAGTTCCTCTTGTGGCTCAGTGGTAACAAACCTACTAGTATCCATAATGATGTGGGTTAGATCCCTGGACTCACTTGGTGGGTTAAGGGCCTGGCATTTCCACGAGTAGTGGCACAGGCCTGCAACTGCAGCTCTGATTAGACCCCTAGCCTGGGAACTTCCATATGCTGCAAGTGCAGCCCTAAAAATGCAAAAAAAAAGGAAAAAAAATTCAAAGAAGAGATATAAAATATATCTGACTCCATTTCTTGCAACTAAAGAAGAAAGAGTCTTTATGGAAGAAACACCCAAAGGTATAATTATGAACATAAGAAATGATTCAAATAAAAAAGATTAGGATAGATAACTAGTAATTTTTATATGATTAGCATGAGATATAAGTATAGTAGCAGAAGCATTAAGATGCAAAGTGAATGTGGGCTTACACAAAGACTAAAATTCATGAAAGGGCTTTAAAAGGTATGCTTCTAATAAGAGAAGCAAAAATGAGGGTCTGATGTTTAAAGCTGACAGGAAAAAAAGTAGAAATGACTTCTTCCTATTGTGCTTCTGCTTTCTCTCTCTATAGTGGGTTTCATACCAGAATTAGTTGTAGGCACTGGTGAAGATATAATTAAATTTCAAATGAGTATAAAGAAAGCAGCTGACTTCTTTAAATAATTATATTAAAATATAATAAAGAATTGGCATAGTATGATGTTCGTCTTTTACTGTCTTTAATTTTTTAAGGATAGAGATGTAAACCATATAAACAGAATTTTAAGGTTCAAAGTTAAATGAAGGTAAATTCTGTACACTAAACACCAGTATTTTGATATGAAATCTGGGTAAAATCACAGACTGAATATTTAAAAGTATGATCGATGAGTACTTACCAAAATATTCAATCACCTTGATGATGAAAATAAATGGATAAGTATAGCATGTTCTTGGACAAGAAGACACTATGTTGTAAACATGTCAGTTTCCCAACAATCATTTATAGATTCACTGATATCCTATTCAAAAGTACTTAAAGGGTTTTCAGGAAACTGACAGACAGATTCTAAAACATATATATAAGGAAGAAAAAAAGGCCAAGTATAACTAAGACATTCCTAAAGAAAAATATGGAAGGGAATTAAGCCATAAAAGATCAACACATATTATAAAATATATTCCACAAGGTGGAATTTTCTCTGATAGACAAACCAGTGGAACAGAATAGATGTGATTTAAGACAAAGCTGACACTGTAAATCAGTGGATAAATGAAGCAGTTTTGGTTATCCATGCGATGGGAATATATGAAAATCAGTCCTAACTTCCAGGGTTATAGTTCAGACACAAATATGAAAGGCAAAATTAAAAATATTTTGAAGATGATAGAGGAGAATAATTCAAAGACCTTATTAAAGGAACTTAAGACATAAAAAGCTCAGTCCAGAAGGAAAACAGATAAATTTGACTACAATAAAGTCAAGAAGAAAGTCTTTTTATCAAAATTAAGCACAGACAATGTTCAAAGACAATAAAATCTGGGGAAATAAGTTTTCAATAGATACAGCTGAAAAAGGAGTGACATCTAAGAATAGACAGTAAATTTGAAAAATTATGTGTAGGAAAATTATATGTAGAAAGAGGGTAAATCCTTAGAATTCTCATCAATGAGGAGAAATTTTTTTCTTTCTTCATTTCTTTTTATTATGTCTATATCAGATGATACATATTGGCTGAACTTATCATAATCATCATGCTGTATGCCTTAAATTTGTACAATGATGTATGTCAATTATTTTTCAATAATACTTTATAAAAAGAAAAGGTCATTTGTAATTGGGTGAAATAAATAGGCATTTCTGAACGTGAAGCACACATGACTTATAAACATATGAAAATATTGTCAACTTCTTTGGTTATCATAAAACTACAAATAAACCTGTGATAACATTTTATGCCCTCTGTATTGGCAACAGTTAAAAAGGCAGATGATTCCACTGCTTGTGGGGTAAAATGGTAGAACAGATTTGGAAAACAGTTTTCCATTTCCTAGTAAACTTATAAACATGGCTGAGACATTCATTGTTGTTCAAACATACACGTGTCCTCTTGCAGTCCTCAGATATGTTTTTATTACATGGTACCATGAAACAACTCATGCAACTGAACAACAAAAAATAACCCACCCAAAAAATGGGCAGAGAACCTAAATATACATTTCTCCAAAGAAGATATAGGGATGGCCAGTAGTACATGAAAAGATGCTCAAAATCACCAATTAATAGAGAAATTTAAATCAAAACTACAATGAGTTACTACCTCACACCAGTCACAATAGCCATCATCAAAAAGTCTACAGACAATAAATGCTGGAGAGAGTATGGAGAAAAGGGAACCCTCTTACACTGTTGGTGGGAATGTAAATTGGTGCAACCACTATGGAAAACACTATGGAGTTTCCTCAGAAACTAAAAATAGAGTTACCATGTGATCCATCAGTTTCACTTCTGGACATATATCTGGACAAAACTACAATTCAGAAGAACATATGCGCACCTTTGTTCATTGTAGCACTTTTCACAATAGCCCAGACATGGAAACAACCTAAATGTCCATTGACAGCTGAATGGATAAAGAAAATGTGTATATATATATATATATATATATATATATATATATATATATATATACAGCATTGTTGCTTCTTGCAGCAACATAGAAGCAACTAGAGATTGTCATAGTAAGTGAAGTAAGTCAGAGACAAATATCACATGATATCACTTATATGTGGAATAGATGAGCACAGATGAACCTATCTGCAAAACAGAAAAATACTCATGGACATAGAGAACAGGCATGTGGATGCCAAAGGAGGAGGGGAGAGGGAAAGGGACGAACTGGGAGTCTGGGGTTAGTAGATGCAAACTATTACATTTAGAATAGAGAAAAAACAAAATCCTACTGTATAGCACAGGGAACTATACCCAGTTTCCTGGGATGGACCATGAATGAAAATATAAAAAACTGTATATAGTGTAATAGGTTTTCCACAGTGTTT
>PVHT020000015.1:33414462-33504144 GCA_004024745.2 Catagonus wagneri | reverse complement strand
TGCAAATTGGTGCAGCCACTGTGGAAAACAGTATGGAGATTCCTCAGAAAACTCAAAATAGAATTACCATTTGATCCAGCAATCCCACTCCTGGGCATCTATCCAGCAGAAACCATGACTCGAAAAGACACATGTACTCCAGTGTTCATTGCAGCACTCTATGCAATAGCCAGGTCATGGAAACAACCTAAATGCCCACGACAGAAGAGTGGATAGGGAAGATATGGTACATACACACAATGGAATGTTACTCAGCCATTAAAAGGAACGAATTACCAACATTTATAGCAACATGGATGGACTTAGAAATCATCATGCGAAGTGAAACCAGTCAGACAATTAGACAGCAACACCCAATGCTACCGCTTACATGTGGAAACTAAAAAGACACAATGAACCTTTTTACAGAACAGACAATGACTCACAGACTTTGGAAAACCTTGGTTTTTCAAATAAGACAATCTGGGGGGTGGGGGGATGCACTGTGGGTTTGGGATACAAAATCTGTAAAATTGACTTGCGATGATTTATGTACACCTATAATTGAAATAAAATCCATTAACAAACTAAAAAAAAAAGAAAAAACTGTATATATACGTATACCAGAGTCACTTTGCTGTATAGCAGAAATTGGCACAACATTGTAAATCAACTAAAATAAATTTTTTTTTAAGAAGCTAGTTTTGAATATGATGTGAGTAGAAGTGACATGCTACTTCTGGGTTGAGGCATTTAAAAGTAGGTATAAATTTTCTTATTGCTACTCCCCTATTTGAATGACTGGGAAACTATGTGTTGTAGTGGTGACACCACAAAATGGAAGCAATGCTGGTAATTGATTCTACAAATGGAAGCAAATTTTGGACTTGCAGTGAACGCTGTATGAGTAAAAAATAAACATTTTTTGCTTTCAGCCACTGAGATTTTGCTCTGCCATTGTTATCACAACAGAATCTAGACTAATCTCCCTATCCTATACTCTATAACTCAGAAATTCCACTCATATATATATAAAATATCAATATATTCATATAAATACATGTAATAGATATATTCTCCAGAGACGCTCGAACTGTTCACCAGGAAACAGGTACAAGAGTATTATATTAGAATAATAGCACTGCCCATAATAGCACGAAACAGAAAACAACAAGTATCTATGAAGAACTAAGTAAGGAAGTAGACAGAAGTAAAAATAAAGGAATCAATACATACATGAAAATGTATGAATCTGAATGTACACAGAGTTTAGGGAAAAAATCAAGACAGAAAATACAAGCAGTATGAATCTGCTTTTAGAAATTCAGTGTATGCAAAACAATGTATTAAGGGACATATATTTAGATGGTAAACTCTAAAATGTGAGTATGTATTATCAAAAAAGAAAACAGTATTGGTTACCTTTGCAGTTTAAAGAATAACGTTAGGAATAGTAATATTGATGATAATGATAGCAGCTTGCATTATGTTCTAGGTAATTGTGTAGATTCTTTCCATGTACTAACATTTAGTAGAAAAATACCTATGTCTCAAGTGCTATTATTATCGCATTTTGTAGGCTGTAAAATTAAGCACAGGGAAGATTTTTAATATCCCTGAGTTCATGAAAATAGCAAGTAGTAGACTTTGGAAGTTAACCCAGGCACCCTGAGTGTGAGCATGCATTCCTAATTTTATGCTGAAATAGAAAGAACACATGATGCCCTTTGAAAGCAATAATAACATTTTATTTCTTAATCTTGGTGTTGGAAAATGTTTATCTTTATTATTTAAACTGTACAGTCATTTTATTTTTATTTTATTACTCAATGAATTCTATGACATTTATAATTGTACAATGATCATCACAACCAAATTTTATAGCAATTCCATCCAAAACCACCAGCCCATCCCCCCACTGCGCAAACTGTCTCATTTGGAAACCAGAAGTTTTTCAAAGTCTGTGATCAGTATCTGTTATGCAAAGAAGTTCATTGTGAACTTTTTTTAGATTCCACATGTAAGTGATAGTATTTGTTGTCGATGTCTCACTGTCTGACTGACTTCACTTAGCATGGTGATTTCTACGTCCATCCATCTTGCTGCAAATGCCATTATTTCTTTCCTTTTAATGGCTGAATAATATTCCATTGTGTATATGGACCACATCTTCTTTATCCACTCCTCTGTTGATGGACATTTAGGTTGTTTCCATGTCTTGGCTATTGTATTAGAGTGCTGCAATGAACATTGGAGTACATGTGTCTTTTTGAGTCATGGATTTCTCTGGATAGATGCCCCAGGAGTGGGATTGCTGGATCAAATGGTAATTGTATTTTTAGTTTTCTGAGGAATCTCCATACTGTTTTCCACAGTGGTTGCACCAACAGTGTAGTAGGGTTCCCTTTTCTCCACACCCTCTCCAGCACTTATTGTTTGTAGACTTTTTGATGACGACCATTCTGGCCAGTGTAAGGTGGTACCTCATAGTGGTTTTGATTTGCATTTCTCTGATAATTAGTGATGTTGAACATCTTTTCATGCATTTTTTGGCTATCCACGTCTTTTTTGGAGAATTGTCTGTTTGGATTCTCTTCCCATTTTTTTTGATAGGGCCTTTTTTTTTGATATTGAGCTGCAGAAGTTGTTTATAAATTTTGGAGATTAATCCCTTGTCAGTCACTTTATTTGCAAATATTTTCTCCTATTCTGTGGGTTGTCTTTTCGATCTATTTAAGGTTTGCTTTGCTTTGCAGAAACTTTTAAGTTTACTTAAGTCCCATTTGTTTATTTTTGCTTTTACTGTCATTACTCTAGGAGGCGGATCTGAGAAGATATTGCTGTGGTTTGTGTTGTAGAGCGTTTGGCCTGTTTTTTTCCTCTAGGAGTTTTATAGTATCTGGTTTTATATTTATGTCTTTAATCCATTTTGAGTTTATTTTTGTGTATGGTGTTAGGAAGTGTTATAATTTCCTTCTTTTACATGTGACTGTCTGGTTTTCCTAGCATCACTTATTGAAGGGACTGTCTTTTCTCCATTGTAAATGCTTGCCTCCTTTGTCGTAGATTAGTTGATTATAGGTGCGTGGGTTTAATTCTGGGTTTTCTATTTTGTTCCACTGATCTATATTTCTCTCTTTGTGCCAGTCCCATATGGTTTTGATGACTGTAAGCGTTGTAGTATAATTTGAAGTCAGGTAGCCTGATTCCTACAGCTTCATTTTCCTTTCTCATGATGGCTTTGGCTAGTCTGAGTCTTGTGCTTCCAAACTTTAGAATATTTTGTTCTAGTTCTGCAAAAAATATCCTTGGTAATTTGATAGGGATTGCATTGAATCTGTAGATTGCCTTGGGTAGTATAGTCATTTTTTTTGTCTTTTTGCCTTTTTTATGTAGAGCCGCATCTGCGGCATATGGAGCTTCCCAGGCTAGGGGTCTAACAGGAGCTGTAGCCACCGGACTTCGCCAGAACCACAGCAACGCGGGATCCGAGCTGTGTCTGCAACCTACACCGCAGCTCACGGCGATGCCGGATCCTTAACCCACTGAGCAAGGTCAGGGATCGAACCCGCCACCTCATGGTTCTTAGTCGGATTCGTTAACCACTGAGCCACGAAGGGAACTCCATCATTTTGATAATATTGATTCTTCCAATCCAAGTACATGGTGTGTCTTTCCATGTGTTTGTTTCATCTTTGATTTCTTTCATCAGTATCTTATACTTTTCAGAGTAGAGATCTTTTGTCTCTTTTAGGTAGGTAGGTTTATTCCTAAGTATTTTCTGCTTTTTGATGTGATGGGAAATGGGATTTTTTCCCTAATTTCTCTTTCTGATGTTTCTTTTTCATATATAGAAATGCAATTGATTTCTGTGTATTAATTTTGTATCCTGCGACTTTGCCAAATTCATTGATGAGCTCTAACAGTTTTCTGGTAGCGTCTTTAGAATTTTCTAGGTATAGTATCATATCATCTGCAAATAGTGATAGTTTTATTTCTTCCTTTCCAAGTTCTTTTTCTTCTCTGATTTCCTTGTGTAGGACTTCTAAAAACGTGTTGAATAGTAGTGGTCAGAGCAGGCAGCCTTGTCTTGTTGCTGATCTCAGCAGGAATTCTTTCAGCTTTTCACCATTGAGAATAATGTTAGCTCTGGATTTGTCATATATGGCCTTAATTATGTTGAGGTGGGTTCCCTCTGTGCCCACTTTCTGACGGGTTTTTATCAGGAATGGCTGTTGGATTTTGTCAAAGGCTTTTTCTGCATCTATTGAGATGATCATATGGTTTTTATTCTTCAGTTTATTAATGTGGTGTATCACACTGATTTATTTGTGAATACTGAAGAATCCTTGCATCCCTGGGATACATCCCACTTGATCATGATGCACAATCCTTTTAATGTGCTGTTGGATTCAGTTTGCTAGTATTTTGTCGAGGATTTTTGCATCTATGTTCATCAGTGAAATTGGCCTGTAATTTTTTTTGTGGTATCCTAGGTTTTGGTATCAGGGTGATGGTGGCCTCATAGATGAGTTTGGGAGTGTTCCTTCCTCTGCAAGTTTTTGGAATAGTTTCAGAAGGATAGGTGTTAACTCTTCTCTAAATGTTTGACAAAATTCACCTGTGAAGCCATCTGGTCCTGGACTTGTGTTTGTTGGAAGTTTTTTAATCAGTTTCAGTTTCAGAACTTGTGATTTGTCTGTTCATCTTTTCTGTTTTGTCTTGGTTTAGTGCTGGAAGATAGTACTTTTCTAAGAATTTGTCCACTTCTTCTGGTTTTTGATTTTAGTGGCATGTGGTTGCATGTAGTAGTCTCTTATGATCCTTTGTATTTCTGTGATGTCCACTGTAACTTCTCCTTTTTCATTTCTAATTTTATTGATTTGAGTCCTCTCTCTTTTTTTCTTGATAAGTCTGGCTAAGGATTTATCAATTTTGTTGATCTTTTCAAAGAATCAGCTTTTAGTTTCATTGATCTTTTCTCTGGTTTTCTTTGTTTCTATTTCATTGAGTTCTGCTCTGATCTTTTTGATTTCTTTCCCTTTGCTAACTTTAGATATTGTCTGTTCTCTCCCTAGCTGCTTTAGATGTAAAGTTAGGTTGTTTATTTGAGCTTTTTCTTGTTTCCTGAGGTAGGTATATCTGTAAACTTCCCTCTTAGAACTGCTTTTGCTGTGTCCCCTAGGTTTTGGAGTGTTATCTCTTTGTTGTTGTTAGCTTCTAGGTATTTTTTAATTTCTTCTGATTTCTACAGTGATCCATCTGTTAGTTAGTTGCATGTTGTTAAGTTTCCACGTGTTTGTGTTTTTTGCAGTTTATTTTTCTTGTTGAAAATACAAGAAAAACGATTTCCCGTTGTATAGCATTGTGGTCAGAAAGCGTGCATGATATGATTTCAGTTTTCTTAAAGTTACCGAGGCTTGATTTGTAGCCCAGAATGTGATCAGTCCTAGAGAATGTTCCATGTGCACTTGAGAAGAATGTGTATTCTGCTGCTTTTGGAAGGAATGTCCTATAAATATCTAAGTCCATCTGGTCTAATGCTTCATTCAGGGCCTGTGATTCTTTGTTGATTTTCTGTCTGGATGATCTGTACATTGCTGTGAGTGGGGTGCTAAAGTCCCCAGTATTATTGTGTTATTGTTGGTTTCTCCTTTTAAGGTTGTTAGCCGTTGTCTTATATATTGAGGTGATCCTATGTCAGATGCATAGATATTTAACAGTTGTTACATATTCTTCTTGGATTGATCTTTTGATCATTATGTAACGTCCTTCCTTATCTCTTATAATATTTTTCTGATATGAGTATTGCTACTCCAGCTTTCTTTTGATTCCCGTTGGCATGGAATATTTTCTTCCATCCTCTTACTTTCAATTTATATGTATCCCTAGAAGTGAAGTGGGTCTCTTAAAGTTAGCATATATGCAGATCTTGTTTTTGTAGCCATTCAGCCAGTCTATATCTTTTGGTTGGGGCATTTAGTCCTTTTACATTTAAGGTGATTATTGATGTGTATGTTCTTATTGCCATTTTATTAACTGTTTTGGATTTGTTTTTGTGGCTCTTTTTTCTTCCCTTCTCTTGTTCTCCTGTGATTTGATGACTACCTTTAGTATTGTATTTGAGTTTTTTTTCTTATTGTGGGTGTATCAATTGTAGATTTTTGGTTTGCAGTTACCTTAAAGTTTTGATATAGGTGTGTGTGTGTGTGTGTGTGTGTGTGTGTGTTTGTGTGTATAATTGAGTTGTTGGTCTCATAATTGCTAGTACATCTCCAGTGTCCTGCATTTGTACCCTCCTCTTTTCATGATTTTTGATTTTGGTAGCATAGTTGTGCATGGATGATTTCCTACCTTTTCTGTATTTATGCCTTGACTGGTAAGCATTGTCATTTGTGGTATTTTTGTTTCTAGTTGTGACCTTTTCTTTTCCGCCTAGAGATGTTCCTTTAGTATTTGTTGTAAAGCTGTTTCAGTGTTGCTGAATTCTCTTAGGTTTTTCTTATCTGTGACGCTTTGGATTTCTCCTTCAAATCTGAATGAGAGTCTTGCTGGGTAAAGTAATCTTGGTTGGAGGTTTTTTCCTTTCGTCACATTAAGTATATAATGCCACTCCCTTCTGGCCTGCAGAGTTTCTGCTGAAAAATCTGCCAATAACTTTCTCGGGGTTCCCTTGTATGTTAATTGTTTCTTTTCCCTAGCTGCTTTCAATATTTTCTCTTTGTCTTTAATTTTGGTCAGTTTGATTAATATGTGTCTTAGGGTGTTCCTCCTTAGGTTTGTTTTATATGGTACTCGTTGTGCTTCCTGGATTTGAGTGAGTGGTTCCTTTCCCATGTTAGGGAATTTTCAGCTGTTATCTTTTTGAGTATTTTTTCTCTCCCTTTCTCTCCCTCTTCTCCTTCTGGCACCCATGTAAAAGGGATTTTGGTTCATTTAACGTTGTCCCAGAGTTCTGTCAGACTGTCTTCATTTCTTCTCAATATTTTTCTCTTTTCTGTTGTACATCATGATTTCGACGAGTCTGTCCTCCACCTTGCTTATTCGTTCTTCTGCCTCCTATTGGTTGCTTCTAATGAATGTTTTATTTTTGTTATTTTATTTTGCATCTCTGCTTGTTTAAATTTTAAATCTTATATTTCTTTGCTCAGTGTTTGCTGTAGATTATCAGTCTTTCCCTCCAGTTTATTTCCAGTGCCATCATCATCTTCAGCATCATCAGTCTAAAGTCTTTTTCCTGGAGGCTGATAATCTCCAGATCATTTAGCTGTTTTTTGTTTTTTTGTTTTTTTTTTTGGCTCCCTTATCTGAGTTATAGTTCTGTGCCTTTTCATTTTTTATATGTTTTGCTGTGGTCTCCTTTTTGCAGGCAGTAGTTGTAGTCTCTCTTACTTCTGATGTCTGCCCCCATAGGGGAAGAGGTTGGTACAGGGGCTTGCTGTAGGTTTCCTGATACGAGGGCCTGGTGACTGCCCACTGGCAGGTGGGATCCTGCCCATTGGTTGAAATTAGAGGCAGCTGTGTGTCTGAGGGGTCTTTAGGCAGCCTGTTTACTGATGGGTGGGGCTGTGATCCCACCTGATTATTGTTTGGCCTGGTACTTCTCAGCGTTAATGGGTGGGGCCAGATTTTCCAAGAATGGCTACCTCTATAGGAACACATGCTGATGAGTGTGCCTGAGAGCTTTCCTTCCAATTTCCTTCCCCCACAATGAGCCATGGTCACCCCCTGTTTTCCCAAGAGATCCTCTAAGAACTGCAGTCAAGTCTGATCCAGATTCCTATGGAGCCTCTGCTTTGCCCTGGGATGCAGTGCACAGAAAAGCCTGTATGCACCTTTTAAGAACGGGGCTTCCATTTCCCCCAGTCCTGTGGAGCTCCTGTGCACAAGCCACACTGGCCTTCAATGCCAGATGCTCCAGTGACTCTCTCCCAATGCCAGATCCCCAGGCATGGGGACCTGACATGGGTCTCTGAACTCTCATTCTTATAGATGAGTCTCTGTGTTAAAGTTACTTTCAAGTCTGTGGCCTTTCCACCCTGCAGGTATGGGGTTGCTCATACCGTGTAATCACCCCTCCTACCTCTTGATGTGGCCTCCTTTTTGTTTTTGGGAATAGGATATCTTTTTGATAGTCCGTTTGGTTGAAGATTATTCAGCATTTGGTTGTAATTTTGTTGTTTTTATGAGAGAAGGTGAGCTCCAGTTCTTCTGTTCTACCATCTTGATCCCATCTTCAGTAAATGAATCCAGGAGAAACTATACAGAGTCATTTTATGTAGCATTTTGTACAGACTACAATGTGGTATTTTAACATCTATGAAAAAATAATAAAAGAGAATAAAACATTTAATTCTTGAGAGAAATATGAACTAACAGATTTCTGGCTTTCCTTTTTAGAGAAAGCACAGATACAAAGAAGTAAGCATGGTTTTGAGCTATTAACACAAAAGACATAAGGAAATCTTGGGGAGGCCAAAGTTTGTCAAGAACTGTGTGTGTGTGTGTGTGTGTGTGTGTGTAGATTAGTTCAGTGTAGTTTATGGATTATCTGAATAAAACAATGCAGTAGTGCTTTGAGAGCTTTTATATCCTCTTACCTCTTCTCTACATTGCCTTAGGATGATCATTGCCTATCCATTGCAAAAGAAATTGGCAGTATCAGCTCAGTTTCTTTTGGCTCCAGTGGATTAATGTCAGGACACTGTAAGACTTCTTGACCAGCCAGTCTAAGAACAAATGGAGACTGACCAACCAGTATAAGGCATTCATTCCTTTACTCTTCCCAACCACACTTCAGGGCTCATGGATCATAGATTAAAGAGACTGCTACCTTTAGCCCTGCTAGTTCCCCAAACCAGAATTGTTTTGCAGTGAAGTCAGTGACAGCAAATATTTATGTTTCATAGTGGTTCTGTGGGGCCTAGGGCAGGCACTATCTCTTGAGACATATCCCTCTAGTGTCTAATGGAACAGATGGAATGCACCTGACTTAGAATTGGACCCTTCCCCAATACACATAACCAGACAGGTAAGAATATATCTCCGTGGGACCAAGAACTCAAGAACCAAAATAACTAGACACCTGAATAGAAAGATCACCATAAAAGGAAGACAAGTGAACAAAGCATTATCACACAAATAAGGACTATTGGAACAAAGGGACCATGAGTTTAAAATAACAGTAATAAATATCCTCAAAGCAACAAAGGGGAATATTAATTTTATGAAGCATAAACATGAAGATCATTAAACAAGTAATGTGGAATCAAAATAGTAATAGTTAAAATGAGGAACACAGTAGAAATAAAGGAGAATATAACACTGTAAAAGGAAAATAAGAAAAATGGATAAAAAGTTCTGTTATAACAGTATTTACAATAAATATGTGTGCTAAACTTACAAACTAACCAAGATACATTCTTAAAGTGATTTTTAATAAGCCAATAACATATTATCTACAAGAAACATATAACAAAGATGAAAAAAATTATGGAGCATATATTCTAAGCAACTAAGAACTAATAAAAAGTAAGATAATATATTAATCAGGGTTTTCCAGAGAAACAGAACTAATACATGTATGTGTGTGTTTGTGTGTGGAGAAGGGAGTGGGAGAGAAACTAAAACTAAAATCTCGTGTCATGATTCTTTGATGTATTTCCTGAGGATGAGATTAATTTTGGGCCATGAACCATAGTTATAAACAGGTCCTCTCCCTTTGGTGATAGTGGTTCAATTCAGGCAAGCTGTATGTTTTCCAGCTTCTATTAACTATTTGTTGTCATGGCAGTTTATCCTCTTTTTCTGCATTTCCTGGGTCTCATTCACTGGAAATCCAGGAGTCATCTTCCTTTTCTTGATGTAATCTATTCATCATTTCTCCTTGAGCTTGCCCTGAGAAACAATTGTTACTTTAAATTGTTTTCTTCAAGGCAGTGTCTTTTACCTTATCATACCTTATTGTCTTCAGACCTTAACTTCCTTTCTAGAAAAAAGAGGAAAGTGAACCAAGCAGATTTTTTCTTATCAAGAATTCATTACAGACCTATTTATATCAAATTAGCATCTCTTATTAATTATCTCAAGGACACAAACTGAATTGGTTTTGAAAAAATGTCTCAAAACCTCATCTTTTCAAGAATAAACATATTCCCAAGCTACTGCTTTCTTACGGCTCTCTCTCTGGAAAATGAACAGAAGTCTGAGTTGTCACTGTCCATATTAGCAATTTGCTTCATCTAAATTCCTGTAGTGGTTGCTCTCTGAGGACTCTTGTAAGCCTGGGCCCAGGTAGGGAGAATGGTAAGAACAGAGAGGAACACTGAACTTACTCTGTGTCTGACCTTAACACTTAGTAAGTACCTACCTTTTGTGCTCATGCTAAGTGCTTTATGTATAGTCTTACTTATTCATTACAACAGCCTTTGAGATATATAATGTTATAATCTCTCCTTCATTTCTCATGTGAGAAATCTGAAGCATAAAAAGATCAAAAATAGTATCTGCATGTCATAGCTCGTAAGCATCAGAGATAGGAGTAGAGATCAATCCTATGTGATTTTGAGCCCACTGTTTTCCCACTAAAATATGCTGCATGGTTGACCAAGAAACTAAAACACTCCTAGGCACATGAATAACTGACTCTCAAGTAGTCATAACAACTGAGACCAAATGCATTATGCTGGGTAAGAATTCTGAGCCAGCCAAGCTCTATTTATCGTGCATCTGATTCACACCATATCTCCCACGCCTGCCTGAGGGTGCCAAATGGCAGGTGTTATTGTTTTAAATTAAGGAGAATTAAAATAAAATTTATTTTTGATCTTTTAATGAGAATTTCATGACACTCCCGACGATACTCAGCTTCTTGGGCATTTTCCATTCTCTAAGATAATGCTTTATTTTTTTTTACATTTCTCTTGTTAGCTTGCCCTCTGTGGCTTACCAGATCAAATTTAAACCTCTTAGTCCTGAATTTAAAGTGATCTATAATATGTAAGCCTGTCTCTTCTGCTCAAGAACCTAGGTGCTCTGTTACTACCGCTACTGTGTCTTTCCTTTACACATACTTTCACAAGCACACACATAATCCACTGTCCTAGTTGTCACCTTTTATGCCATTACCTCTGTTTGGAATGTGTTTTTCTTTCGCATTGAATTATACCTGAAGGTATTAATTTTTTTTAGCCACACCACTTGGGATACAATAAAAGCCACGTTTATTTATTTCCATTGTTTAAGCAAAGTTAAATCCAATTTGAGGAACCACTCATCAATTGAAGAAAATTCAAAATCAGTCATTTGGGAGTTTTTATGGAGTACTATGTCCCTTCTCATGGTTGTATTAGAGTTTAAGGGGCTTTTAAAAATATATATATTTATTTATAATTGAAGTATAGTTGATTTATAATGTTGTGTTAGTTTCAGGTTTACAGCATAGTGATTTAAATATATACATATATTCTTATTCAGATACTTTTATAGGTTATTACAAAATATTGTGTATACTTCCCTGTGATGTACAGTAGGTCCTTGTAGGTTATTTATTTTATTTATACTAGTGTGCATGTTACTCCAACCTCCTAATTTATTACTCCCCACATCTCCCTTTTGCCTTTGGTAACCTATGTCTCTGAGTCTCTTTCTGTTTTGGAACTAGATTCATTTGTATCCTTTTTTTTTTTTTTAAGAATCCACACAGTATTTGTCTTTCTCTGTCTCACTTCATTAGGTATGATAATCCCTAGGTCTGTCCATGTTGCTACATTTGGCATTATTCTATTCATTTTATGGCTGAATAATATTCTATTGTATAAATATACCATGTTTTCTTTATCCGTTCATCTGTTGATGGGCATTTAGGTGGTTTTCATGCCTTTGTTATTGTGAATAGTGCTGCTATGAATGTTAGGTGCGTGCATCTTTTCATATTATAGTTTTCTTCAGATATATGTCCAGGAATGGGATTACTGGATTAAATGGTAGTTTTATATTTCATTTTTTAAATGAATTTCCATACTGTTTTCCATAGTGAATGCAACAGCTTACATTCCCATCAAGAGTGTACAAGGGTTCCCTTTTTTCCATATCCTCTCCAGCATTTATTATTTGTAGACTTTTTTTTTTCTCTTTACAGCCACATCTGTAGGCTAGGAATTGAATCAGAGCTACAGCTGGAGCCTATGCCACAGCCAAAGCAACGCTGCATCTGAGGTACATCTGCAACCTGCACTGCAGCTTGTCCTGGATCCTTAACCCATTAAGCAAGGTTGGGATCAAACCTGTATCCTCACAGGCACTCTGTCAAGTACTTAACCTGCTGAGCCTCAGTGGGAACTCCCTATTTGTAGGCTTTTTGATGGTAGCCATTCTAACTGATGTGAGGTGATACCTCATTGTAGTTTTGACTTACATTTCTCTGCTAATTAGTGATGTTGAGCATCTTTTCATGTGCGTTTTGGCCATCTGGATGTCTTCTTTGGAGAAATGTCTGTTTAGTTCTTCTGCTCATTTCTTGACTGAGGTGTCTGTCTTTTTTTGATATTGAGCTGTGTAAGCTGTTTGTATATTATCGAGATTAATGCCTTGTTTGTCACTTCATTTGCACATATTTTCTCCCATTCTGTAGTTTGTCTTTTTGTTTTCTCTATGGTTTCCTTTGCTGTGCAAAGACTTTTAAGTTTAGGAGTTGTGAATCAGCAGGTTAAGAATCAGACTAGTATCCATGAGGATACAGGTTCTGTACTTGACCTTGCTCAGTAGGTCAAAGGATCTGGCATTGCCATGGCCTGTGGTGTAGGTCACAGACATGGCTTGGATCTGGAGTTGCTGTGGCTGTGGCTATGACCAGCAGCTGCAGCTCCGATTAGACCCCTAGCCCAGGAACCTTTATATGCCACAGGTCGGTCCTTATTTAAAACAAAACAAACAAAAAGATCTTTTAAGTTGAATTAGGTCTTATTTGTTTATTTTTGTTTTTATTCCCATTACTCCAGGAAATCCAAAAAGTTACTTTTGCAATTTATGTCAAAGTGTATCCTCTCTAGGTTTATCTCTAGAAGTTTTATAGTATTCAATTTTACTTTAGGTCTTTATTCCATTTCAGTTTATTTTTGTGTATGATGTGAGCAAATGTTCTGTTTTCATTCTTTTACATGTAGCTGTCCAGGTTTCCCAGCACCACTTATTGAAGAGACTGTCTTTTATCCATTTTTTATTCTTGCCTCCTTTGCCATAGATTAATTACCCATAGGTGTGTGGACTTATTTCTTGGCTTTCTACCCTGTTCCATTGATCTATATTTCTGGTTTTTGTGCCAGTACCATACTGTTTTGATTACTGTAACTTTGTATTTAGTCTGAAACAGGGACCCTGATTCTGCTAGTTCTGTTTTTCTTCCTCAAGATTCCTTTGGCTATTTGGGGTCTTTTGTGTTTTCATACAAATTAAAAAAAAAATTGTTCTAGTTCTGTGTAAAGTATCAGTGGTTATTTGATGCTGATTGTATTGAATCACTAGTTTGCCTTGGGTTGTGTAGTCATTTTAATAATATCGGTTCTTCCAATCCAAAACAAAATATTGGATTTTTCTAATTCAAGAGTTAACACCTATCCTTCTGAAACTATTCCAAAAAATTGTAGAGGAAGAAATATTTCCAAACTCATTCTTAAAGGCCCCCACCACCTTTATACCAAAACCAAAGATACCACAAAAAAAAAATTCACTCCAATATATATGGTGAACATAGATGCAAAAATCATCAACAAAATACTAGTAAAACAAATCCAACAGTATATTAAAAGGATGATATACCATAGTCAAGTAGGATTTATCCCAGTGATACAAAGATTTTTCAATGTCTGAAAATTAATTAATGTGATAGCACATTAAAAAAATGAAGAATAAAAACTATTTGAACATCTCAATAGATGTTGAAAAAGCTTTTTATAAAATTCAGCATCTGTTTATAATAAAAACTCTCCAGAAAGTGGGCATAGCAGGAACTTCCTCAACATAATAAAGACCACATATGACAAACCCATAGCTAACATCATATTCATTGATGAAAAGCTTAAACCATTTCCTTTAAGATCTCACCTATTTTATTACAGTATTGGAAATCCTACTCACAGCAATCAGAGAAGAAAAATAAATAATAAAAGGAATCTAAATTGTAGGGGAAAAAGTAACACTATCACTGTTTGCAGATGATATAATACTATAACTAGAAAATCCTAAAGTCTCTGCCAGAAAACTGTTAGAGTTCATCAATGAATTTGGTAAAGTTTCAGGATACAAAATTAATACACAGAAATATATTGCATTTCTATATCCTAACAATGAAAGATCAGAAAAATTAAGGAAACAATCGCCTATAATCACATCAAAAAGAATAAAATACCCTAACACTAACCCTAACCCTAACCCTAAAACAACCTAAGGAAGCAAAAAACCTGTACTCTGAAAATTATAAGACACTGATGAAAGAAATGGAAAATAACACAAATAGAGGGAAAGATATATTGTATTCCAGGATTGGAAGGATCAATATTGTCAAAAGTGGCTTATGACTCTTCTCTAAGAGTCATTATTGTCTGTCGCTTCTCCTTATAGTCACCTGATACTTCTTCAACTCTGATTTTCCACTGTTTATCTTATGCCATGGCTATCTAAAGTACTTCTTAATTTTCAGGATTCATGCCTTGTTTATCCTTGTTCTTCATGCCTTGAAGGCTGGAAGCCATCTGTGATGGTAATTTTACTCAGTTCTGACAAACTTAATCAATAAGGAATCATCAAGACTCGTAAGTGTATGTGTTCATGGCTTTTACAGGTTCCCGTTCAGTCATTCAATTTATTGTCACATTCAAATAATTATTAGGCCCTGATCTCTTCTTCTTTTGACACAGTCCTTATACCTCTTGTGATCTAGGTTTATAAGGATACAAACCTGTTTCCCTTAAACCTTTGAAAATCAAAATTACTGTTATTTGTGTGGTAAATCAAAAAATTGCCACAAATTCATTTCATCTTTCCATGCGTGCCCCCTGGCACAGTAACTTTGATGTCTTTTTCATCCAGGTGTTAAGTATTTTCTCTGTTGCTTAAACCCGTGTTTGGTCATGTGATCTGCATCAGCTAGAATGATATTAGCAAATGTGATATAAGCAAGAAGCCTGAAAAGTACTTGGATTTTGTAGCTTCTGGAGCTTCCTTTTGTTTGCTCTTCTTGGTGCCAAGCACTTTACCATGTAAAGAAGCCCAGGTAAACCTTCTGGAGAATTAAGGGGCCACATGGAGCAGAAGTAAGATATCATAGCCAAATGACTATAGAAGTCCAGAGAAGTGAGGGAGGTCATCCTGATTCATCCAGCATCCTCCTGATGAACAACTACAATTGTATGAGGGAGGAAAGTCAAGATTGGCTGAATCAACTTAGCACAATATTAGTGTCTAGTGCCTAGCAGAAACATGAGCTTTATAATAGCCGTTTTTTTTTTTTTATTCACTATATTATTTGCTAGGGCCGCCTTAACAAAGTACTACACATTGAGTGACTTAAACAACATAAATTTATTTTCTCACAGTTGTGGAAGCTAGAAGTCTGCAATCAAGCTGTCAGCAGGGTTGTTTCTTCGGAGCTTCTCTGCTTGGCTTATAGATGACTGTCTTTTCCCTGTGTCTTCACATGATTCTCCTTCTGCACATTGTGTGTGTCCTGATCTCCTCTTATTATAAGGACACCAGTCATATTGGATTAGGGTACATCCTAAAGATCTCATTTTAACTAAATTACCCTTTTAAAGACCTTATCTCCAATTACAGTAATATACTGAGGTATTAGCCATTAGGAATTAAGCATATGAATTGGAGGGTGGATACAATTCAGCCCATTACCATCCATAACTTGCCCATCTTTCTATGAGGCTTTCTCACCCAAACAAGTTTATCTTCAGGATGTCAACTTTTCCTCCACTGCTCTAAAATATAAGATCTCATTTATTCCTCCTCTGGAAGTAAAGAGACTAGATCTCCAAGTCTCTTTTTTCTTTTTACGGTGGGGATAAAGGGCACCAAGAAATTTGCTCATTACACTAAAATTAATAAATTATCATCACACGAAATTCTAACCCCTTAGTGGCCTCTTCCATTAGACTTACTTTACTATTCCAATTCTAAACAATCTTTCACTTCTCTGAATTTCTTTAGCACTGCCACATCCCTACCACACCACCTGGTACTTGAATATATTCTATTCTCTTTTGTGATCTAAGTGCATAAATATGATATCTCATCAAGTAGACAGTGAACTTTTAGAGGTTAGAGCTCTGTCAGATAATTTACACTTCTAATATAAAAGCTGGCCAAGCAATTGACACTCCAGACCCAAATAGCTTAGCAATATTACATCCTGCAATTAATGTCTCTAATAGCACCTGTTTTCCTCTTGATTTGCATGTGGTATGACATTCATACTTTCCATGGCAAAATGTGAAGACACTGCATTCTGCACCTTTGTCATCATAGAAATGACTCTGAGTTTTTAGTGCTTACAATGGGTTTCAGAAAGGAGACACCTAGAACACTAACAGTGTTCAGCATTAGTACTTCATATTTTCAACTTCACAAAGATTGTTCGAGCAGCAAAACTAGCTCTTGTAAATATATTTAATTATTTAAATTCACACTATTAAATTGCTATATTGCATATTATATCTAAAGCTAAACTTGGAATATCTATTTCTTTTCCAATTTAAGGGTGCATAAGAAAAAGTAAGGCAATCTTCAACCTCAGAAGCTTTATGGCAGTTATTTGTGGCACACCAGAGAGGTTCCAATAAACATGCGAGATAGAAAATGATGTTTTTTATATCCTAGTTAGGAAGAAAACAGGTGCTATTATAGCTATTGACTGCAAGATGCAATATCACTAAGCTAATTGAAACTGGAAATCTTGAGTACATAGCAAGCTGCTCAAATAGGTCTGCTCTGAGCTATACACAATTCTGACAGATCTAAAGAACCTAAAAATGCACTGAATTACTTCATGTCCTTATATTAATTGGCACCCTTGACTATAGCCACTCACACTATCCCAACCTTACTTAGTCTGGCCTTGTGCCTACCATGACTGAAAATGGTTCCTTCCCTTTTTCTTCCAACCTCTTGCCATAACTTTCTTCACAGCTAGTGTAGAGGGAGTTCTTTTGCGTAGCAGTGGGTTAAGGGTCTGGCGTTGTCATGGCAGTGGCTTGGGTAGCTGCTGTGTCATGGGTTTTATCTCTGGTCCAGGAAATTCCACATGCCGCAGGCTTGGCCAAAAACAAAACAAAACAAAACAAAAAAAAACCCCAACAAGAAAAACGGAGATCCTGCTGTACAGCACCAGGAACTATGTCTAATCACTTGTGACGAATCTATATATGTATGTGTAACTGGGTCACCATGCCGTACAGTTGAAAAATTGACAGAAAACTGTAAACCAGCTATAATGAAAAAAATTAAAAAAATAGAAAAACCCAACAACAAAAATACACAAAAAATAGTGGGTGTAGAAATTACCTTCTTGAACAAATGGTGATAGTAATTAGCATTTACTCTGAGCTAGGTCCTATTCTAAATATTTCCGTATATTAGGTCACTTAATCCTTTCAATAATCTTCTATGATTGTTATTATTCTTAGTGTTTATGCAGAAGGTAACTAGTCACAGGGAGACTATATAACCCCAAGGAGTTTCTTCTGAGACCCCTTGTTTTTAACAAATATGCCATGATGCTATCTATGATGACTTTTTTCTGTACTCTATTCATACTCACATATACATTTTAGATACAGTTAATATCTACTATACACCAGGCACTGTGTTATTTGCTCATAAATGTTATATCAGTGAGTCTTCAAAACATTTCTGGAATAGGAATAAAGGAAAGGGGTACTTGGATATTTGTACTTTGCACAAATATATGAAGATTTTACAGAGTTACAATTATCTTTGAAAATTCCTTAAATTGCTCATAAAGAAAAGTATTCATGGCTTTGCATGTGTACCACTGTATTATGCACACAAAATTTAAGAGTCTCTGAGCTACACTAAGGGAAGGAACAAAAACAAAAGGAAACATAGAGTCTTTGAAATAGCTATCAAATCCCTAAAAATGGAAAGAAGATGAGCAGAGAATTCTGAAGTATGACTAATGGTCTGCATATTTTATATTATACTCTTTTCATGTTAGGTGTCCTTAACTTTAATATGTGTTATCAAATTTGTTTGGTATGAAGATTACACAAGGTAGTATAATTATACCTCAGGGCGACTGAGATGTTAAATTCTTAAAGTTAGCTTCTTTGTTAAATGCACAAATATAATGTAACTCCGCTATAATCTTATCCTCTATCCTCGTTTTACTGATAAAAAAATGATACATCTTATTATCCTCTATCCTCATTTTACTGATAAAAAAAATGATACTCCAAGAGGTTAGGTAACTTGCCCAAAATCATCTTGGTTACTTTGAAGTGATGGGATTAAGTTCCAGCCTGATTCCAAAGCACATTCTGTTTCCACTGTAACAGTTTTCCTTAGGATGGAGTATACCATGACAATTAAGACCTCTGACTCTGAATCCAGATTTTCGGGGTTGATGACCAGCGTGTCATTGATTAAGTATGAGAAAATTAAACCCTATGATTCAGTTTTCTTGCTTGTAAAATGTGGATGGTGAAGATAATGGTAATATTATACCTACTTGATAATATTGTGAGAATGAAATGAAAATGAAAGTATACGTAAAACACTTCGAAAATGCGTGGCCCATTGTTAAGTGCCAAATACCGTATATTATTAACTATCCGGTTTGTGTCCACAGGACCAATTTCAGTAGAGTTGGATGGAGGACAAAAGTAGAAATTCTAAGTTGATAAAAAATTGTGAACTTTTATATGCCTGTATAGCCCAAGTATCAGCCTTAGAAACAATGACAGGAAAACAGCGCTTTGATTACAGTGCTCTATTATCTAATAAAGGTCAAATTTGTCGTGTTCCCAGGTAAAGAGACCCGTTAGAAACATCTCCTTCTGCAGCAGCCTCCCCAAATATGTGAATACAGATGTACTTGTTATATAAATAGCATACCTAGATGCATCAGGCTATGAAGCAGATGGAGACTGTACATAATTTTGCTAACATTTATGTTGTCAATATACTCTCCTGAGCCATCATTAAAAGATTCTTGGGGTCTCTTCCCCCCTCTTTGGAAGGATGCAATTCCCACCAACAGTGGCACAAATTACATATTTGCATCAGGAGATGCATAAACTTCAAACAAACTGTCAGACTGAATATGCCTGGGCTGTAGTTTGAAAACAAATATATTACAAGGAACCCTGAGTAAACCCCCTCCTCCCACCTCCCTGTGGGATGATCAAAACGGTTGTAAATTTTAAACAATGTAGATCATCAAATTATGCATTACTGAGCCTGATATTTTCCCCTGGGGTTGTGGATGTAGAATTGGTGCATAGAGAGCCCAAGGCCTTGTGGAGTCTGGTTAGTGATAAAATTATTACAGGAAGATTTTGGATTTTAGCTGAAGGAAGTATAGAATGCAACGGGAGAATGACCTCAGGGATGCTGAGAATAAATTTCTGTTTAAAAAAACCAATAAGTGTTAATCTAGAGCAACTTTCCTTACCCAGGAGACAGAATTACTTCAGGAGATGTTACAGAACACAATCACCAAGTTTTATCTCAGACCTACTGAATAAGAAGGTCTAGGGCAAGAATACTTCTATTAAAAAATTACAGGCTCTTCAGACAGTTCTCTATACCACAGATTAACAACCACTGTTTTATGCATTTTAGGACATAGCAAGATTACCAAAGGAACTTAAAATATAGAAATAAAGCCCTTTGCCCAATCAGATTCTTATTTAGTTGATCGTGTGCTGGTGCCAGGAATCTGCACAGCCAGGTGCCAATTAGATTACTAGTTTCAGGGAAGTAATGGATTAGAACATGTTTTTAATGTGGCCTTTTATCCCTAGAAAAACTTGGTAATTTCAGAGTTAAATAACAATTTTATCCAAAAAATACCTGTCTTTTATATAACACTGAGCTAGACTTCTCTGCACTTGGGAGTGGGGATGGAAAAGAAGCATAAAATATGGTTCTTGTATAAGAAAATCTTTCTGTGCTCCTGAGAAGACATGTTTTGCCTGCAGAGCTCAAGAAGATAAGCTATCTTTTTCATATAGCTGGGTTTTGGTTTGGGAGATGGGGTGGGTGTGAACATGGTGAATCAAGGAATGGTAGCTCAATATGACCTTTCCCACAGCTCCTTTAGCCAGTTCTCCTTATGCCAAATACTTCTGAATCAACCTGACCTCCTCAATATCTAGCTGGCACTCTAAGCAGTGAACACCATCAAAACTCTGTAAACAGATAATTTACTCTCAGAGGAATGTGTTGACTTTTCAATGCAGGCTTATTAACGTCTTTCCTTCCTCTCCCTGCCATTCCTTTCACTCTAGTAAAGGTACACCCTCTTGGTGATGAGACTTTTAGGAATGATAGTGCCATAAGATGGAAGGAGCCTTGATCCTAGAATCACCATGTGGAAGTGAGCTGCCCAAAAATAGGCAACATCTGCCTGGGACGGTTAGGTGATAAGAATGCGCTTCTACTAATGTCTGAATCACTCCTTTTGGATCTATTTAATGCAGTAGCCTAATCTATCTGATCATTTTTGTGGATTGATGTTACCATGTGATAAAGTTCTAAAAAGTGAACTTTATTGGGAGGTATTTCTGAGAAGGCTTCTGAAACAAGGGTCAAATAAGTACCCCTCCCTATGATTTAAAAAAATATTTCCTACCCCTATGGCTATGGATGTAATGTCTGGACCTCCAACAGCAATACTAGAACATAAAGTGGATTCAGAGATAAAGTAATGTAGAATATTAGTGAAGCAGAAATATGCAAGGATCCTTGGTCATGGATTGCCTCATGATACCAACACCCTAGCTTTAGACTGTCTATTGCACTTTTTTATGTGAAAGAAGTAATCCTTGCATATTTAAATTACTGTTATTTCGGGTTTTCTGTAGAGGCAGCTAAACCTAATTTAGATGAAAATGAAGACCACGTACTTTCTGACATAGAAATAACTGAGAGGCCTCTGTAGGTCCAAATCTAAGGCTCTCCAACAAACATCCATTCTTGGCTATCTAGAAAATTAAAATGTCATGCCACAAGGCTTAGCCCTTTGGTACAAAAGAGTGGTTCTCTAAGTGGTGTTTTGATCACCTATGAGCTTGTTAGAAATGCAGATTCAGGGGCTTTACTGAGTCCCTAAATTAGAATCACTGAAAATGGAGTCCAAGAAGCTGTCCTTTGCCGAGCTCTCTAGGTGACTGTTATGCATTGAAAAATGTGAGTGAGGCATTTTTCCAAGAGCATGTGTTGGTATTTAATTGTTATTTGAGTTGCATAATCATTAACAAATTGCTATGGATTTAGTGATTCTCAATAAAGGCTGCATATTAAAATCACCTGAGGAGCTTTTAAAAACTGTGTGTGCCTGGGCAAAATTACCACACAAACTTAGAGTAGAATTATGGGTGAAATATCCTAGCTGGAGTCACCGGTCAACCAGGAAGCAGAAAGTAGACATAAGACTCAAAATGGGATTAAAGTGCTTGCTTGAGTTTGGTTGTAGGATTTTTGTATGACGCAATGATTGTGAAAGGGCTTGGCAAATTGTTGTTTTATTTTCCAAATCTATTCATGTTCTCAACTTTATCCAGTAGCTAGAAAAATACTATGGCATAAATAATAATTATAATACTAATGATAATACCAAATAACCCTTATTGAGCATATTATATTATTGGACTAGATGATTTGCTGGCACTTTAGGGATTATTAGATTCTCTGGCTTTGTTCAAATTAATATGGGCATACTCTAGGAAGCAGATAGTTTTTAGACATTGTTGAAAATGAAACTTTCAGCTTTCTAAAACATTATCATCATCCTGTAAGGAAACTGCCTTCTTTAAGTAGCTATTTACCTGTTGAAGACACATCAGTCTATTAACGATTATCTTTCTCTTCCAGTAAACAGTATTAAATATTAAGTTAGAATTCAAAGCAGGTAAATAGTTTTTTTGGGGGATTATTTCAACTATAATACATATATAATTAATCATATCCAGATAGTTATTTTGATTAGAATTTTTGTGCACAATTTCACACCCTTGAATTCATGAACCCTTTGTTTACTTGGTATTATTAACATAATATCCTTTTCTATTTCTTAGGTTGCTAATCTTTTCTGAATTTCCTACTAACATTTAAGATCATTGGAGAGAAATTTTGAAACATGTCACTCTGATGCTGTGTATTTTACTTCCTAAAACTGAAAAACAAGAAAAGTAAGAAAGAAAAAATAAAACAGGAACAATGTAGGTGGAAATTTAGAACCAATAAGGTAAAATCCAACTGGTAAAACAGAGAAACATGTGTTATTTGTCATACTGAAAGGATGCTTCAGTTTATTAAAAAACATTCTGGTTTCTTTATTTAGGGGACCACTCAAATGCATTTTAAGTGTTTACATTCCTTTACAGGTCAGATAGGCTGAGGGAAAGAGAAGGAAAAATTACAAAGGGATAAAAACGTGAGGAGAGTGACTTTCTCAAAGATTCTGTGATTCATGTGAAAACCCTTCAGTTTCTAATGTTTGACAATGGGTTAAGTGTTCCAAAGAAACAGAAGTAGCTTTGAAAATCCTAGGAGGGATAGTGGTTATAAAATGCAGTTAGTTTAATACTTTCAGTGTTAATTAGCTATTCATTAGAAAAGAGGGAAGGAAGAGAGTTGAGAGGAGTGGGAAAGCAAAAATGAGAATAGAAGCTATACAACCTTGCAGTTTAGTCACCCAGGTAGCCATACCCCTTCTGATAAAAAGTAGTTGTCAGACACTGTGATTGTTAAGGAGGGGGGAGTTTGGAAGGGTAGCCTAATCTTTTGCCATATTACATATATGTACATATTGTATATATTGTATTGAGAGTATATATATATGTAACATTGAAAATATATTTCCCTTTATATATGGAAAATATATTTATTATATAAAGCCAAACGCTTTTCCATATTACATATATATACATGCATTATATATATGTAATAGGCAAAAATATTTATAAATCCATTTATTTTTTATGATTCAGGGGAGGAACACCTCAGGGGAAGAACACTCAAAGAATACAAGTATAGAGAAAATAGCAAGTTGAGGTCTTATACTTATCCAGTCGAACTATTTAGTGAGAGATGAACAGCAACTAATGAGAGAAAATATCATGTCAACAATGGCTCAGTTGGAGCCAGGCTGCATTGTTTGACACCAAGCTTTGTGTTGGGGTCAAAGCTAGAGAGGACAGCACAGAATGGCCTTTCATCAGCAGGGCAATGTCAATGCTGAGTGTAAATGAAGCGAGAAAGAAGTGTGTCAGAGTGACAGGGTTCCTTTTTCTTACCGTCCTGTCATTGTAAAGAAATATGCAATCGATAAAACCAGCTCAGGAAGGCCTCTAACCCTGGGAAGTGATTCAAAATCAGGCCATAACTTGATTTCATTCAGTAGAGGGCTGTTAGTGATGCTAGTAAGGACTAGTTTTGGCTATAGATATTCCAAATATAAGTGGCTTAAATAAAATAAAACTAATTTCTTTTCTGTGAAGAGAAATCTGAAGGTCCAAGGTTCACGTGTCAGTCAGCTCCTTATTCATGAATGACTTGGGCTCATTCTTTCTTTTGTTCTGCTTTCCCCAATGCGAGTTTTCTATAACATGATCCAAGACAGCTGTCTAACTGTCAAAAAGATAAAGCCACTTCCTTTAAGGACACTTCTCAGAAATTGTGCATGACACTTGCTTTTGTATCCTTGTAGCGAGAACATGGTCACATAGGCACGTCTAGCTTAAAGGGAAACTGAAAATTATAGTCATCATTCAGGAGGCTATATTTCCAGCTAAAAAAATCTGTGGTTTTATGACTACAATAAAAATTCAGCAAACCAGGGGTAGCTACTATCTCCAACAGTAATACACAGGATTGTGAGAAATTTTTTTTCTTTTATACTACAAATTTTAAAATACAAAAAGAATATTCTTCATTGTTTCTTTTTCATATTCAGTGATGGCTTATTTAACACCCCAAATGGATAAAGCAATTTTCAGTCCACAGGAGAGGAAAAATAGAAGAATAAAATCTACAAGGTAGAATGTGATAAGCATTGTTAGAAAGGTCTAAGCAAATTTCTGTGCATTCTAAAAGAGATAAATATTAATTCTGGCTAGAGCATTAGGGAAGTAAACAGCTAAGACTCTAAGACTGAGGGTGGACAAACTGTGGTCCTGGGGGCCAAATATGGCCCACTGTTTCTTTTTGTAATTAAGGTTTCATTGGAACCCAGCCATGCTCATTCATTCAGGGATTGTTTGTGGTAACTTTCATGCTATGACAGCAGAATCGAGTAGTTATGACAGAGACCATATGGTCCACAAAGCCTGAGATTTTAATACCTGGCCTTTTACAAGAAGAAAGAAAGAAAGAAAGAGAAAAAGTCAGATTGTACTGAAAGAATTCTAACAAGATTATTGTAAGTGGGAGATAGTCCGAGTAAAGTCAATGATATGAGAAAATTCTGGGTGTGTCTGTTCATGGAAAGGAAATTACAGTAAAATTTGTAATACACAATGAATGGTGTTCCTCAAAATCTTAATTGTGCAAAATATGGGGTTACATTTTTAACACGTTAATAGAATGACCAGGATTGGCCTATTCATCTAACCTGCCAGCAATCTGGTCAAACAATTCAAATTTGTCTAAGTCCTGGCTTCAGTTTGGCAACATCTGATGGGTGAATGTCAAGGTTATTCCAGGAGAGGAGTAGTAATGTTAAGAATATCCCAATACTTAGCAAATGTTTCACTGGTTAGATCCAGGGAGGTTGGATAAGGCTGGTGACATGGGAAATGGCCTGTCTCTCTGCTTCCCCAAAGTGGATCACTTACTTATTCTCCAACCAGGCCAGGCTCTTGCTCTCCATAGCTTGCTTCTTGATTCCCTGACCCAAGGTAGTAACTTTAATTTCAGTGCATTTGCAAATGAGGTTTTGCAGAAGATGAAAGACAGTAGCTAATCAAGTTAGACCCCAGATGGCTTTATTATAGGGCATGTTATCACAGGGTTTTGCATTTATTCAGTTTGGTTGGAGCATAAGGTCCTTGAGAAAACAGCTAGTAAAGTAAGACTGAAAACATTGTGAAAGGTGTTTAATGACATGCTAAGGGGATTGAATTTCATTCTGTAAGTAATAGGAGTTGATTAGATAAGGTGTCTAAATTTTTTTTAACTGAGGAATAACTTATTCTATCATAGACAAATGTAGTCTTAACTACGGGTGTCTTAAATCAGTAACCCTGTTGTTTTAAACAATAAGAGTTACATTCAGGTATAGAATTTTGAGTCAGATAACAATTTTTGGGAAAATAACTGCCTTGAACCTGAGAAGGACAAGAATATAGGACTACGTCCTATACTTTGAAACAAATTTCAATGACAGAAAACATCTAGGGGCTACAGACACGTTTGTCAGAGGTGATAAAAGAAATGAAAGAGGGAGAGCCCCAGTCTGCTAGGCTGTTAGCTACCTGAAGGCAGATCCTGTCTTTCCATGTCTGAATCCTCAGTACCTAACAGCATACTCAGCACATTCTGTAAATATGCAAAAACACATAGAAGGTGTCCATGATTGGTTTGACTCCAATTCATCCCATCTTATTTATTTTCCTTGACATAAAACAAGGGTTTATTTGCACTTCTGATTAATAAAGCACTCTGCTTTGCAGTTACTGAAACTAGAAATCATCCTGTGTGTATTTGCAATGTATGAATCTGTAATTTATTAGTGACATGGCATCTCCTGAATATGATTGTGTATGTGTGCGTGTATATGTTAATTTGTAAGATCTCATTTCTACTCCACCTGTTGCTCTCTGCTCTGTTTTCAGGTTTTTTAGGTATTACCACGTCAGATGCACTGAAGTACATTTGACAAGTCCTTATTTCTAAATAAGCTTGGTGTAAATTTGTGAAATTCAGCTTTCTTGTCATACTTGTGTATTTAAAGGCAGAAAGTACACTTTCTCAACATCAATGAGAATTGCTGAGATTTGAAAGAGGCCTTTGGCCAATTGTCTGCCAAAAGTATGTGATTTTTATCACTCAGAATTCTGCAAGTAAATAGCCCTGCTTTATCTAGCTTTCTACTGTCTCTCCAGGGCAAAATGAAATCTTTTCTAGACTCTACTTTTTAATGTATCCCTGAGAGGCAAAGCAAGATACTTACACTAGCCTTAGATTTCCACTAGTACTTTAGTAGCAAACCTGAATCTTTGTGAAGTTGCACAAGGGTGAAATTTGGCTCCAGGACCCTTGAATTGCCCTGTGTAACAGTTTTCTCCAAGTGTTTTTAGTTCCCCGTACCCTCATTATGATGCTGGATTGTTAGAAAACCAGGAAGTGGTTTTGCATCTAGAGCACCTTGATCAATAAAGCAACCGTTTTGTGGTCCTGAGAGAAACACCAATAAAATTTCAGAAACAGTGTCCTTGATATCACCGAACTATGGAACCAATGCCAGTCCCTGGTACTAGTAATGGCATACTCCCAAGGCCTTTTGTCTTATAAAAAAAAAAAGGCCCCTATTTTTTTTTAAGGAAGTGAGTTCAGAGGTTTTTACTTGCAGATCACGGTTGTGCCAAATGACACAAATTTTGTGCCAGCAGGGTTGAACAAGAAAGTGTTGAAGTGCTATCATAGAAGGCTCTAGGACATGAAAAAAGGGCACAAAGGAAGGGTTCACTATTTTTACCTATGGGTTTCTGCTCTCACCTTGGTGAATACAGCAGTCACATGACCACACAGCCACACCATAACTAAGTACGCACACACACAGACAAAGGAGATCCCGTTGGGGCTCAGTGGTGATGAATCCGACTCCTATCCATGAGGATGCAGGCTGATTCCTGGCTTCACTCAGTGGGTTAAGGATCTGGCATTGCCATGAGCTATGCTGTAGGTCACAGACATGCCTTGGATCCCGTGTGGCTGTGGCTGTGGCTGTGGCTGTGGTGTAGGCTGACAGCTGCAGCTCCAGTTCGACCCCTAGCCTGTGAACTTCCATGTGCCTCAGGTGCAGCCCTAAAAAAAAAAAAAAAAAAAAAGGAAAAGAAAAAATAAACACACACACAGATCCTGCCATATGAGGAACTAGGGTTGAATCCCAATATTGCTACACTCTGGCATGTAATTTTACATCAATGTCAAGAAGATTTTGGAGGTTTGAAATAGCACATGCCCTGCTGGTGGCTTAGGGTGCACATTACACTTAGTATTTTCAAGGTAGAAAGCCCATATCCTTATTCTGGAATCCTTATTATATTCTGTATTGTGTTTTACCTCTTCTCTTCAGGCCTGTGTGCCAGCTTCTCATCTGAGGTTCATTTTTCCCACATTTTGACATCTGCTGTCAATCACAGAAGAGAAACACCAAATTATTTCTTGGAACCAAATGGTATAGGTTTCTCTGGTTCAGGATAGTTAATTTACAAAATTTCTAATAAACTCCAGAGTTTATTTGAACTTGCCATTCCATGAATAGTAAACAAATGTCTTTCAACAGAGTATAGCTTGAGAATGAAAGACATGAATTAAGCACACTTAAAATTGAAGAAATGGAAAATGAAGGCTGATTACTGACTTTGCCCTGTCAGTTATTGTCACTAATTTTTAGTCACTTGTATATGCTTTGTTCATAGGATTCCCACATCCCTTGCTGCCATAAATATTTCATAAAATATTCAAAGCCAGTTCACAGCTAAGTAATAACAAATGTCAGGTGACACATTAGGAAGATGCATGTAGATTTTAAACATAAATTCTATACCAAAGCTTAATTCACATCTTAGGGTCAGTTTAAAGAAATAACATTCACAGAGAATTGTGAGTCTATAATTAGCATGGACACCTTAATTAGTAGACCATGCTCATTGAAAAAGGAAGAGAACACTAGCTCTGTTTTTCTTTTTGTTTTCTTTTTTTCCCGGGCTGTCTGCATACTGTCTACTGTCTTTACCATCGGGAAGTTTTTCTTGTTGTTTTGATTCACAATTTAATTTTTTAAAAATTGTATTTGAATATAGTTGAATTACAAAGTTGTGTTAATTTCAGGCATACAGAAATGCAAATCAATTATACATATACATATATCTGTTCCTTTTCAGGTTATTTTCCCATAGAGGTTATTGCACAGTATTAAATAAATTTCCCTGTGCTATACGGTAGGTCCTTGTTACCTGCCTGTTTTATATATATAGCAGTATGTATATTTCAGTCCCAACCCCCTAATTTATCCCTCCCCCCACATTGCCCCTTTGGTATTAAACATAAATATGGTTTCAAAATCTTTGAGTATGTTTCTATTTTGTAAGGTTTTTTCTTTTTTTTTTTTTTTTGTCCTTTTGCCTTTTCTAGGGCTTTACTTACAGCATATGGAGGTTCCCAGGCTAGGGGTCTAACAGGAGCTGTAGCTGCCGGCCTTCGCCACAGCCACAGCAACATCAGTTCTGAGCTACATCTGCGACCTATACCACAGCTCACGGCAACACTGTATCCTTGGCCCACTGAGCGAGGCCAGGGTTCAAACGCACAACCTCATGGCTCCTAGTCAAATTCATTTCTGGTGCACCATGGTTGGAACTCTGGTTTTGTATCATTTCTATTATATTCCATATATTAGTGGTCTCATATGATATTTGTCTTTCTCCATCTGACTTACTTCACTTAGTATGATCATTTTAAGTTCATCCATGTTGCTGAAAGTGGCATTATTTTATGCTTTTTTAATGGCTGAGTAATATTCCATATATATATATATATATATATATATATATACACACACACACACATACACACACACACACACACACACACACACACCACCGTATTTTCTTTATCCAATCCTCTGTTGATGGACATTTAGAATGCTTCCATGTCTTGGCTATCATAAATAGTGGTAAACATTTCTATCATGAATATTAGGGTGAATGTATTTTTTGGAATGATAGTTTTCTCTGGATGTATGCCCAAGAGTGGGGTTGCTGTGTCATATGGTAGTTCTATGTTTAGTTTCTTAAGGAACTTCCATGCTGTTCTCCGTTGTGGTTGCACCAGCTTACATTCCTACCAACAGTGTAGGAGGTTTCCTTTTTCTCCATACCCTCTCCAGCATTTATTGTTTGTAGAGATTTTGATTATGGTCACTTTGGTGTAAGTCCTTATAGTTTTGGTTTGCATTTCTCTAATAATTAGTGATATTGAGCATCTTTTCATGTGCAGTATTTTTTTTTTTTTTTTGCCATCCAGTGGGTGTTAAAAAGAACCAAGTTTTACATATTATACAGACTTAATTATCCTCCATTGAGTAACACATATTGTGTTCTTAGTCACAGGACTGGTCCTTGGTAAGATGTTTAACTTGCCAAGTTAGATGAAATTCCCATGTTTTGTTTTGGTTTGACTCACTCACCTCTAACGATACTCTATTCATCAGAGCCCTGTTCACCTGGGTCTTGCCTCTGATTTTCAAGTGATGGTTTCTTGAGAAACTAAAGGAGGTCCAAATGTTAATGACCGACAAAGCTTTGTGTGTTTATTTTTCTATGTAGCATGTGTACATTTTGACTGGGGCTTTGAAAGCCTTAACTCAAGTACTAGGAGAAGTGGAATGGGGAAAAGTTTTTAATCAAGGATGTCTACTAGCATCCTTCAAATCATGCCATTTAGACATTGCCTAATTTACTTACATATAAGACTGACCCAGTTCAGCAGCAATCTTGTGAAGCAATCAAGAAACTGAGATGTTCAGAGAAAAGTCTTCTTAAGAGCTTACCTTTCATAACACTGTTTAATAGTACTGATTACTGTGATTATTTTCATGATTTTCTCCATTTATTCACAAAAATAGAGGCTGGCAAGATGCTTTATTTTTTCTGTTGGACAGTATCCTTGGCCAACTGTATTTGGAAATCCTCATTTATTCAAGTAAAAATCATTGAGTTATACAGCCATTAATGGCTAAGTTGAAATCTTGTTCTCAAAAAATGTATTTCTTTCTCTTGAACTTACCCAGTACTTATTCATCAATTCAAAATAGGCTTTATTAAGCATGTCATGGCATGTTCTGGCAACTATGTGAAGTCTAGCTATAAAGAGATGAGTCATGGTTGCTGGCTTTGAGTTCACAATATAATGGGGGAAATTGTCAGGTAATAAACATAATGCAATAGAGAGTTGTGACTTCTCTTGTAGAAGATACTTTAAGTCATTGCTATGGGAGCTCACAGAAGTAAGCTGAACTTCTGGCAGCTGGTCTTACCAAAAAAGGGAAATGCAGAATGCTATAAAAGGGCAAGGGGTTAGAAGCAGTAAGGTATAGCACAAAGAACACAACTGGTTTTGAAATGAGACAGACGTATATTATATAACTTTTTTAGTCCTTAGTCTACTCATCTCTATAATGGAGATAATAAATTCTACATGATAGTTTTTTTTTTTAATGAAGATGACAAATAATTATAAAATGAGGTACTGATTTATAATTTTCATTCCTTTCATACCTCAAAAGCAAAGTGAGTCCTGAATTTTGGGGAATCTTCCAAGGAGTTACTGTAGCCCCAGTTTTCTGCTGCCATTTTCTCATAAGATTATCACTATAATGAACTGGCAGTCTGACACTCTTAGTCTATGGGAGACAGGAGGAAATGATGGGAAAAGAAAGGAGTGAAAAAATATCTGAGTTGAATAGAACAGTGAGCATTTATCAACTTGACCTAACAGTGGTGTAAGTGAAAGTATCTTAAATTTTCTCTTTTCCATAAGAATAAGTATGTCTGAGTCATTAATTATTTTAAAATTCTTTAAAAAGTTAAACAGTTTTGTAATTAGAGATTTGAGAAGAAACCCTTATTCATTGACGACTTCATTATTTATGATGTATAACATCTATAGAGACTCCACCTTCATTTAAGAATGATATAAGGGGAGAGGATATGGGCTGATCTGGGAGTTTGGAGCTAGTAGATGCAAGCTATTACATTTAAAATGGATAAGCAATAAGGTCCTACTGTACCGCACAGGAAACTATATCCAGTCTCTTGAGATAAACCATAATGGAATATAACGCATGTATGACTGAGTCACTTTACTATACAGCAAAAATTGACACAACATTGTAAATCAACTATACCCTAATAAAAATGGAAAAGAAGGATATAAAAAATACTCTTAGTGTGTCTGTATTGCTGTATGAAAGGGTTATAAATTAGAAAATTATTTCTATTAGCTACGTAGATAACTAATAATATGTAAATAACTAATTTGGCAATAGAAGATGTTATAAAAAATATGCTACATTTATATTAAGAACTGAGATAGTTCCTAAAGAAATTTATTAGAAATACTAAGAACCATGTGCCAAGGCAGGGACTCAGAATATTGAGAAGCTGGGCAGGGTATCTCCAGGGTCAAATGGAAGTAAGGGCCTTTCTCTAGACAGAGATAGTTTAACAGTTTGGAAATAGTCCTGAGCCTGCCTGTATATACCTAATTGGGTAGATACAAATTTCTAGAACACTGCTTAGATGGAGTAGCTTCAAGGTCTGCTTTTCCATTGGAATTCTACCTGTCTACATATCTTGAGAGCTGCTTGTACATTTTCTGTTCTCTCTAGATGACACCTTTTATCACCAAGAGTAAGTGAGCCAGTAGAGAGTTGATCAGATAACCATAGGGTTCTATCTATCTATCTGTGATTCTCTGGTTTAGATAGATGGGAAAGGGGTGGGGTGGGGGGGGCAGTAAAACACTTGCTTAGTCAAGTCACACACTGATACTTCTGTAGGTTAGTACTATTACTGCTACTAGCTATAGGGTGAAATTGTGTGCATAAACTTCTCCTAATAAACCTTGGTTATGTACTTGAATTTTTTTTTTTTTTGTCTTTTTGCCTTTATGTAGAGCCGCACCCGTGGCATATGGAGGTTCCCAGGCTAGGGGTCTAACAGGAGCTGTAGCTGCCGGCCTTCGCCACAGCCACAGCAATGCGGGATCTGAGCCACGTCTGCAACCTACACCACAGCTCACGGCAACGCCGGCTCCTTAACCCACTGAGCAAGGCCAGGGATCGAACCCGCAACCTCATGGTTCTTAGTCGGATTCGTTAACCACTGAGCCACGAAGGGAACTCCACTTACTTGAAATTTAACTGTAGTGCAGTACCAAATCAAGTCACATATGTGTGTTTTGTTGGTGATGGTAGTAGTGGTTGGGGGAAGAGGTCAACAAAGGAAGAAACCTATCGAGGAGCTGTGCTCGCCATTAAAATGTATTCTAGGCCCTGATAAACCCAATGTAAATAATATTTGCAAAAAATAAAGACTGCACTTACCACTGACCTGCAGGGTGAATGAGGAAGAGGCATATGGTTTCTTCAATGGCTTTTGGGCATTGTTAGTAAAATAAATTGTGGCTGAATTTGTAGTTCTAAACTCAGTGATAATATAGAGACCTCTCACATGCCAAAGATGACAAAACAGCAGCTACAACCAGAATCCACAATCAATACATACCCTTTCCTGCCACTAGAATGAAAACTCAAATTCACCCTACTGAAAGTAGAGCCCGAAGGCTGTCTTTGAGAAAATATTTTTAGTCATGTCTCTCCAGGACCACTACAGGTTTCTAACAACATAGCTCTAAATGTAGTCACAGGGTGGTGATTTTACACTGGAATTGTAGGGCTGAAGGGTTCCCAAGGTTTTGGAGCCCAAACCCCACTCATGTTGTGTCCTAGGATCATCCTCTAAACATCAAGAATTCCTTTTCCTTTATCAAAGGTGGTAACATTCCAATTTTTAACCTAGTCTGCTATTCCTGTGACAGGTAAAGGTCATGATTTTTATAACTCATGTTAAAATACCTCAACCTGGATAGTATGTATGATACTATGTGTATATCACTTAGCTTGTAACAACTTGGGGGTAGTTGGTTGTTCAAATTAAAAACCCCCAATAACTAGATTAGGACAGGGCTGATCCTCTCAAAAAAGGTAGACTCCAGAGCCAGATTTTCCGTGGGCATATATCATTCTATTTATATCAACATTTGAGGCTTTTGCTATTTATTATTCAGAATGTCAGAAATGGGTTTTGTTGGTGAAATTCATTACTTGTTAATTAGCATGTCGAGTTGTTAGAAATTGGCAGCTCCTGGAGAAATGAAAGGTATTCAAGATACAGATATGAGTATTGGCATAAATATTTTAGAGTTTCTCTCTAGATTTGATCAAACTGTTTTAGACTATAGTGAGGCATTACTGTCAATTTGGTACTGAGCAGTTTGAACGGCCCCTGTCCAGGTTCTAGAGGATTTTTAGTTGCCTGATATCAACTGATATCAACTATAGACAAAAAAGTATGCCTCTAGAACAGTGTTGTATCTGCCTTGAGTTTTCTTTAACTCTAGAACCAAAAAGCTTACACAGAAAGGAGAGAGAAGTCCCAGGTATGTGTTTTATTTCTGACCCTATTCTCTTTTTTGACATTTGTTGAGTTAATGCCTTTAGGGCTGGCCTATCACAGGAAGATCAAAGCTCAGGTTCTTACAGGAAGTAAAAAAAAAAAAATTCTGCCTTGCCTTTTGTATCCTTAATTAAAGTCTTTGAGAAAGATGAGCACAAGGATTAGATAGAGAGTTGTGTTTTTTTTTTTTCCAGGAATGTGTTAAATATCATAGATATTTTTAGTACTTTTTTCTCCCTCTCTTTCTCTGATTTAAAACAGGAAGAAAATATTTATTAAAAAAAAAAGAAAAAAGTGTTCTGCCTTGGTTTCTAGGAGAAAGGAATGTATGTCAAGAAGGGAGGTGGTCAGAATTGGAAGGAAGGCTAAACCAAGAAAGCCCTGAAGGAGTGAGAACTGTCCTCTATATTGACCTTCTGCAGGACTTGTAAAGTCCAGGAAAATGGTTTATCAAGAAGATGATGTTGCTCTCATTTGACTCTAACCTTCTGGACTTTTTTAGGGGTCAGATTGAAAAACAACTCTCATCATTAAGAAAGGGAAACAGTTACCATTAGACTGAGTTAATCTGTAATATACCCAGACCAAAACTTCAGAGAGAAACTGAAGGGAGGCAGGTGCCCAGGGAGTTTTAACAAAAACCTTGTATATCCTGAACAACCTGGTTAATTCAATCAAAAGTAGGAAGTAAAACAAATTAAATCCTCCAGGCTTGCTCATCTCTGTGTAATGACAAGCTCTCCCTTGCAGGTCCATATCTGGACTCAACTCTTCTGTGAATGCCACCTGATTAGCACTGACCTCTTACTGCTCTACTCTTTATTCCCCATTGCTGCTATCTTTAATTCTTTGTGTTCTAGGCTCTTAAGCCCTTATATTTGCATTTCTTTTTAGCTGTCTTAGTTTGCATTTGTCGTCTTCCTTAGGCTTTTCAAATATTGTTAATTTTTCTCCTCAGATTAGACTGTGAACTGTCAGCTCAAAGTACTATATTGTTTCTAACCTATTATCAAAGAATCTATAACAGTTTCTAATTGTATTGCATTGGAATAGAATACCAGAATATTAAGATTTCTTAAGGTGCCCTGGATAGATTCTTTAACTCAGAGTAGTTACGAACAAATCCAAGATTAAGAGCAGTCATTGACTTTGAATTGAAGCACCCTAACCTCCAAGTGGCTTTTTGTCATCCTGCTCCATATCAGAGTTAAAAAAAAAAAAAAACATGAAGGAGAGTAGAAATAGGGATGGGGGGGAGGGAGAGAGAGAGGGAGTGGGGAAGAAAAAGGAGAGAAAAAGAGAAATTAATTGGTGCTGGCTTGCTTGGCACTGGTGGTGTTCTGTGCAGAATAATTCTGGACATCTCTTGGCACTATTGGCAGATAAGGAAAGACAAGGTATAGTTCTTACAGAACAGTAGTCCATGGAACTCTCCCACTTTGGAAATGCTTGTTCAGAGGCATTATCTATGTGTAAAGTCATGAAATAGGTTATTGGTGCTTCCACAATTTGTCAAAGATGGAAATCTCCAACTTTAACAAGGATCAATTATACCTTCCCTATCTCCCCTTTAAGGCTACCCAATCTATGTCCTGTGTTGTCTGGGTCACCAGCCTTTCAGATGTTGGGTCTTATTTTATAGTTCGAATAATTCTCCTCTGGGTACTATCTCCATCTACCCTCCAACTTATGTTTCAACTTCCTAATATTGATAAATTTAATGTTCCTTCTTCCCATGTTAATTGTTAACAGAGAAACAACTATATCCTTACTTCAGGGATACCCCATTTTATAGTACCCATATACAGTAATCTTCATTTATAAGCAATATTTTCACAGTATTAATAAATCCAAGGTAGGGCCATTTCCTGGTGCCATGGGATGGTGGAGCCGGGGGGGGGGAGCATCTTATTTTCTCTCATTTTATTCTTGATAACAAAAGAGCTACTTGCCCTGCCATAGTTCGAGATGATTGATTGTAGAAGAAAAAGACTCCTGTAGGCTCCTTATTAAGCTGACTTTGAATTTTATTCCTCAAACATTGCTTCCAGTGATGATGCAAGGTAGATGGCAATAGGTTTTATGAGAAATTCCTTGTCATTTCATTGTGAGACATAAACAATTTTTGATTATATTGTTAGGGTCACAGGTGAGAATCTTGGTATGAGCAAAATAGTCAATTGTGTAGAAATAAAGTTTACAGTCAGGCTATGTTATTAGGAAGATTTCTGACACTATTCTGACATTATTGCCATGAAAGAAGATAACAGAACAAAAAAAAGTCCTGTTTTCTACTTTCAAAGCAGGTGGGTCACCACATGCAAAGCAACTAGATATTTGCAGGCATAATTTATTGGAAATGTAAATATATAAATATTATACTCTTTTTTTTTTGCTTTTTAGTTTTGCATGTGTGGCATACAGAAGTTCCCAGGCTAGGGGGTCTAATTGGAACTATAGCTGCAGCCTACACCACAGCCAAGCAACGCAGGATCCAACCTGCCGCAACCTACACCACAGCTCACGACTGAACCCGTGTCTTAATGGTTACTAATCGGGTTCTTTACCACTGAGTCACAACAGGAATTCCACAGTATTATAGTCTTAATGCCACTGATGCATTCTTATTACACATCTGTTTTATGCTTGCTTCATCTGCATGTTGTGCCCTAGTACATTATTATTTCATTGTTTTGACAGAAAACAGCCTATGTTTGAAGTATATCAATTCATTTGCTTTTCAGTTTTAGAATTGCATTTTACCATAATATCTTATCAGATAAACAGTTAAAATTCATTAACGTGAATCCTAGCATTTGTGCCCACTTATACAGAGATTGTGCAAAGATCGTGTTATTTTATCTTTATAATTCTGGAGATAAAAGAGATTTTTAGGCAAATGAATACAGTAACAAAAAATAGAAAGGAGCTATTTACACTGCCGAAAAAAATTTTTTTTTATGGCCTCACCCATGGCATGTGGAAATTCTTGGGTGAGGGATTGAATCTGAGCTGCAGCCCTGTCAACCGCAGATCCTGTAACCTACTGTGCTATGCTGGGACTCAAACCCACACCTCTATAGTGACCTGAGCTATTGCAGTCGGCTTCTTAACCCACGATGCCACAGCGGGAACTCCAGTAAAGTATTTCCTCACAAAAATGTTGAAGTACTTATTTTCAATTAAATTTGGTGTACTTTTCATGGTAAATCATTGTCTGTGCATCATAATAGGTTCCCTAGGAAGTGACTATACAATACAGTCTTATTAACAGTATTTTGTTTATTTGAAATAATAGCACTGCTTTTCTCTCGAAATATTTTATTAATTCAGATTGGCTATTCACGTTTATTTTGCTGTAGTGAGCTACATTAGAAAGAATACTTGATCAAGATTCAGGTAACTTGAGTTGTAGTCATAGCTGTGCCCATTAACAACTACATGAACTTCAGCCAATCATAAAACATCACTAATCTTTGGTTTTCTAGGTTTAAAAATTAGGATGTTCTCTTTTGATGCTAAAATTCAATAATTCTGTGACAGTTACCTAACTTGGTCAGGATTTGTTTATATATTACATTTGATAAAACAAATCTATTAACATATTAGATAAAACCTTTCTGCTAGTACTTGCTCTACCTTTAAATGGCCATTAATTGATTAGATTAGGGATAGACACCAGCCCAAAGTGCACTTATCAGGTAATGGGTACTTGCCCTTGGAATTTGGAGTTGAGGCACTGAGAGAATAGGGAAATTATGCAAAGGGTGCTTAAAGAAAATGACCGTATGAAATATTGGCCAGAGTTCACTCCAGAACAAGTCTAAGCTGGATTGTCACTGGAAGCATCTGTCAAGAAAAATAGTAAAATTCAGTATATGCACAGATATAAATAGATATAACTTATGTCCCATGAAAAGTAGTTTCACTTCCTGAATTTCCCATTTCTGTCCCACCTGGCCAAATAGAATTTTGTGTTCAATCCTTGTATATCTATTATATCCATATAATACACCTATCTTGATTTATTCTATTTTGATTGTGATTCTAATTTTTGAGTAAGATTATATAATTAATCATCAACCAATTTTTATTTAGTGTTCTATATTACTAATGTTTTAAGTGCTATGAGAAAAGCAAAATTAAAAATAAAATTTTAGGAGTTCCCTCTATGGCACATTGGGTTAATGATCTGGCTTGTCTCTGTGGAAGTGCCAGGTTTGATCCCTGGTCTACGAACTTCCATATGCTTCAGGTGTGGCCATAAAAAGAACAACAAAAAATAAAGAAAAGAAAGTTTGAGAGTTGGTCTTTTTAAATAGAATCTTAGAGATGATTTTGCAGTGAAAAAGCTAATCCTTAAGAAAGAGCAAATGACGTTTGCCAATAATTTTGTTTATTTTAGATATCTCAAATGGAAGTACATATCACAGATAAATCTACAGCAGTGCTATATACATGTTTTCATCATTATAACCTATGCATGCTTATAGCTGTTATGCTGTGAATAAAGAGAATTTATGCAAACATGTACAGGATGATATATTGGGTGCAAATTGTTCTGAGTGTGCGTTGCTAGGAGAATTATCTGTCATTTCTATTCATGCATAGTTTAATCACTGTGATCAGTGCTTGGGGGAAGAAATTATACCTTCTTATTTCAACCCTATCATCCATTCTTCATATAGACATGAAGAAGTTAAATTGATTCCTTTCACGATTCAAGGAGGATGTATTATGAATAAGTAAACAGATGAACATCATATTGCTATGAGAGATATCTTCATTTAGAGTCTTTTCTAAACTAATTCTGTAAAATATTTTTTGTTTGCTGTTTGTGGCCCCTGAAGTTTCTACACAGGTTGCTTAATGGTCAGATAAAAATCAGACTGAGGTTTCCTTAAAAGCCCAGAAGTATTAAGTCTCCCAGTCTATGCCAAGGATCTATGTTTATGTTGGGACATATGGTTAACACTTAGCCAGGCAGTTTATAACTCTGCCTTAGCCTTCACTTCCTGATTGTCAGAGTCTCAAGGCTAGGAATGAGAGCTTAGGGCCTTATGCAGTCTTCCTTGGACATGTACACAACCCTACACATGTGAACAGCCTCAGGCATATACGAAGCCTTCTAGGTATCCAGAAATATGCCTCAGCTTTTAAAAGCCCATATGCACATCTCTCTGCAAATTTTCCTTTTAAGTTTTGGGTTAGCCTAGTGTTTTTTCCATCTCTTATTTACTACCTTAGGAAGCTGAGATATTCAAGAATTGCCTCTGATGGTTTACTTCAATAAACTCCCCCACGAAAAAGCCTGTTCACACTGGGCAAGCTCCAAATCTGGTGAAATAAAGACAGATTGTGAGTGAGGTCTTCTAGGGAACCACCCTCCAAATCAAATAATGACAATTATCTGGAAATTTATTTTTAGCCTTTTCTATTCCCTCTAGTTGTTACCAGTCTGCTGCTTTTCACCATGATTTTGCCTGTTTTCAATGCTACCATGGAACTCGGGAGGGCGGTTTTAGGAATAAAGCAGTTAAAAATACTACAGAGCTTGCTGTTCTAGTTGAGATTCAGCCATTTTTCTTAATTAAAAACTCCCCAGGTTGCTACAAGCCTCTGGTTGATTTTGAGTATTGAAATGCTGGTTCTGATTATGTATATGTAAGTTTTCTCATTGCTTTTATGGAGGCGAGAATTTTTGGAGATCCATACTCTCTACTTTTAACTCTTTCCTCCTTGCCTTTTTCTTTTACTCTATTTTCCTGTACCACTGAATGTGTTTCTCTGCTTCATCTTTCATGTAACCAACTTGATCAAATCACTGTTCTCAAGTTTATTTCAGTGCAGTTCAAGTGGCAATTCCACTTGAAAACAAAAATCTTACATTTCCAATTCCGAATTCTGGAAGGAGAAAATCTGACTGGTGCAACTTTTATGCAGTGTTTATCCCTGGTCCACTTAAGTGTGGTTAGGATGACAGTGTCATATAATATTAGCAGACAACAAGAAGGCATACCTCTGAAAATAGGGATTTATTGGGACTTGTTAAAAACTCCAAATGGTATTACTTAGATTATTATATCCCTGGAACTAGCAGAGAATAAATAGTCAATATATTGTGATATGAGGAGTGAATGAAGTACCAAGTTAAATATTGGGGAATACTTGGTTATCAATATAAAATTATTATTATAAATGTGAGAGAAAGAAACAAAAATGATAAAAAGGGAAAAAGCATTTTATTCTCAGTATTCAGAAGTGACCATTATTAACATGTTGATACTCACCAATCTAGCTGCATAGAAATCTATTATGAAAATTTTCCTATATCATTAAATATCCTTCTAAAATATGAGAACTAAAGATTTCATAGTACTCTTTCCAATCCAAAGGTTCCCTTGTCCTCAATAATCCATGGGTACTAATGGGTTCACCTAAACAATTATAACTTATATTTTACTGGTTAATTTCCCCTATATACTTAATGTAAAACTTCAGATTTACACAAAATATTTCCTACTTCTCTAGGAATTGTTTCATTTATTCCTTTGAACGTTATTTTACATTAACCATTGTGTACAAATTTATACGATTAGAATTTATTCATAGGAAGGATTTTCTATACAACTGGGTCAAAGAGTATGCATCTATTTAATGCTCTTGATATGTCTTGCCTAATTGCCCCTTAGACTTGTTTCTTAAAAGCTTTTTTTGTCATGAGATTTTCTAAAATCTGATAGAAGAAGCTCTTCAATGTATTTGAAATCTTTCTTGAATTAATCCAAGTAAACTAGTTTTTGAGTATTATGTTTCTTGAAAAATCTAAATATACTGTGACAAATTGTATACCCTCATACACTATTTATTCAAGTCCAAATGATAATTTCTCAATTGTTACATAATAATTTGCCTCTTTAATTTACTGTATAGTTTCAACATTTTTGTTCCATTTTTAATGATGATTTTATATTCTGTTTACAGAAGCTTTGCATTCATGAGTAAAGATGCCCCTTACAGTATTGTAGTTATTGGAGGAAAGTTATTGAAATCCCTGGATGTATAGAGATGGCTATTTATTACCTCTTGATGATTGCATCTTCTCTGAGTGTAAGCTCCTAGGAAAAGCTTTTAGTTCAATTTTAATCTTCAGTTTTCAAGCAATGTTCATTCAATGCTGCTGCACATTCAAAAAGTCAATTTATCAAGAATCTCTGATCTTAGGCAGTAATTATCCTATGTTCCCCAGAGTTACATGTCTTTCATTTGGCTGCTTGTTTAAACTGGCAAGTCTGTTTTTTCTTTCTTGGATCTTTTTGTTTTATTTTATAAGTGTAAAATTGCAAGAGATTAAAGAATCAGTATGCATAGTAATACCCAATGAAAAGTGCAACATTTGAAGGGAAGATACAGAGGATATGACTAGAAGACTGAACTTAACCAGGTTGAGTTATTGTTTGTTTCAATCTGGTTTAGAAGACATGGCTTGTGTCTGTCACCGAGTGGTTCATTAATTGGAATATTAAAACAATTGCTACCATGGTTAGCAATGTTTTTTATTCAATCTCTTTAAAGTATAATTATATATGAGTAGAGATTTTCCTAGTATCTAGAATTTCAAAGACATGGAATATTCTCTGTCCTTAAGGTACATACCTTTTCTTAAATCTACAGATACAAACAAATGAGTATATCATGCCTATTTAGTTACCTGCATTTCTTCCAATCTCTCCAGCCTCTGGACAGAAGAAGCAAGGATAATCAAATTTTACTCTTCCTTTCTTTTTTGTCAATCATTTACATGGGTTTCTTTGAGGAAATATACTTTTGGGTGATATTGTTGCTTCAGTGGACTCCCCAATCTTTCTGGCTATTCAATTAAGTTCTAGCAAAAGTGAGTCACTGAAGATGACCCAGAATACTGTAGAAAATCTGACGCTCCTCTTTTTTTAATGCTATAGTCCGCCGTGCAACAGAATATTATGCTAATGAACATCATACAAGTTTGAGGGTGGGAGAGGTGTTCTTTTTCTCCAAGACCAGTAGGAGACAGCATCCTATACATACAATCGTGTATATAATAAACTCAAATGTCCTTTTCAGTGGATTGTTTTTGATTGCAACAAGAAGATTTTGGCTTTCACATGAAGTTATGTCTTTCCACTTAAACTTTTTATTTACAAAGATGTCTTTGATTTTCAGTGGCTGGACTTCCTCAAATGGTTTAGAAATTAATTAAAGAAGACGACTATTTTTGGAAAATTCTCAGAGACTCCAAAATCTATGGTGAGGAGTGGTAGTGGTATTGCTAGAGTCCAGGTGTCATGTGGAATTTTCCATGATCCAGTGCTCTTTAATTTTTATGTACTTTCCTCCTAGTCTCCACAGCACTGAGTCATGGCTCTATGGTTGTCTTAACCAGGAGACGAATCTGAATGACAGATAACCATGCTGCACAGTGATTTTTCCTCTTTGCGCTGATGACTAGGGCTTTCTCAGTGGCTCAGGCTCATCACTCTTGTATGGCCCCTTCTTCTAGAGGGATGACATAGGAGGCTTGTCAGGCTCACTATCTCCATCAGTTCACCAGCTGTGTCCAACAAATCTTAATTCCAGTTTGTGCTCAAGCTGGTTTGGACTGATGGATCAGCCAACCAGTGTTAGTGTGTAGAAATGCCATGGCTTAGAACCAAGTCCTCTGAGCCTGGTAATAAATTAGGGAACCAGGAGACCAAGTCAGGCTGTGGCAACTTCTTACTACTTACAGATACAACCAGGGTCAAACCCAGAAACCATGGCTTAGCAAAGGCAAGGGCAATATTTAAGTCTACAGTCAGAGATTGTGACTAAGGTCTTATCTGGATAAAAAAAGTCATAATGGGTTCCTAGCCCAACCTAGAGGACTGTTATTAAGTCAATGAAACTTGAAATCGTGGACTTTTAGAATTATAAAGAAAAATCTAGAGGATATAATTACGGTAATTTTTGACAAGTTTTAATTTTCATATAAATTCTTTCAAAGAAATGTATTGTAATGAAACTGAGATGATGATTGGCATATTTCGTAGGTAGTACAGATTCTCATACCAGACAGCCTTGCTTCAAACTTAAGGTCTACCACTACCCAAGTTCTTTGATCTTACTAGACAAGTACTTTCACTTCTTCATGACTTAGGTTTTGGACTGTCTCTGTGGGGTTTTTATTGCCATCTGTAAAATGGGGGAAATATTGTTAACTACCTTAAAGTGATGTTATAAAGATTAAATGAATTGATACATGTAAAGTTTTAAAAACAGTGCCTAGTGCATAGTAAATACTCAGTAATTCTAGGTTTCAGATGGACAGAACCCTTGTTTCACTTAAAGCATAGCAGCCTCCATAAGGATTCATAGAATTCTTATGGTTTTCCAGAGCATTTCAGTTCATTAGTCCAACTCAACCCCCTTCCATTCCAAGAGTCCCCTCTAGAATACTTATATTATATACAGACATCTGACCTTAACGCTTTCAGCGATGGTGAGTTCATTACTTGAAAAATTTGTGACACAGGTCTAAGCACCATCAATCCATGAAGTTCCTGCTATGGCACAATAGGATTGGAGGTGTCTTGGGAGCACTGCAATTCAGGTTCAATCCCAGGCCCAGCACAGTGGGTTAAGGATCTGGTATTGCCACAGCTGCAGCTTAGGTCGCAGCCATGGCTCAGATCTGATTCCCGGCCAGGGAACTCCATATGCTGCAGGATGGCCAAAAAAGAAAATGAGTAAAAAAAATATATATATATAACTACCATTGATCCAGGAGACAATAGGATATAATAGGAGGAGAAGTTTCCCTTGATTCTGACAGATCTAGAATCCCATCTCTTCCACCTCTGAGATGTATGACCTTGGGCAAGTGTAACTTTTCTGGTTCTTCATATACTCATGTTGAAAATGGGGATAATCTTAGTGTATAACTTATAGGTTTGCTATGAATATTACATGAGATGATATATGTGAAGTGCCTGACACATAATAGGTGCTCAAAAAGTTGCTTTTTATGATTTGAATTATTGCTCCTCTTTGTTTTTTAAAGATCAATGGAAATAAATTAAATCATCCTTCCACAGTTACCTATAAGATCTTATAGTTATACAGATGACATAAACTCCACTTCCCCGTCTTTTCCTATCATGGCTTTTCTCAAATGTTCTTTTGACATGTATATTTTTTTTTTCCCAGACCCCTCACCATCCCGGATGTCCTCCTATGATTATTCTTTAGTTTGCCAATGATCTTCTAATACTGTATCAATTCAGCCTGATTATAAGTTATGTGTAGGACTTAGATCTTCCTTAGAATGTTTTAAGGTTATTGAAACAACCTAATTTTCTAAAGCTTTATTAATTTCCTGGCTCATGTTGAGCCTGTGTTTAACTAAAAATCCAGATTGGGGGTAGAGGTGAAAGATTTTACCTAAGTTGATGTGAAACCATTTCTTTGTTCCTTTTTTTTTACTGAAGGAAATGCATAACCCAAAGACTCGTTCTCTTCTTCATAAGATTAGTCTAGGAAGTATGTGTGCAGGTGCCACTGACAATCTCCTAATATTAGAATATAACATAGAAAAAAAGCTATTATGAGGAAATCCGGTTAAATGTTTTCCATAAAACCTTGCAGTTTTCCCTGAAATGCCTTCCTTTTTGTCTGTTATACTCTATTGACCCCAACCTTTAAGATGATAGCTTCATAACGATCTATCCCAAGGGTTGTGGCAAAGACTAAGAAGGAGCTCTGATCTACTTATCCTTTCTATAACAATAAACAGCTATGTTATATCAAGTACGTTGGTTAGGATAGCAGCTACGGTTTTGCCCTTTTTGGACATCTAAAGGTACTTACTCCTTTCTGACTTAACCAATATACCCTTATAATTCATGTAATAAGTGTGGAGGTTTTGTTTTGAATTATACTGAGGATCTACAAAATGTCAGTTACTGTGCTAGACTTTAGAGGTGGAATGGTCACAGAAGTGTATGTGATGTATTTTTTACCCTTAAGGAGATTACAGCCAGCTGTGACTAAATAATTCCAATATAATATCATAAGTGCTATTTCACAGGTATTTATTAATGCCAAGGGAACACAGAGGAGAGAGCAACTAACTGCTTGCATGGTGAGGCTGAAATAAAAGAGAGGATTTATTTTCTGAGACCTATAGGATAAATAGAAATTTAAAAAAATCAAGATGGATTTAAAGGTTTAAAGGTGTTGCATATATCTATATATAACTGTACCTATGTATTAAATATATGTGTATTGAATATTATATAAAATACCATTTATTTTGAAGAAAGAACATCTGTCTGCTTTAAATAAGAAAATATCACTTTTTGTTAGCACTTTGGAATTATTTATTTTTGTTTAATACAAAAAGTGTTTATTATTATTATCCAATTCACTTAAAACAGCTCAAATGGCTTTTATTTGACAAACTATCTTAAGAACACTTCTGAAGAATTGTTTTACAGATGTGTTCTCTTTAACACAATTTATAGTGAAACCACTGTGTTTAAACAGCTCTTTTTTCCAGACTTTACTAATATAGACTTATCTCCATCCAAGTCATTTGAATTTGAAAAAGCAAAATATGTCTAGATATATGAGTAATAAATGCAGCCAAGCTAATGGATCTTAGTCAGTTCTTGGCTGTGAAGAAAACCAATTTTAACCTGGGAAATCGATTAGAAAGGTGGGAAACTCAGTCGGCAGGAAATCAGTGACCTGGACCGCTTAAATTGGGTTAGAAATGGAATTTCAGATTACAACATGCTTTAAGATTTGAAGGAACTAAGCAATCTAGTGAATCTGGTTTGCTAGGAAGAAGTGTTAAACTTCCTGGCTGTGGAAGAATAGCATATCCTAAGGGAAATTATAATTAAAGCACAACAGATTGTATTTTTCTTTTTCAGAGGAATGGTAAAGGGCAAGACGAATTCAGTGCAGCCTCCCAAAGGACTGTTCAAAGATCTACAGGTAAAGAAAAATCTGTTCTGGAAATGAGGAGAAAAGGAAAATGGAATAAAATAAAAGTCTTCTGCATCAGTTAAGAATTTTAGGAAAGAGATAAAGGCAGCAGGAAAGTGAAAAGAATTTGTGCTCACAAAAGTAGTCAGAGATTATAAAGGGGCACAGATAATGGGAAGCCTTTATGATTATATCACAGAAAGATCAGAAACAAAATGGACTGGCTAATAAACTGAAGAAACTACAATTAAAATTGACTATTAAATATGTGCTTTCTCAAATCTATATTTAGCGATAACAGTGTATTTCTTTTCTAAGAGCTATTTGGACAAGTTGGAGCTAATGCGAAGTAGGTGAAAAAGTACAGCCAGAAGCTAGTAATTAAATAAGAAAGGAATGTACATTAGGGAATAGGAAACTTCTAGGATGAATTCACTTGTCTTTTATGTGAGCTCTGTTTTTACTTGTGTATAATCAAACTCACTCTGGTCCTAAATAGCTAAGCAAAGTAGAAGAGTATCAGTGGAAATCAGGTAAGTGTGTTTAGAATCACAGTTAGTTGAATAAACAGTTATATCACAGGACAGGGATTTTATAAATTTTTGAGAATTTAGTAGTCTCCAGATATACATGTGGGTATATCTAGAGACATAATTAGTGGCTAGAATCCAATAGGTAATTGAGAAATACTTCTAGTGGAACAGACAACGTTACCTCCCCAAATTATAAGGCTCCAGGGTAAGTCAGTTGCATTAGACACACATATGTCTCTCATATATTTTGAAATAGCCCAAGACATAACAATGAAAAAAGTAAATTTGCATATTTTACATCTTCCTGTTCCCTGCTCTTAGCCTATTTACAACCAAGCTTGCCTTCCAAACTTTCCTAACCTCTTATCAAAATCTGATGTATTAGATTACATCAGATACCTGATGTAGGTAGGGTATCAGATACCCTATTTGAACTTTACTCTCTACTAGCAAATTAATCAATAAAACTACATATACTATTGTGATCATGTGATGTTATACACTTCTGGGTTATCTTTCCCAAGGGTTAATTAATCATTTGAAAGTGAGTCTTCTGGAGATATACAACCTAAATTTAGTAACAAAAAAGTTATTCTTTTTTATAGTAATAATTTTAGAAACGTGGCAGAATATCAGGATGGATTACTTAGGTGACACTTTCAAGCATCCTTCTAATCCTACTACGCAGATTCTTTGCACACTAAAATTATTGTAGTCTTTGAATATTTCATCACGTGTCTGTCTACTAGGTGTTTTACATGGATTAATTAATATAATACAAAGTAACTCCGTAGATGAGGTATTATGATTATTCCCTGATTTTCAGTTGGGGAAATGGAAACTCTAAGATTAACTTGACTCATGCCATATAGCTAGTACATTGTAGAGCTTGAACTCATATTTTCCTGTGTCTCATTTCAGAACCTGAGTTCTTTACCACTATTTATACTGCCTATATATTGCATTACCTTTTCATTCAATAAGGTTTGTTAGAAAGTATATGTTACAAAGGGCAGAGCAGAGCAAGAAACATCTGAAACTCCTCTTTTATCCTTTATGACATGTATATGGACATCAGTTAGGAAATTCCTGGCTTCTCTGTGCTTTCTCTCTCTCAGAAGAAGAGTTAATTACCCAGTTCAAAAACTGAAGAGAAAGAAGTGGGCATGCAGAACTCAGCACCCTCTCCCTTTGTCTTTAAGTTCAGTCTCTCAGCAGAGAACATTCATTTTGCTCGGTAACTTTGTGCCATAAGTCTTTCAAGGCCTGCAGGGGGAGACCATCATTTAACCACACACTCTTACTGGGGTTCAGCATTAAGGATTCCACCTTTGACACATACCTAATGCAAGTTCTTCAATAGCTCCATCAATAATAATGCTGACATTTAGTTCTAAAGCTGCCTTACTGCTTCTTTAGTTCTCAATTGGTTTACAACTCAGTAGTGGAAAAAAGGTGTCAATTATTGATCAAATCAAAATACTAGAGTTATTTATGGTTAAGATTTAGAAATGCTTTCTGAGTGGCAAAGAAAACAGGAACCAGGCATTGTTAACATGGTGATAGACATCTGAAGAGTTGGATATATCTAGATTATTCCACTGAACTTTCTTCACTAATATATTTGCCATTGTTTTATAGGTAATACAGATTCCTTCCTTGGTACCATTTTTGTTTGATTGTTTTAAAGTATTCCTTGATGAGTTATTACAAATATGATTGGGAAGACAGTCTTAATTTAGTATTTTTATTTGATATTTGATATTTATTGAGATCCCCAAAACTATATACCCATGGATTTCCTGTCGTGGTGCAGCAGTTAACGAATCTGACTAGGAACCATGAGGTTGCAGGTTCGATCCCTGACCTTGCTCACTGGGTTAATGATCCAGCGTTGCCATGAGCTGTGGTGTAGGTTGCAGACTGGACTCGAATCTGGTGTTGCTGTGGCTTTGGCATAGGCCGGCGGCTACAGCTCTGATTTGACCCCTAGCCTGAGAACCTCCATATGCCCTGGGTGTTACCCTCAAAAGCAAAAAAACAAAAACAAAAACAAAACATAACCAGATTATTTAAGGAGAAATCTTTGGCTTGAACAATTTAAAGATCAACTATAGGTAAATTGTTTTATGGGGCCTGGTGGTGTCAAATAGTCAATACTTGTAGCACTCAATCTGCACTTACATCTATAATATCTTATTTTGTTTTCTAATATTTTCTTATGTCTGTGTTGTCCGCCAAATGAGATTAAAAAATCTTCTAGATCAGTGGTGACATAGCATGCTTCCTTTTTGTCTTTTACCTCAATTCTTACCACTTGCATGATCACAGGTTATGGGTTAAAAAAATTTTCGTTGACTCGGAAAGTATAAAAAAATTAGTCGTTATCTTTAAATCACCAGATTTTCTATGTGAATTATTTAATTTCCAATCAGTTTTTGGAGAGCTATAGTGTATGTCCCTTCTCATACTCTGACTCTTTGGGGGTAGCCTATTGGTAGCGTCTTTTGTCAATATTTATTTATCAGATCCCCTAAGTGGACTCCTAAAAATAAATCGACATTTCTATGACATTCCTGAAAGTTTCGTAGTGTGAATTAAAGTGGTAAAGATGTGTGGGAGTTCCCGTCGTGACTCAGTGGTTAACGAATCCGACTAGGAACCATGAGGTTGCGGGTTCGATCCCTGGCCTTGCTCAGTGGGTTAAGGATCCAGCGTTGTCGTGAGCTGTGGTGTAGGTCGCAGATGCGGCTCAGATCCTGTATTGCTGTGGCTGTGGCTGTGCCGGCGGCTACAGCTCTGATTAGACCCCTAGCCTGGGAACCTCCAGATGCTATGAGTGCAGCCCTAGAAAAGGCAAAAAGACAGAAAAAAAAAAAGGAATAAAGTGGTAAAGATGTCATGGAAGTAGGCTGCTTTAATTTGGGAAACACTCTCTGTCAGTACAATTAGTCTTCTGTTTCCACATGTTCAATATCTGTGGATTCAACCAACTGCATCTTGAAAATATTAAAAAATAAATTCAGATAGTTCTAAAAGGAAGAACCCAAAATTTCCAAATGCTGGTGACTATTTACATAGGACTTACATTGTACTAGATATTATAAGTAATCTAGAGATAATTTAAAGTATTCTGGAGGATGTTCATAGGTTATATGCAAATACTATAGCATTTTATTTAAGGGACTTCAGCCTCTGTGGGTTTTGCTAGTCATGGAGGGTCCTGCAACTAATCCCTTAGAGATACTGTGGGATATATGTACATAAATCATCTGCCAATATCCCTGGAGAAGTAGTGTCATTTATGTTGTTGACCAGAAGACAGACTGCCAGATATTTCTCCAGAATATAGGAGTTTGTTTGGGATCAGTAGGGAATTGCAATTCAGGGTCTGCACCCATGGTGAGCCACATGCAAGTCCCTGCAAGGCCAGGGAAGAACACTTTCACAGAAGTGAAAAAGAAGTTGGGAAGCCTGTAGTAAACAGAGGCCATGGCTTTTCATTAGCTGATCCCTTGACAGGAATGAAGAGGATTCTTTGTTCTTCCTGTTGGACTCTACTATCATCGCAGAATATGAGAGCTCTCTCCTGGTATCACAATTCTATTTAACTGAGGTTTCTGTTTATTCATTTTCTACATTTCCAAGTTTTGATCAAGATCTTTCTCTGAAAGCATTGCTGATCAAAAGTCAGTTTTTATATTTCAGTAGCTTTTTTCCTCAATGTCAGGAACAACCTTTCCTGTCTCATGTCAAAGGGAAAGGGCACACTTTGGAAACCTATTAAGGTCACATTAAAGTAACTATGAGGAGTAGGAGGGAAAACTCTCAGGCACTTTTTATGCAAAGTTCATGTGTTATCAAGCTCATAGACATTGGAGGAGTTCCTGCTGTGATGCAGTGGGTTAAGAATCTTACTGCAGTGGCCCAGATCGCTGCGGAGATGTGGTTTCAATCCCAAGTCAAGCACAGTGGGTTAAAAAATTTGATGTTGCTACAGCTGTGGCTCAGTCAATCCCTGGCCCAGGAACTTCCGTATGCCATGGGTGTGGCCATAAAAAAATCATGAACTTTGGAAATCATCAGAATCATTATATCATCATCAAAGGTTTGTCAACAAATTTCCAACCGACATGGTTCACATATCTTAAGAAAGTTGTCTCATCAGTTGTTATCTGCTTTAATTATGAAAAATCTTTACTTTCACATCACCAGATGATGAACAGTTCTCTCCATTCAGAATTCAGAGCTTTCTTTAGGTTTATCATGTACATTCAGGAGTCTATTCCTTGAAGTTTCGTGGCACGTGTTGGTGATTGGTACCTGATAGGGGTCTTTCCAGTGAGGTTGAGGAGAGTCCTTCTGGAAGTTTTTTTTCCCAGTAGATGAAATCTCCAGGTTGCAAGGTATGATAATTAAGGTCTTTATTTCCCAAGAGCACACTGTGAAAAGATTGTTCTACCAAAACATGGTTACTTTTAATAGAAGCAGTTAGGCCTTTGCTACATTGGAGGATCTCTCCTTTTATCAGTTTTGGGTCAAAATAATCAGGAGCCAAGTGCATAGGGTATCCTTTGTTTACTTCAAAGACTGAAAGTATATGAATTCCAAAAGGGGTGGAACTGAGATTTAGAAAGAGCAACAACAATGCTTGTGGCCAAGATACTTGAAGAGCCTCTGTAAATTTTGCCAATTGAATTTTAATAATGCTGTTAGTGTGTTTGACTAAAGCAGAGATTGAAATTAGTAAGCACAGTGAAAGTGTTTTAACACTGGCCAAACAACAGACTTGTCAAAGTGCCTGGCCAGGTAAATGACTTCCTTGATCTCTATGAAGTTTGAGAGGAGTTCCCCAGGTAGTGATAATATTTTCAAAAAGGACTTGAGCTACAGAAGAGGCAGTAGCTTGTCTGTAAAGGAAGGTTTTAGTCCACTATGAAAACATACAGACTACAACTAAAACGTATTTATATCTGTGAAATGGAGGAAGTTAGATGAAATCCATTTACCAGACCTTGAATGGTCCATTAGGCATTTTAAAATGTCTGAGGGCAGTATGAATAGGCTTCCCTGGTTTGTGCTTTAGACAAGTGGGACAAGTGACGTAGACACTCTTTGTGGCCCTGTTAATGTTTCCACAACAATATTGATTCACGAAGGCTATCACTTTGTCAGTAGACCAATGATTTAATGCGTTTACAATGGTGAGGAGTTGGACTTTTAGAGTCTCCAGTTGGACTGGGTTGTTATTTGGTCCAAACTGCAGCTCCCTTTTTTTTTTTTATCCAACCAACAATTGTTGAATTTCTAATCTAGTTTTTTTCTTTTCTGTGACAAAGTATTGGACCTCTGTAGCCAGTTTTTCTAAATTATCATTTGGGGAAATATCCCTTTGGGCCATGATAGAGGTTTGGCTTCTGTTGCTTCCTTTAAAGGCATCATTCCTTGCAGATATATCAGCAAGGTGATTTCCTTTAACATCCAAGTTTAAAATGTACCAGAATCTTAATAATAGCTAAAGATATTAGATACCTTTATGGCAGAAAAGTATATTTTATTCAATAATTCCTGAATTTAGGGGCCATTTTAAATTTTATTTCCACAGAAATCAAGGAAGCTACATTGCTTCCACAGCATTCCAAAATTGTGAGCTACTCCATATCTATAGTCAGTATAAATATTGACAGTTTTGTCCTTGGCTAAAATACAATTCTGTATAATAGCATATAATTCAACTGGTTGGGCTGAAGTAGACATAGGTAAAGATGCTGCCTCAATGATATCAAAAGGAGTTGTAATATCATACCCAACACAGTATTTGCCATTGTCACCTTTTAAATAAGAATCATTGTAAACCACAAGAAGTCAACATTGCCTGATGAAATTTCCTATAGATTGCTATGAGGAGTCAGGAAGTCATTGTGAGGGACTTTATTGCTGATGGAGGGGAGATTAGCCAGTTTAAGGTAATTACAATGTAAAAAAGTTATGTGAGGGGTAATTAAGAAAAGGACTTAATAGGAAGTGAGGAAGCTGGCTGAGAAATGTCCCGTGTGATAAGAATTCAGGAGAGCTTCTGCATGGGGTACAAAAATGGTTAAAGGGGAACCCACAAAGTTTTATTTGTGGCCTTGACCAAAATTACAGTGGCTATCATGGCTGTAAGGCAAGTGGGGTATCCCCATGCCACAAGGTCCAGCTGCTAGCTGTAATATACTATGGGTCTCTGGTGATCCCTGCTTATTTTGGGTGAGTAGCCCAAGGGCATTCCCTTCCTTTGCATATACATAAAGGAAATGGGAGAGATGATAACTGGGATACCCAAGGACAGATGGGTTCATCAAACTTTTCTTTAAAGGCTTGAAGGCTATGTTCTCTGGTTCTCCCATAAAGTTGAGTTGGGGTTATTATTTTTGAGAAGAATATATAATGGTATAGTTACAAGAGAGAAATTTGAAATCCAATTTTGGCAGTAACCCACTGGACCAAAAAAAAACTCACAATTAGTGACTGGTTTTAAATTGGTTTGAAAACTTAGGATACAGTGAAGTCTATCTGGATCTGATTGTATCCCTTGTTCTGAGATCACATGCCCTAAATATTGATCCTGGGTTTAGGCAAAATGCAGTTTTTCTTTGGTGACCTTATGTCCCTTTAAGGCTAAAAGCTTTAACAAATGGATACTGTATTCTTGTGAGGGGGCTTTAGAAATATAGCAAAGAAGCAAATCCTCCACATATTACAAAAGTAGAACTTTTAGGGAAATTTATGTCATCCAGACCAGATCAGCCTTCAGGATTTGCAGGAAATAAGAACTCTCAGTATAAATGGGAGGCATTACTGTACAGGTGAATTTTTTCTCTTCCATGTGAAACAAAAAGGTATTGGCTAACTTCATCAACTGGAATACTAACTGTATTGCATAAATCAACTATAGGAAATGATTAATTTCTGGTGGGAATGGATGTTCTTAAAGTATGAGGGTTAGAAACAACAGAGTGTCAAGGGATAGCGAAGTTGTTTATTCGCTTGGAGATCCTGGACAAACTCTCACCCTTTGCCCTTAGGGTTTCTTCTCACCAGTAAAATGGATGAATTAGCTGGAAAAGCAAGAAGATACTACTGTATAGCACTGGGAACTATGTCTAATCACTTGTGATGTGTAACCCTGTCACCACGCTGTATAGCTGGGTATAATGTAAAAAAAAAGGGGGGGCGATGAATTATAGGGGCTACTACAAGGGATAATGAGACTTTGAACCTGTAATCTTCTATTGTGGACTTTATGACTTTAAGGGCTTCTTCACTAATTAGGATATTGATTAATTGTGGGAAGAGGTTTTTAGGGATCTATTTGAATCTTGATGGGAGGTGTGCTGTGAATTTTGCCAAAATCAGTTGATTTTGCCCATAAAGAAATTTTGACTGACTCATTTGGGCCAAGTAATCAGTTTTTCTTGAATCTTCTCTAGTACTGTCAGAGATGGAAGAAATAAAGTTGTCAAAGGGTCATTTAAATCACCTGGTTGGTTACTTTGATGAGTACTATCAAATTTTAGAATTATTTCCCCCTTTTTGGAGAAAGAAATTCTGGCATACTTCTCTAAAAAGTCTTAGCATACCCAGTGTCAATTAGGACTGGAAGAGATTCATCCCCAATCTGGAGTTATGTTTCTCCAAGGTGATTAAGAGGAGGATTGTGAAGCACTCATGTAGTTCCTTAGAGCCCTGCCATTGAGAATTGGGAGGACATTGTTAAGGCTGGGGTGAAGGTTGAAGACACATAAAATACCTGAATGTGTAACAATCTCTCGTCCAGTATCTTTGTTTTCTCCAATAGTAGCAGATACTAGAAGGGTTTTGGCATCACTTAGAATCCTTTGCTTGCTGTAGTTAAAGAATTTTGGTGTTCTTCCTTCTAAGGGACTCATCTAGAGTCAACAGGTTTGCCAGATTAACTAAACTTGGAGTGGATAATATTTCCCATTCCATCCTGGTCCTTTTCACTAGAATGGAAAAGTACAAATACAGCTCATTAATAAATACAGAGCTACCTGGGTAGAATCAATACTTGAAGAAAAACCAGAATTTTCTTTATAAACAATATGAATTTGATTGTAATATTCATGAACATAGTCGTTAGATTTTTGTGTGAAAGCCTGAATTTTGTTTCAAACAATATGCTTTGGAAAATCCCCAGGAAGTGCTTGATGAAGTTACCCAGTGATTGCTGGAACCTGATTATATAACAATTTAGTAGCTTGGTCTCCCAGTTGTAATCCTAGAGACCTTTCAGGATTTTCCCAGTTAGTGTGTTTTATCCAATGCCAGGCCTGGCCTTTGCCAACAATCCTATAAACTCGCTGATCTAAGCTAGAGAAACCAGGCTGATAAGTCTGGATGATGGTATTAAATTCTTGAGCAAATCTGTGAGGATCTTCACATACTTTGGGAAAATATTTGACTATGGCTGGCAGTTCAGGTTTAGTCCAGGGAATAAAAGAAATTAGGGGTTTAGCCCTTGGACCCTCAGAAGGCTTCAGTTTTAAAGTGATTTGTTCTGACAAATTTAGAGGAAATGGGAGTGGGGAGAGTTTCAGAGAAAATAAATTTGGCACGAGAATTATTATGGGAGAATTGAGGGTATAGTGGAGGCAGGCAGAGGTGGCGTAGAAGGGAAGGAAGAAGATGGTGCTGGAAGCACAATCTGACCCTTAGGTGCTGTGGGAGAGAGATAAGATGGTGCCAGAGGTGGATCCTGAGACAAAGAAGCCAAGGAAGACGAGCCTGAAGCTTTGGGAGCCTCTTTATCTTTAATTTTTTGCCTCAGTTAATCTTAAAACTGTATTTTGCAGAGGAGCAATTTTAGATTCCTCATATCATTGGGATGCCTCAAAGTACCAATAATAATTAATTCATTCAGCTCTGGAAATTTTTGAGCTATTGTAAACTGTTTTCTTAGTTTTAAGCAAATTAGGTTTGGGGGTTTCAAAAGTTCCCCATAGTGGCTATTGATATTCTGAATTGCCTTTGGTCAGATTGGTCCATTCAGTTAGAAACATGCATGGGGAAGGACCACAGTTTTTAAACATCAAATCAGCTGCCCTAGTCCCTGCAGCAGTAGTTCCCAGCTGTAGGGGGAACCTTCAAATATTTAGATAACTGAGATGCCATTTCCTAGAAGTTTTTCATTTTAACAACAATTTTCAAACAGCTTACATAAGCTCAAGTACAAACCACCCTATTCAAACAGATTGCAAGCCAAACCCAGGCAGTCTTAGGGAGTTGGCCCTGTCCTATAAGAGCCAGGCTGAAAGTATTTTTTTTTTAAGCAAGTCTCCAGAAGACAGGCTTTCTAAAGAAATAGGCCAAAGGCTGCAAAACCTGGCATCAATTCAGAGAAACAACCACTTTTTCCATAGGAATGGGCTGAAGTCAGACCAGAGTGCCAAACAAGTACTCACATAGAGAATACGGCCTTAACCAGAAAGACAAAACCTTTAAGTAGATACTAAATAAAGACTGGAAAGCTTCAAACACAAAGAGTGTGTGAGTTTGGGTCTAGAAGAAAGACATAATTTCAAACTACAGGGTTGACAAAAAAAGCAGTAACAATGGACTCTATTGTGGGTACTGCATCAGTTTGCTCACCAGCCCCTGAGCCATAAAGAGTCTTCTCTGTCCCCATTTAGGCCACAGAAATGTTGACTTGAAACAAATTGCCAGATATGTCTCCAGAAAAGATTGGTTTATTTGGGATTAGCAGAGAATTGCAATCCAGGGTCGGAAATGAAGGAAAGCACTTCTATAGAGAGGAAAGGGAAATTGGGCTCTACTATCGTCACAGGGCATGAGAGCTCCTCATTCTGGTCTCCCAACCCTATTCAATTAAGTTTTCTGTTTACCATTTTTTTACAATGTCAAATTGTATCTTAGGGTTTTCAGTACTTTTCCAAGATGGGTAATGAATAGAGGTGAGCCCTATGAGTGATTTGACTAGTAGTTTTTGGTTAATATCAGGCATGCAACATTTACAAGGAAGAACATGACATGTTTTTTTTTTTTTTTTTGGCACAATTTCAGTGCCACCTCAACAGTGATAACTCTCTATGAATATTTGCTCTCTGATATCACCTGCTGAATAACAAGTGTGCAGATAGCTCACATTTAAATGCATTTTTTGAATGCCAATTTTTTTCTTTTTCCCTTATAGCTGGTTTACAGATTTCTGTCAATTTTCCAACTGCATCGTGTGGTGACCCAGTTACACATACATACATGTGATTAGACATAGTTCCTGGTGCTATATAGCCAGATCTCCTTGCTTTTCCATCCCAGAGGCAATAGTCTACAACTGTTAACCCCAGACTCCCAATCCATCCCACTCCCGCCCCCACCCCCTTGGCAACCACAGGTCTACTCTCCAAGTTCGTGATTTTCTTTTCTGTAGAAAGGTTCATTTGTGCAGTATATTAGATTCCAGATATAAGTGATATCATATGGTATCTGTCTCCTTCTGACTTGCTTCACTCAGTATGAGGGTCTCTAATTCCATCCATGTTGCTGCAAATGACATTAGTTTATTCTTTTTTATGGCAGAATAGTATTCCATCATGTATATATACCACATCTTCCTAATCCAATCATCTGTCAATGGACATTTGGATTGTTTCCATGTCTTGGCTATTGTCAATAGTGCTGCAGTGAACATACATGTGCAAGTGTCTTTTTCAAGGAGATTTTTGTCCAGATATATGCCCAAGAGTGGGATTGCTGGGTCATATGGTAGTTCTATGTATAGTTTTCTAAGGTACCTCCATACTGTTTTCCATAGTGGTTGTACCAATTTACATTCCCACCAACAGTGCAGGAAGGTTCCCTTTCCTCCACACCCCCTCCAGCATTTGTTGTTGGTGGACTTGTTAATGATGGCCATTCTGACTGGTGTGAGGTGGTATCTCGTGGTAGTTTTGATTTGCATTTCTCTAATCATCAGTGATGTTGAGCATTTCTTCATGTGCTTGTTGGCCATCTGCATCTCGTCTTTGGAGAAATGTCTATTCAGGTCCTTTGCCCATTTTGCAATGGGGTTGTTGGCTTTTTTGCTGTTGAATGCATCAGTTGTTTGTATATTTTAGAGATTAAGCCCTTGTCAGTTGCATCGTTTGAAACAATTTTCTCCCATTCTGTAAGTTGTCTTTTAGTTTTCTTTTTGGTTTCCTTTGCTGTGCAAAACTTATAAGCTTGATTAGCTCCCATTGGCTGATCTCTGCTTTTATTTCTGTTGCTTTGGGAGACTGACCTGAGAAAACATTTGTAAGGTTGATGTCAGAAAATGTCCTGTGAATGTTTTCTTCCAGGAATTTAATGGTGCCTTGTCTTATATTTGTCTTTAAGCCATTTAGAATTTATTTTTGTGCATGGTGTGAGAGCGTGTTCTAGTTTCATTGTTTTGCATGCAGCTGTCCAAGTTTCCCAACAATGCTTTCTGAACAGACTGTCTTTTTCGCATTTCATGTTCTTGCCTCCTTTGTCAAAGATCAAGTGACCGTAGGTGTCTGGGTTTATTTCTGGGTTCTCTATTCTGTTCCATTGTTCCGTATGTCTGTTTTGGTACCAGTACCACAGTGTCTTGATTACTGTGGGCCTGTGATATTGCCTGAAGTCTGGGAGAGTTATGCCTCCTGCTTGGTTTTTGTTCTTTAGAATTGCTTTGGCAATTCTGGGTCCCTTATAAAATTTTGGATTGTTTGTTCTAGTTCTGTGAAGAATGTCTTGGGTAATTTGATAGGGATTGCATTAAATCTATAGATTTCTTTGGGTAGTATAGCCATTTTTACAATATTAATTTTTCCAGGCCATGAGCATGGAATATCTTTCCATTTCTTTGTATCTTCTTTGATCTCCTTGATTAATGTTTTATAGTTCTTGGCATATAAGTCTTCCACCTCCTTGGTCAGGTTTATTCCCAGGTGTTTGATTTTTTTGGCATGCTATTTTAAAAGGTAAAGTATTGTGGTATTATTTTTCTAATATTTCATTGTTAGTATACAGAAATGCGATTGATATCTGAAGGTTAACCTTATATCCTGCTACTTTGCTGAATTTGTTGATCAGTTCAAGTAATTTTGGAGTTGAGTCCTTGGGGTTTTCTATATATAGTGTTATGTCATCTGCATAGAGTGACAGTTTTACCTCTTCTCTTCCTATTTGGATGCCTTTTATTTCTTTTGTTTGATTGCTGTAGCTAGGACTTCCAATACTATGTTGAATAACAGCGGAGAGAATAGGCATCCTTGTCTTGTTCCAGATTTTAGTGGGAAGGTTTTCAGCTTTTCTCCACTGAGTATTATATTTGCTGTGGGTTTTTTGTATATGGTCTTTATTATGTTTAGGAATATTCCCTGTATTACCAGATTGGTAAGAGTTTTGATCAAGAATGGATGTTGGACTTTGTCAAATGGTTTTTTTGCATCTATTGAGATGATCATGTGGTTTTTGACTTTTCTTTTGTTAATGTGGTGTATGACATTGATTGATTTGCATATGTTGAACCATCCTTGTGCACCTGGGATGAATCCCACCTGGTCATGGTATATGATCTTTTTGATATGTTGTTGGATTCGGCTGGCTAAAATTTTGTTGAGAATTTTTACATCTGTATTCATCAAAGATATTCACCTGTAGTTCTCTTTTTTTGTGGTGTCTTTGTCTGGTTTTGGAATTAAGGTGATGCTGGTGTCATAGAATGTCTTTGGGAGTGTTCCTTGTTCTTCAACCGTTTGGAAAAGCTTAAGGAGGATGGGTATGAGTTCCTCTTTGTATGTTTGGTAGAATTCACCTGTGAAGCCATCTGGTCCTGGGCTTTTATTTGTAGGGAGTGTTTTGATGACATACTCAATTTCATTTCTAGTGATTGGTCTGTTCAGTTGATCTGTTTCTTCTTGATTCAGTTTTGGCAGGGTGTAAGTCTCTAAAAAGTTGTCCATTTTTTCTAGGTTGTCAAATTTGTTGGCATACGGTTGTTCATAGTATTCTCTCGTGTTTCTTTGTATTTCTGTAATATCCATTGTGGCTTCCCCTTTTTCATTTCTTATTTTGTTTATTTGGGTTTTTTTCTCTCCTCTTCTTGGTGAGTCTAGCCAGAGATTTGTCAATTTTGTTTACCTTTTCAAAGAACCAGCTCTTGGTTTTATTGATTTTTTTCTATTGTTTTTTTGAATCTCTATTTTATTGATTTCCTCTCTGATCTTAATGATTTCCTTCCTTCTGCTGACTTTAGGGTGTTTTTGTTCTCCTCTTTCTAATTCATTTAGGTGATGGGTTTGGTTGTTGATTTGATGTTTTTCTTCTTTTTTGAGGAAGGCCTGTAATGCTATGAACTTCCCTCTGAGCACTGCTTTTGCAGAATCCCATAGATTTGGAGTGGTTGTGTCTTCATTCTCATTTGTCTCAAGGTATTTTTTAATTTCCTTTTTGATTTACTCATTGACCCATTCGTTTTTTAGTAGCATGTTGTTTAGTCTCCATGTAATATGTTTATTCTCATTTCCTTTCCTGTGGTTGGTTTCTAGTTCCATGCCTTTGTTGTCATAGAAGATACTTGAGATAGTTTCTATACTCTTAAATTTGTGTGGTTAGCTTTGTGCCCCACTATGTGATCTGTCCTTGAGAATGTTCCTGTGGAATGTTATATCCATACTGTGCCAATTTTTGTACAGTATGGATATAAGTGCCAGGTGCCAGGCTTGAACCCTAAACCTTTATTATCTCATTTTAAGGGACAGTGAGTTAAAGATACCAGTGGAAGCTGCTAATTCAGTCCTTGAAAAGCAGAAAGGATACATCATCATATGTAGATGACTTTGCTTCTTGTATAGCTATAGTAGTATTTCCCAACTATTAGCAGGTCTTCTTCAGAAGTTCAAAAGCTAGTTAGGTTTGTGATTTCCTACAAGATTTTTAAACATTGTGTGCTTCCATTGCCTCATTTGAATATACATGATGATATCTAAAATTTACCACCTTGCACAGAGCCAAGACCAACAGTCAGTGAACTTTGAGTAAATACATTTTCTATGGTGTTAATAAGGATAAAAGAATATGCTGAGGGTCGTGAGGGGTTGTCATGTAGTATTGACAATAAACATCAAGTGTCTGATTTGTAGTATCATTAGAAAGAGTTAAAAAATTATCCCAGGTTAATATAAAGTAGTAGTATTATTTGTCAAGACTCAATAAAGAGGACATAAAACACCATTATTTGCCCAGGAAAATAGGGCCTTTATTTTTTACATTTACATTGAAACTGACCAAAGCAACAAGGAATGACAACTATGTACAATATACTGAGATATGTTTTTTAAAAATCACATCTTCTTGAGTCCTGTAAAACACTGTTCACGTTTAAAATCCACTTCGAAGTAAAAATGGTTAAATGGGTTTCCACACCAAAGTCCTTACTGTCTTAGAGCTATATGGAATAAAGTGAAAGGTTTTAGGTTTGGAGCATTCATGAAACACTTTGTTGTTCTACAAATTCAATGAAATAGAAAATTTTAGGTCTGTAAAAGTAAACAGGAAAAGAGAGATGAGAAGAGAGTGAAGCATCCTTCAAAAATCTGTCTTTTCACTTTGTTGTGAATTATGGTGTAGTACATGGGACAAGCCACACGGAAGTGTGATTGGTCTTGGAAAACAAAGCGGACCCTAAAATAAATACATGGAGACAGAGGGGAGAGAGACTGAGAAGAGGATGAAAAAACAAATATTTCTTTACCACATTCTGTATCTTAGTTCCTTCATAAATGTCATCACTAGTAGCAAGGGCAGAGAACTAGACCATGCGGACTTTAGAATCTCCAGAGAGGTAGAGACAGGTGAACTTACGTATGAATACTGCCTGGCACCTCTAGGTACCTACAGAGAAAGAGACTAGCTTAGCTATGTCATGGAGATTTTGAATTAGGAGATGAGTAGGAACTGTCACCTTCCCAGAGATTTCTATGCCATTTACTGTCACCCTCCATCTCCTCTTCCAAACTACCAGTGTGGTTTGTTATGTTCCCAAAGGAGAAAAACACAGTAGTTTGCTGGCTGATGTGGCTCACCCCTCCTTTCCCCCACAATCTGCCTTTGGTAGCCACTTTAACTACTAGTCCTGGCTTCTCTTCACCAACAGTAGCCATCTTGGAGAGTTATGTACATCTTGATTTCTAAATGCTTGTCTCTGTTGCTAAACAATAGAGTGGAAATTTCAATTCAAATGAATCATGCATTTGGCAAATTGTATAACTGAAATAGACCTTGAGATATATTTTAGTTATGCTTGATGAATAAGGAAAAATTGGGTACTTTGTGGGTGTCTTCTGGGATGTTGAATGCCTGTTTTCAGTGGGACATCCTCTTAAGGAAGGTGTTCTTAAAAGGTTCTTTTTGACTCCATTATTTTAGCCTTATGTACTTAAGGTGAAATGCTATAAAAATGATATATGCATACCTAGAACTAAAAGAACCAGAGGAATGAGAATTAAATCAGCCTTGGTTTATGTGAGGAAATGATTAAAGGGGGTAGGGAAAGGCATTTCTGAAAGAGCTAAGGGAAGAACCATGGGTTAATGGCTGAATAAGTGAAGAGTTTGAAGAATTATTTTCTGACTGAGAGGACAGCTAAGTAGTGTCCCAATAAGCCACATTGTGTTGAGTACAAGGGGACACAGGGAAATAACTAGATCACTTTGCTGTATACCGGATAATAACACAACATTGCAAATCAACTCTACTTCAAAAAAGAAAAGTACCAACAAAAGGAGACACAGGGAAATTGGTAATGGCGGAGCATAAAGTATAAATAATACAAAATAAGACTGAAAAGATAGGCAATTATGTTCTCTTGTTTGGGCCCAAGATTTTGTCCCTAACACATCATCAGAAAGAAACTCTTTGTATTGGTCTTCCTGTAGTGAGGACGGGTTTCCATTCAACTCTCCATAATTTATTACCAACATGTTTTGTGCCAACAGAACCTGTGGCGTGAGCACATTGCACAAAATCTAGAGTCACAGAGTCAGATTGCTGTGCTTAGAGTTCAGATTATACCAGCTCAAATCAGCTGAGGAAAATAAAATTAAGCCTAAAGCAATGTAAACATTGTTTATGTGCTATAGAAAATTGATGTCTTATATGTTTCCAGCTGAATAATAGCTGCAAAAGAAGGAATAAATATCAATGTTCTGAGTTCACAAAACTTTGTTCAAGTTAGTGTTTTCCCCAGGAGGAAAAAAAAAGTTGAACTTTTTCTTTTGATTGGAGAGTAAGTTGTAAATCTGATGTTAATAAGTTTCTATCAAGGGAATCTCTTGAGTTCTGAGATTTGCAATCATGAAATAAGGAGAACTGATTTTTGAAAAGCAAGGCATCTTGTAAATATCAGCAGGGTATATTTTCAACACAAAATATTACTTGTGTTGGCTACCTTAAAAGGAAAATGCAAAGTAAAAGTAAACTTTCTTGGTTTTCTGGTACTCGGTACTTGTTGGCAACTGTTTGTTGATCATAGTAATAATCATACGTGCAGAAACTACTCTGACATTTATATTTTATTTTCAAATTCTAGTATATATCAGAATAGTCAATGAACCATCAAATGAGTTAATTCTCTCTTCATGTGTGCAATATGCTTAAATATCAAGGGCATTTGATTCATTGTTTCTTATAGCTGCCTATATGCTTATCTATAATGCCTGTATAATACAGTTTTAAATTCAAGCAAGCCATATATTTGATTGTTTAATTGAAACTTCCTTAAAAATATTTTAGTTATGCCTGATGTACAGAGGGAAATCTTGTGGTTTGTTACTGGCCCCTAGAACTTGACTACTTTCCTTAGCTTTACCAAGTCAAAGGGAGTCCCCAAGCCACTCATTGTGGAAATCCTCACCATTGAGATGGGTCATTGGTGAAATCTCTAGGTTTTAAGGTTGGTTTAATTTGCATATAAAACTGTATTTATCATCCTGCATGTTCTAAATTTTCTCATACTTAGACTTCTTCCTGCATATGTTCACACGTGTGTATGTACACATGCCCAAACACCCTAACACCGTAATTTTCTATTACATATTTTCTAACACATGAATTAAAATTTTTCTCTAATTATCTGATGGAATGTTTTCTGAAATATCTTGCTAATGAACTCCTGAAGGGCAGTGAATTATTCTTTCACATATTTGAATGTGACTATATGGTTAATACAGAGTTGGGTGGGTACAATATGGTACTACTCATTGAGTGGACAGATAGATGATGAATGAGTGGATGGATGAATAAAAGAAATGACACAAAAACACAGCTGGCTATCTGAGTAAAACATATTTTTAGATGTAGTCTGTTCATAAATACATGAATTTGTGATTTTTTTCTGCTTGCATTCTGAGTATGATCTTCATCTTCTTTTCCAGAAATTCAGTGGGGTTTTAAAGAAAGCATATTAAAGTAGTGTGGCTGGGCATGATTAACTTTTTTTGTGGGAATTAATCTCAGGGAACGTTCGTTAAATACTCATCAGTACTGACTCATCCTCTCCTCTCTCTGGGCCCTGGTAAAGATCCTCTTGAATGGAGTAATTGTTTTGTTTATGCATTCACTCCTGCAAATGCAAGCAGGCTCCAGGTGATATGCCTAATTGCCTTTTTCACTACCAAACTGCTCCACACTTTTCAATGGCTTTATCTTTAAAGAAAACACCTCAATCTGTTTCTCTAATTGAGAGTGAATCCCATCGACTCATTATGAGATTTGTCAATACAATCAGTGGGTTCCTGGTATGTACTCTGGGGAAGGCAGAAATTCGATCTGAGGATGCCTTACTTTTCATCCCTCCAGCATTAGGTCAAAGCAGGTGTGTGTGTGTGTGTGTGTGTGTGTGTATCTTTCTGTTCATTAGGTCAAAGCAGGTGTGTGTGTGTGTGTGTGTCTTTCTGTTCATTAGGTCAAAGCAGGTGTGTGTGTGTGTGTGTGTGTGTGTGTGTGTGTGTGTGTGTGTGTGTGTCTTTCTGTTTGTGCCATTCATACATTCATGTGAGAAAGACAGGTCCTGTGAATTGATGGCTGATTCATGTAGAATCAGTCCTCTTATAACCATAGCAGGATAGAACCTGGTTCTAAAACCTAGAAGAGGTGGGTAAACCCTGGGCACACAGTCCAGGGAGGAAGAATTAGGAAAATGTTGAGGCAGGAGTTAGAACTGACATGTGTTATTTTCTCTGTTGTCTATTATATCTAACACAAAATGTTGTATCTATCATAAAAAGAACTATGACTTTGTGCAAACGGCTTATACACTTCAGACCATGTATTGCTTTCTTGCCCTTCTCCTTAATCTCCTCCTGTACTCTTCTGCAGCCACAGGTACCTTTTGCCATGATCCTTCTCTCTACGAAGACAAACTAATATGCCAGCTTTTCCTTGCCTTTGATTGTATGACACTACTGATTAAAAGAATTTGGTCCTCCACGTCTCAGTCTACTTCTATTATCGTTTTAATACCTGTCTTTAATAATAATAATAACAATAGCAATAATGATTACCATGGTGGTGGTGATGATGATGACTGTAAACCCTGCAGTAGACTATGAACTCCACAAAGGCAGGAACTGTAGATGTCTTCTTTGCCATCCTATAGAGCAAACTCTTAGTAGAGTCTCTGGCTTGGAGGATGTACTCAATTAAAAGCAAACAAATGAAAAACTACATTATCCTATTCTCCTGGGATAGACCATGATGGAAAATAATATAAAAAAGAATGTATGCATATGTATGACTGGATCACTTTCCTGTACAGTAGAAATTGGCATAACAGTGTAAATCGACTATACTTTAGTAAAAAAGAATTAAAAAGAATAAATGGACACAAAGGAGAAAAAAATGAATGATAATTCTAGCAGAGAACTTTGATTGAAAGTCTACTTATCTGTAGATGAGGATATTAAACTTCAAAGTGAGGATAACCATACCCATCTATAAAGTGTGGTTAGAGCAGTGCCTGTCAAGTATTAATGTACATAGAAATCACCTGGGGAATCTTGTTAGGGTATAAATTCTTTTTCAGTAGGTATGGAATGGGGCCTAATTTTCTGCATTTCTTATGAGCTCCCAGATGATGCTGACTTTGCTGGTGTGAGTGAATCAGAACTCTGGGTAGAAATATTCCTTTAGAATTACCTGCAGATGAGTATGTAAAATTCAGTTCCACCCAGATCTACTGAATCATTGTTGTGGAGGTGAGAATCACTGGCCTACACTCTAAGCAGTCTAGTCATTGTTATGAAGATTAAATAAGCAGTGTATGTGGAATTCTTTATAAACCAAAAACCAGTATATAAATATTAGAATGTCACTGTTATTTTTGTAATTGTTACTATTAGTATTGCTTGTCAGTGATATAAGTTTGGTTTCTGTATCACCTCAACATAAATGTTGGTTGAGAAGGCTGTTTTTGCTAATATACATCTGCAATAAAGTGTTCTAAATAAATTACTGAAATATTCTTATGGCAGTTTTGTCAAGGCTACTGCAAGGAAAAAGTATGCATATGCTTTCACCCTGTTACTACATCTTACAATGGATACATGTATGTATATTTTTCAGTTTAGTATATACTAATAACCAGCAACCTTAAATTGGTATATTCCCCACTGATTTGTTATAAACAATAATTAGTAAAAAAAATATATAAATAATAAAATAATTCAGAATATAGGCCTGTTTTAAGAAATACAGTCCTAAAAACGCATTAATGCTAAAAAGCAGCAAACCACCTACCCATAATTCATTAGAGCTTTGAGGTTAATTTAAATGAAGACACGGATTTGACTGAATATCATGTTTGCTGCTTAACTTGGGAAAGAAATGAACAGGTGGCTCTCACATTTTCCATACACTGTTATATGTTTTAGCACTGAGATAATTATTCTGAAATATACATTTTATGGTTGAATTTGAGGTTATTTCTGAATTTGACATTTATGTGTTTAATTATGCATCATCACCCTAAGATTAAAATTGTCTTTCAACTTTGTTCAGCAAAGAATATTGCTGATCTAGATGGAGAAAAATAAACACTTGTTTTAGCTTATTTTTAACCATATAAAATCCCTTTTTTTTTGAAAATTTGCCATAATGCTAAAAGTGAAATTTGATCCCCCTTTGTCCTCTTTATCTTTTCATTTATTTTTTTTTTCAGGACTGCACCTGCAGCATATGGAAGTTCCCAGGCTAGGGGTCGAATCAGAGCTGGCCTATGACCTACACCACAGCTCACAGCAAAGCTGGTCACTTAACCCAATGAGTGAGGCCAGGGATTGAACCCACATCCTTATGGATACTAGTCAGGTTTTTTACCACTGAAGCCATGAAGGGAACTCCTGTCCTCTTTTTCTCTTTCATCAGTCTCAGCTGAGTGTTAGTGTAAAGAGCTATGCATAGATTTCATATCATTTTAAATAGGTATTTAAAGGCATTTAAACATATACAAAGAGAAAAGTTTCATATTTGGAGGAGTTCCTGTTGTGGCTCAGTGTTAATGAACCTGATTAGTCTCCATGAGGACACGGGTTCGATCCTTGTCCTTATTCAGTGGGTTAAGGACCTGGTGTTGCCCTGAGCTGTGGTGTAGGTCGCAGACATGGCTTGGATCTGGCATTGCTATGGCGTAGACCTGCAGCGGTAGCTCTGATTCCACCCCTAGCCTGGGAATTTCCATATGCTACAGGTTTGGCCCTAAAAAGACAAAAAAAAAAAAAAGGAAAAGTTTTACATTTGGATTATGGCAAGGATAATAATACTTTCTCATCTCCTGTGTCAATTTCAGTCAGCTTTGCAATGGCGGCTAGAGTACTGGGCTGACAGGGATTGTGACTCTTCAGCAATAACCACCAAGGACATGGAAGACAAGAGTGAAAGCCTACATGTTTTCTCCATCTCAGGACGGATTGGAGTCAGAGATGCCATGGTTCAAATACCAATCCTTAGTAACGTTATTTGAACCTTTTGAGTCTTAGTTCCATATATGTAAAATGAGAATACAATGTCTGTCTGTGTTATAGTGGATATTAAATGAAAAATATGGAGAGAGAAAGTTCAGCAAAGTGCCTGAACTCTAACCCAGTGCCTTGAAGAAGGGCAACTGTGACATCAGAGTATATACAATTAAACACATTTGCTACCTCATCCTTAGGTTAGAACGTATTTGCATACCATCATCTGGCAAATCCTTTAACTAGATTTATTTTATTGAGAGCAAAGTCCTAGATTTCTTAGAGTGGCTGAACAAAGAAGAGTTGGACAAAGTAACATACCAATGAGCTGGTAAGTAATTTGAAAGCATTGTTCATTTGAAAATCAGAGATGGTGTTATAACAATAGTGCCTGAAACAAAGTAGGAACTATGTAAGTATTTATGGACTAAAAAAAGATGTGGCATCAGTCAATACACTACAGAAGTAACAAGTCTGCCTACAAATATGCTAAGTATGTTGTGTGCTTCTCTCTTTTAGATATCTTTTGTTTCTACTTTTGTATTGTAGTGAGATTCCCAAGTACTAATGAATCAAAAGACATAGCAACAATTCTCTGACTATAAAATAAACTTTTCTCTCAATATTTGGAAAAACTAGTATGGGAAATGATGTAGAAACCCCTACAAGAATCCAAACTTCTGGACTTCCTTTAAGGAATGGTCTCTTTACAATTAATCAACAAATTGGACACTAGTTGGCTGTTTTATTATAGCATATATTTCAACGTAGCACTAACTCTTGTCTTCATTAGTAGTTGTGCACTGTTGAATGTGTTTAAGATATTATACTTTATCATGTGTCTCCTGCAGCACCCAGTAGGTACTCAATATATTTTGTTTAATTCAGGAATACATTTATCTTGCATTTGAGAGAGATTAAATACTGGGTTAAAGATTTTTGATGTTAAAAACGGTTAAACTATAGATGTCTTAGTAACCAACTTAATATGATTTCATATTGTTACCAAACCAGGGCTGATAATCTGATTCATTTTAAAGGAAGTTTTCCAGTCTAAAAATCTTCATTGGTTATCACTATACCAGTTCCTCTCAAACTATATGGCATCTCTAGCTATTTGACCTACTGTGCCTTACCTAAAATTCTTAATGTGTGTTACACTTCATAGGATTGGAATAAATGACTTGATCTAAATAATAATATATCACTGTATTGTGTAAACATTGTCATCATTACTTAACTGACTCTACTGTGCCTTCTTCAAATTTGGTTTCTCAAATCACTCAAAATCCATGCCTTGACTTCGTAAAGTAGGATCTATGAAGTGAAGTAAATTTATATTCCTGATCCCTGGGTAAATTGTATTCCCAGAAATTTTCTCACATCTGAGCCTTCCTTTATGGGTTTTTACCAACTATGGGGGCTACTTATTTGTTAACTAGGTCTGTGTGCTACGTGTTTATTAGATGCCCATGATACTTTTTGAAGTGGCTACCTATTTTCTCTTCTCAAAACTAGTAGTGCTCTGCATTTTTGATTAATATATACACAGTCATCTCATGTTTCTCTGCTCTCCGAACCTGGATATTAGCCAAGCTCAAACTGAGCCTTGCTTAGCTTTGGGAAAACATAAAGCAAGCCTATGCATTCATTAAGACTGAGCGGTCTTTCCTGAGGGACTCTTGGAATTGCACCATGTAGAGTTAAGTGTGTCTGACCTGAATAGATATAAATGTCAAGTCTACTTCATGTTCACCTCGAGTCAAAAGAATAATTACAAGGTGATCTCACTTATAGATTATTTAAAAAAAAATGGAACTGCTACTGTGTGTGGCTATCATTATGCACATGTAAAGCATATCCTTGATCCGATAGAAGTAGCATCTCAATTTCAATGTCAGAGGGGAGTCTTCCAACTTTAAATATTATATTTCTCTGAATCTTAGAGTTTCCTAATAATGAATCAGTGCCCAATCGTATCAGCCCTCTGTGGGTCCTAGAGCCACAAAACCAAGTATTTTGGTACAAAATTATTTTTTAATTTACATAGCAATAATAAAACTTTTTGGGAGTAAACATTTGTGGGGTTAGATCCTCTGAGCATTTGTAGGGTTAGAAACATTTGTGGGGGTAGATCCTCTGAGCATATCTTATTTCGCAATCCCTCCCTGGATCCCGAATGTGTTGTATACTCTGGAGATAATTTCAATTACATTTGTAATATGTAATGTGTACATTTTTAATTTTGGTTGAAATTTCTAGATGAGAACATTATTATATCCAGGAACTATATTATGCAATAAACTGTATTCTAAAATAAACCATATTCCTAAATTATGCAAAATTCACACCATCACAAATTAATGTAGAAGTCAAAATAAATATAAACAGTGAGGTTATAGTACCATGGTAGCAATGTATTTACTACAATCTAGCATCTCTTGTAGATACAATATCTTTACAAATCAATTTTCCTTGTAATGACTTGGTTAGGTTGCTTTAGCATTAGAACTGTCACTCAGCCAATTAGTTTTACATTCTCTATAATCCTGTGCCTAGTGTGGGAGCTTAAACTAAGAAGAGTAAAAGAAAATGTTTGCCCATATTAACATGATTGAAAAGGTCTGGATCTGCTCAGTTCAGTTTTATTTTGGGAAATTGTTTAGTGGAGTCATTTTCTTTTAAAATGTTATATTTTTATAACATAAATTCTTAATTTTGTCATTTTAAACCATTTTATTTATTTATTTATTTATTTTGCCTTTTGTCATTTTAGGGTCTCACCCGTGGCATGTGGAGGTTCCCAGGCTAGGGGTCTAATCGGAGCTGTAGCCACTGGCCTACACCGCAGCCACAGCAACGCAGGATCCGAGCCGCATCTGCGACCTACACCACAGCTCACGGCAACGCTGGATCGTTAACCCACTGAGCAAGGGCAGGGATCGAACCCGCAACCTCATGGTTCCTAGTCGGATTCGTTAACCACTGCAACACGACAGGAACTCAATTTTAAACCATTTTAGAGCTATCCTATAGACATAGTCTCTGACTAAAAATTATAATAGAGTTTCAAAAAATCTGATATCACTTTCTTCAGTTGGAAAATGCTCTGAAAAAGAGCATTAATTTACTGCTTTCTTAGTCACATTGAAAATGTGTAAACTGGATTTTCCCATCATGGCTCAGTGTTTAACAAACCCGATTAGTATCCATGAGCATGTGGGTTCAATCCCTGGCTTTGCTCAGTGGATTAAGAATCTGGCATTGCCCTGAGCTGTGGTGTAAGTCACAGACGCAGCTTGGATCCCACGTTGCTGTGGTTGTGACATAGGCCAGGCTGGCAGCTGTAGCACCGATTCTACCCCTAGCCTAGGAACTTACACATGCCTCCAGTGCAGCCCTAAAAAGATAAAAAAAAAAAAATGTGTAAACTTCCACTGTAGAAAGCTCATATTTATTTTTTAGGAGAAAAAGAGATTGTAAAAACCAAACATTTCCTGAAGTTCACTTATGGTGCAGGGGGTTAAGGATCTGGCATTATCACTGCAGTGGCTTGGGTCGCTGCTGTGGCATGGGGTTCATTCCTTGGCCTGGGAAATTCCATGTGCTAGGAGTACAGCCAAAAAAATTCGTGATTTTTATGTTTTTATGTTTCCATTTTAGTTCACTCTATAGTGTTGAGTTTGATTCTTTGTTCCTAGCATCTCCAGATATGACTAATTGTTTCTATTATATCTAAAGTTCCACCCTTCACAGGTTCTAAAAAAAAAAAAAAATCTGACTAGAGCAGGGGAAATAACAAAGTAATGACTCATAGATCATCAAGTTACCACCTAGCCAGCTTCCTGCTGGTCCAATTTTGAACCGATGCTCTCTTCCCAAAATTTGGCTGTTGTATTCTTTCTTGTGATCAAACCACCATTTTCTTGTTTAGTTCCCTTAACTGGATATCTGTTTTTTTTTCCCTCATGCCTGAATTCTAGCCTTGATATTCATATTCTTCAGGAACTTGGGTTCTGTCTTGCTCCTTGGTCCTTTCAGTTTTCTTAATATTTGTGTGTGGTCACAACCTGTTGTCAGATTTCTAAAACAAAAACCTGAATACCTGAAAAATATTTAATTTTTGACACCTTGGAAAAATGCCCTAATCTCTTGTGTTTGTCTCTAGACTCCCTTGACCTTTCAGATATAAATTTCCTGTTTTCCTATTTGTCTAGACATCCTTAATTTGTTATTACTCGCTACCTTCTACCTTCCTAGTCTGTGTTTCTTAGTCATTCAAGTTCTGAGTCATCCCTCCATTAATATTTGCATCTCCATTGACTCTAGTAATAGCCGATAACCGATACATTTACCATGATCTAATAGCTCATAATTGTAAAATATTGCCAATTAAAATACCCTTTAAGCAAATAGCTTGTCCTGATCTCTTTTGACCCCATTAGTTAAAGAATATTTAGTTATAATTTATTAGCAATTTATTATGATAATGGAAGTTTTATAATTTTGTCCAACCAAAGAAAGAAGCCTCTTTTAAAATAAATTTTGATTACCATTTCAGATGTATGCTTTTTCATGATATCTTTTCATATCAACTGGAATGCTGCTATGTCTGACAATTTCCTTATCTGTAAAACAGTATTTTTATGATTTTAACATGAAATAATAAAGCAATGTATGCAGAACCTGGCACATAGTAAGAACTTATCTAATAGTTGTGCTATCAGAAATAGAAATACATTAATGATAAGTTGTGTTTACTATTTTCTTTTACGAGTTTATGGTATATTTTTATTGAATTATCCATCACAACATTAGTTAAACATTTTAACTTGGATTTAGCTGTGCGCTAGGAAAAAATGAGCATTGAGGTAGACAATATCGTACTGCTTTTTCTTAACAATAATAGAAAAATTTCCATCTCTTAGAGACTTATCACTTACCTCATGCTTTTTAGCGTGATAACAAATATTTCAGGAAGGGTCCTAGGTTGAGCTAAGTATTACATTTTGTACTATCCCCTTCAAGTTGGCAGCTTTGTTATCCATATCCACTGGCTTATAAATGAAAACTTCAAATTTTTTTTCGTGTTATGTGGTTACCCAAATAAAGTGCCAGATGTAAATGTCAGTCAATCTTCTGAGATTAATGAAATGTACTTTAGTTATAATAGTGGAAGAATAAGTGGGTCTATTAAGGGAATAAGTGGGGCTATTTATAACATTTTGGTATTGATATATATACACAAACCTCTTTCATGAAAAAAAATCAAAGTATGAAAAACAGTAATAGCAACACAAAACCTTAACTTTGTCAATCATAAAAATCAAACAGCGTTACAATTTGAATTCTGAATACAGTACACCACCAAAAGTCTAGTATCCATCCATCACCATAGAGGTGACCCATTTTACCTATTTTACCCTATCCTTTTATGCTGCCCTTCTGATAGTCACCAGTCTGTTCTCTGTATCTATGTAGTTTTATTTTGTTTGATTACTTGAAGTTTTACTAAAAATATTTCACATGAGTGAAATATGATATTTGCTTTTCTTTGACTTATTTCATTTAGCATAATACCCTTAGCTTATACCATGTACTTGCAAATGGTGAGGTTTCATTTTTGTGTGTGTGTGTGTGTGTGGCTGAGTAGTATTCCATTGTGTATATGTCTTATTCATTCATTCATCCATCAATAGACACAGGTTTGTTTCCATACCGAAAGTATTTTAAACAATGCTGTGAAGAACATACAGGTACATATATAAGCATTTTCAAATTCTTTGGATAATTACCTAGTTTTTAAATAGATGGATCATATAATAGTTCTATTTTAAGTTTTTGAGGACTCTTCAAACTATTTTCCATAGTGGCTGCACCAATTTATATTCCCACCAACAGTGTATGAGGGTTCATTTTTCTTTACACCCTCACCAACTGTTGTTATTTATTTATTTTTATAATAATAGCCATTTTTATAGTAGGGTGATATCTCATTGTGGATTTTATTTGCATTTCTCTAATAATTAGTGATATTGAGCACTATTTCATGTGCCAGTTGGCCATCTGTATGTCTTTAATGCCTATTTGGGTCCTTTGCCCACTTCAAAGAAAGTCTGGTTGTTTTCTCTTTTGTTGTTGTTGTTGAGTTGCATGAGTTCTTTATGTATTCTGTATATTAGCCTCCTATTGAATATATGATTTGCAAATATCTTTTCCTGTTTAATACATTGTCTTTTAATTCTGTTGATGTTTTCTATTTCTGTGCAAAAGCTATTTAGTGTGATTCCTATTTGTCTATATTTATTTTTGTTTCTTTTGCCTGAGGAGACATATTCAAAAAGTTATTGATAAGACCATTGTCAAAGTATGTATGTCTAGATTTTCTTCTAGGATTTCTGTAATATCATGTCTCACATTTAAGTCTTTAATCCATTATGAATTTATTTTATATATGGTATAAGAAAATATTCCAGTTTCATTATTTTCTATGTTTCTGGTGAGTTTTCTGAGCACCATTTATTGAAGAGACTGTATTCTCCATTGTATGTGCTTGGCTCCTTTAAGTTTTATGTTTGTGTGTGTGTGTGTGTGTATATATATATATATACACACATCCTATATCAGGTGTATATATACATTAATAAATTGAGGGTTTATTTCTCGACCCTCAGTTCTGTGCCCTTGATCTCTGCTTTTGTGTTTCTATCAATAACATACTGAGATTCTATAGCTTTGTAGCATAATTTGAAATCAGAACACCTGATACCTCCAGGTTTTTTCTTTATCTCAGGATTGCTTTGTTCATTCAGAGGGTTTTGTGATTCGATACAAATTTTAGGATTTTTTTGTTTTATTTTTGTGGAAAATGTTTTGGGGATTTTGATAGGAATTGTCTTGATTCTGTAGATTGCTTTAGGAAATATGGACGTTTAAACAATGTTAATTCTCCCAGTCCATGAGCATGGACTTTCTTTGTATTTCTTTGTGTCTTAAATTCTTTCATCAATGTACCAATACATTGTACCCATTGGTTAAATTTATTCCTAGGCATTTTATTCTTTTCATTGTAAGTGTAAGTGGGATTTTTTTTTTAAGTTTTCTTTCTGCTAGCTTGTTGTTAGCATGCAGAAATACAACAGACTTGTGTATATTGATTTTGTACCTTGCAATTTTACTGTATTCATTTTTTTGTATTTCCAATTGTATTTTGGTGGAGTCTTTAAGTTGTTCTACATAAGAAATCATGTCATCTCCAAATAGTGACAGTTTGACTTATTCTTCTCCAATTTGGATGAACTTTAGTTTTATTGCCTAAATGCTCTGGCAAGAATTTCTAATACTATATTAAGTAAGAGTGACAAGAGTGTGCAGCCTTGTCTTATTCCTGATCTTAGAAAGAGAGCTTTCAACATTTCACCATTTACTATTATGTTAGATGTGGTTTTGTCATTTTTGGTCTTTATTAAGTTGACATAATTTCCTTCGGTGCCATTTTAGAGTTTTTATCATAGTGTGTATTAAATATTGTCCAATGCCTTTTCTGTATCTAATGAGGTGATCATATGATTTTTATTCTTTCTTTTCTTAATGTGGTGTATTACACGGATTGATTTGCACATGTTGAACCATCCTTGCATCTCTGGAATAAATCTCACCTGATAATGGTCTATAACCCTTTTAATATATTGTTGTATTAATTTTGCTATTGTTTTCTTGAGGATGATTTCAGCCTCAGGATAGTGCTTCTACTTTTTTTTTTGTCTTGACTTTATTCTTTTTATTCCTCACAGTAATGTTGACCTTATAAAATACATTTGGAGGCATTCCCTCCTCTTCATTTTTTTTGAAGGGTTTGAAAAGAATAGGCATTAAATCTTTGAATGTTTGATGGAATTCACAAATGAAGCCTTATTACCCTATATTTTTTGAGAAGTTTTTGATTATTTTTTCACTCTTTGTGATCAGTCTATTTAGATTTTTTATTTCTCCATGATTTAATCTTGAAAGTTTGTGTGATTCAAATAATTTATCTCTTCTAGGTTGTCCAATCTGATTATAGCTTTTCATAGTAATGCCTTATAATCCTTTATAGATCTATGGATCTGTTGTAAATTCTTTTGTTTCCGATTTTATTTGAGCTTTCTCTCTCTCTTTTGTAGAGAGTCTAGCTAATGATTTGTCATTTTTGTTATCTTTTCAAAATATAAGCTTTTAGCTTCATTGATCTTTTCTATTGTCTTTTAGCTCTCTGTTTTATTTACACAGATCCTTATTATTTTTTCCCTTCTACTCACATTGGGATTTTTTTTTCTAGTTCCCTTAAGTGTAAGGTTAGATTGTTTATCTGAGCCTTTTCTTGCTTCTTGAGGTAAGTGTATTGCTCTAAACTTCCCTCTTAGTACCAGTTTTGTTGAATATCATAGATTTTGGTACATCTCATTTTCATTGCCCATCAGATCTTATTTTAATTTCTTCTCTGACTTCCTTTTTACCCAATAATTATTCAGTGTCATGCCTTTAATCTCCACATGTTTGTGATTTTCCATATTTCCTCTTGTAGTTGATTTCTCATCTCATACCTTTTGGGTCAGAAAAGATTTTAATATTATTTCAATCTTAAATTTATTGAGACTGTTTTTATGTCCCAGTATATGGTCTATCCTTGAGAATGTTGCATGTGCACTTGAGAAGAATGTGTATTCCTCTGCTTTTAGATGAAATGTTATGTATATATCTGTTAAGTTTCTCTGATCTAATGTTTCCTTCAATGGTGCCACTTGACTTCTTGTCTAGATGATCTATACCTTGACATATGTGGGGTGTTATAGCTCCTTCCTATTACTGTGTTGCTGCCATTTTCTCCCTAAAGATCTGTTAATAGTCACTTTATATATTTTGGTGTTCCTATATCAGGTGTATGTATACATTAATAAATATTATGCCTTCTTTATGTATTGCCCCCTTTATAATTACATAACGTTCATCTTTGGCTGTTATAACTGTTTTTACTTGAAGTCTGTTTTCTCTTTTATGAGTATGACTACACATACCTTTTTGGTTACACTTTGCTTGGAGTATCATCTGTGTTCCCTTCACTTTGAGTCTATTTTTTTTTCTTACTGAAATGAGATGTGTTTCCTGGAGGCAGCATAGTTGAATCTTTTTTTTTAAAAAAATCACTCCATCCACTCTGTATATATGATTGGTGAATTCAATCTGTTTACATTTAGGATGACTTGGTATTTTATTTTTATCTTTTATTTTCTGGTTTCTCTGTATCTCCATTGTTTCTTTTTCCTTTTGTTTCTATTTGCCATTTCAGTTTGGTGGTTTTCTATGATTTTCTTCTCAGTTTCTTTTTCTATGTTCCTCATCTCTTATCTAGATTTATGCTATATGTCTACCATGAGCTTTATATGAAACATCTCATGGATAAAATAGCCTTTTTATGCTGATAATCTCTTATTTTCATTTGCTATACAGGTTCTGCCCTTTTCCTTTTCCCCTTTTATGTTTTTGCTGTCAATAATCATCCTAGTTTGTTGTCAGTTTTTTACCAAATTGAGGTAGCTACAGTTATTTTTCATGCTTTTTTAACCCTTAAACTTTACGTTATAATTATTTAACTGTTTAAATATTAATGAATACATATTATAAAATACACATGTATTATAATATTTAAGAATATATTATTATATTTTATACTTATAATATACCATAATAAGTATTTTATACTTATAATATACCATAATAAGTATTTTATACTTATAATATACCAAATATTAATATAGTGTTGTAATTTTCTGCTTATGTTTGTCGCCTAACTCAAAATTTTGTATATTTTTGATTTTTCATTTCAGGTGGAAGAGCTCCTTTTAACATTTCTTGTAAAAGCAAGTCTAGTGATGATGAATTCCGCCAGCTATTTTTTTTTTTTGGCCTTGGAAAGCCTTTATTTCTCCTTCATAACTGAATGTAACTTTGCTGGATAGAGTCTTCTTGGCTGGCTGGTTTTATCTTTCAACACTTTGAGTATGTCTTCTTCTCTTTCCTAGACTGGAGAGTTTCTACTGAGAAATCTTCTGTTAGCCTAATCAAGGTTTCTTTGTACTTTACCTTCTTTTCTTTCCCTGTCGGCCTTAAAAAATTTGTCATTGTCTTTTGATAGTTTTACCCTAGTGTGTTTTGGAGAAAGCCTTTTGTGCTGAGATAATTAGGTGTTTTCTTACCTTTGTGAACTTGTATGTCCATTTCCTTCCCTGGATTGGGAAAGTTCAAAGCTATTTTTTTTTCTTTAAATAAGCTCTGCTCCCATTTCCCTCTATTCTCTTTCTGGGATACCTCTTTCATGTTGCTCTTTCCAATAAAATTGGATAGTTTTTTTTTATTTGTTCATTTTTTAAAAATCTTAGTTCTCTCTCCTATTCTCCTACAATCATTTCTGGATTTCTGTCTTCAAGCTCACTAGATCTCTGTTTCATAAGGCCTGCTCTATTTCTAATACTTTTTAATGCATTCTTTATCTCATTTATTGAGTTTTTAAGTTGCATAATTTGTTTGTTTTTTAGAGTTTTAATATCTTTGATAAAACATTCCTTTTGCTCATAATTTTATCCTTGAGATCTTTGAACTGCCTTTTCGAGTTTTCTTGTAGCTTGTTGAGTTTCTTTATGACAGCTATTTTGAATTCTCTATCAGTTAGATCACAGTCTTCCAGGACTTTAAATTCCTGGAGAGTTGTCTTTTTTTTTTTTTTTGTGGTAGTGTGTTACTGTGGTTTTTCAGGGTGCTTGATGTGTTTTCCTCTGCTGTTATATCTGAAATAGCAAACACCTTTCTTATTATTTAAATTTTTGTTTGCTTTAATTCTAACAATTCAATAGATTGATAATTAGAAGCCTTAATTTTGTTTATTTATTGGATAATACCATCACACACATTTTTGGTTTCTTTTACCTAAGCTTCATTCAGCTGTTTTTGAGAATTGGCACTTTCTACTTTTTTACTGCCTCTGCCAGAGTGTGTCACCAGTGCTCTTGTTGTCATTGCTCATGTCTTCTGAATTGATGGTACCTTGCTACTGCTGGGGGTCACTCCTGTCACTGGCACCATTCTTGGGTGCACCAGATTGGTGGGCATCTCTGCTGTGTCCAAGATTGCATAAATTATGGGCACCACTGATATAGCAGCAGGAGAATAATTGTAGTTGGGGAATTGGGTCATGGCTCCTTTGCTGTATCCAGGGTTGTCAGGTCACAGGTGCCACTGCTGTGGACAGGGGCATCAAAGTTTGCAGCTGACTCCATAACTGAAGGGACCAGGACCATGGGCTCTTCTGCTGCAGCTGACACATTCCCTGTGACCATAGATGCTGCTGTGGCTGGGAAACTGGAACCGTATGCACTATCTCTGCTGCTATTACCGTGTTTCTGGGGCTGCATGTTCAGCCACTGTAGCTGGTTACTCTGGATAGTTTCCATTCATGATATTGACATCAGTCATGAAGCTGTTTTATCTTAACATTTCTAAAATTAATGCATATTTTCAGTGTTGATTTACAGTGTTGTGCTAAATTCTGCTGTACAACATAGTGACCCAGTGACATATATATATATATATATATATATATATATATATATATATATATACACACACACACACACACATATACATACATTTATTTTCTCATGCTATCTTCCATTGTGGTCCATCCCAAGAGATTAGATATAGTTCCCTGTGCTATACATTAGAACCTCATTGCTCATCCATTCTAAATGTAGTAGTTTGCATCTACTAAGCCCAAACTCCCAATACATCTTACTCCATCCCCCTTGGCAACCACAAGTCTGTACTCATGTCTGTGATTCTGTTTCTGTTCTGTAGATAGGTTCATTTGTGTCCTATTTTAGATTCCACATATAAGTGATATCATATGGTATTTGTCCCTCTCTTTCTGACTTACTTCACTTAGCATGAGAACCTCTAGTTGTAGCCACGTTTCTACAAATGCCATTATTTCATTCTTTTTATGACTAAATAGTATTCCATTGTATATATGTGCTGTGTCTTCTTAGCATTTTGCTTTCATTTCAATGACCCATTCATGCATTCATTCAACACACTGATAAAGCACTATGTTCATAGATACTATCTTAGAACTGGGATATGAAATAAATCAAGGAAAGACTCTACCTTCTCAATGTTTAAAATGTAGAAAGGATACATTGACATTATATCATACGATTTTAGTATAGCTTCAATTCCAAAATAATCAATCCCCACTTAGAATCAATTATTATATACATGGATTGATTTTGAGTGACTCACAAAAAAAGTTTTGCTTTATTATTTTAAAAATGTCAACTTTTGCTACTCTGGATAGATTAAATTCTTTTGATTGTTGTATCTGATCATTGAAAGATTTCTTAACAATATAAAACAGTAAAAAGCCAAAAGATAATGGAATCTGCAACCAATAAACTCATATTTTGATATGTAGATTTCCTGTGGTAACAGCTAAACCAATCTCAGAAAAAAAAACAAACTAAACTAAGGAATAAATGTGGCTTTGTCTAAGGTGTTGTTGAATAGTCCTTAAGAGAGTTCAGTCTGCTTCTTTTCAATTGTATATGATGTGTTTACATACTTCGTTTCATTTTTAGACATCTACGAGATTCTTTACAGACTAAAGATGTGTTCTTTTCTCTTGAAAGTCTGGCCTCAGATGTATAAATAGCTATTGACTTTTCAGTCAATTTCATTTCCCAAGAGCAGTCATATAAATGCCAAGAGTTAACTTTGTTTTCATCTTATACATTCTCTCCTTTATTTGTAAATCTCTGTGTCATACAGATCTATGCTTTAAAAATCTTTCTTCAACAAAATTTATTAAACACTGTACAAAATCTCCTAATACATGATTTAATGAAAAGCTAAAAATACACTTAAAATGCCATTATAATAACAGTTAACTAATTCCCATTAAATTTCATGACAGTCTAAAATGTATATGATATAATAGTAATGTCTTATTACACAGATTTTTAATATACTGGATGACACTTTTAGACTCCTAAGCCCCAAAAGCCTATTATAAAAATAGGTAGCCTGAACTTTAGAAGTTCTCCCCAAATATTTTAGTTTCTTGTTTTGCAACTGGACATTCCCATAGAAGATATGGTCACTTACCTGGTAGTTCTTGAAATTCACCTGTCAGATGGGTATCTTATTGGCGTAAAGGAGACATGACTTGGAAAAATAGTATTTGGCTAATTAATATGTGTTTGCTTTTTTTTTTAAACAAAAACCTGAAACTTAAATAGTGTTCTTTCTGATTCTAGGAGAACACGAGGGATATTGATGTGTGGAAGACAAAATATGTGTCATAAGAAATCATACCATGAGGTGAAGTAAAATAGGTTATAAATCACTCTGAGTAGCAAATGTTGACTGAATTAAAATTATAGAGAAAAGGCACAATCCAAACTGAAACTACCAGCACCCTCTGACACGGGGGGGGGCAAGTATATGCAACATATAGGTGAACATATGGGGGCAGTATTTTGACTTCTGATTTTTTTGTTTGTTCGTTTCATGGAATTTGTTAGCAGATTGCTCTAATTTTTGTTGATGACCAGCCTATTGTACGCAATGCATTTTTTGTGGATTTTTTCACCTTGGACTTTTAATGCTGGTATTTCATTGTGAACTCCCCATAGTGATTCACTAGTGGAAAATGGTCTCTAATAATTCATCATGAATTATCCCAGGATACCTAGTTAGTCCTTAGGCAATGGATAGTTCATGTGGAGGAAATAGCATGCTGATTTGCAGTTATAATTGAAGAAAATTGCTTGAGAGGATTCTGACAGCACAGAAAATAGGCCAATTAGTTATCCAGCTCTCATCCTCCTGTGATTCATGATTGTCTCCATTTAATTTTGCTGTCACTTATGAAGTAAGGTTAAGAATAGATTAGCTTCTTTTAGCCACATCTTACAATTATCTTACTCCTTTGCTTCTTCCCTCTCTTTTTTTAACAGCATGATTGGTTTTAAAAATCAGTATTCTCAAAACTGTATTTAACGGTTATTCATCAGAAAGCACTTATAAATATTTTTAACCACCTCACCCAGCACCATAACCTAATAATCAGTCATGATCAGAGTGTTTTTTTCCCACCAAAAGATAATCAGATGTCAATTTGTAATAATTAAAAACAAAGATAAAATGACATAATAAGCTTTGCCCAAGTAAATAGATATTAACGTTTGAAATCAGCTTTATAGTGACAAGTTCATTACAGAAGAAAAGGGAAAAATAAAACAATAATTTAGCAAAACCAGTTTCCAATACTATAAAATCGAGCAATATCAACATTTTCTTCCATAGCTCTGTTATTTATACTTATTTTAAAATATTGCTTGTATGCCTTTGAGAAGAAAAATAAGTATAAGAATAAATATTTCACTTGATGGAGATATTGGAAGTTCATCATATTTTCCCATATTTGTATATAGATTGGTTAATACACTATCTAGCTGAGTTTAAAGTATATGTTTTTTTTTTTTTTTTTTTTGCGTGCGTGTGTGTGTGTGTGTGTGTGTGTGTGTGTGTGTTTGGTGTTGTCTCTCCAACTAATAAAAGGGCCCTAGGAACCAGAATAAGGCTTTTGCTTATATTATGTTCAATGAAAGCATTTACTCTGTCCCCGAGCTCACAGTAGGAACTAAGTATATACTGTGGACATAAGTATATTAATCACTGAATAATCTTGATTTAACTGTGCTAGGAAGTTTTCCCACTGCATCAAGAAGCTACAATATTATTGTCATCTAACTGAATTGCATTATGTCTGAAGCAATTTAGTTTTGATTAGTCAGATTCCTCAAAAGACTTCAATAGAGAGATAGAGCTTTTAGTTTTCATAGCAATATTTTCTCTTAAAATCTAGATAGCCATCTATCCATTCATCTATCCATCCATCCAATCTACCTCTAATTTTCCACCCTTTCTTTCCTTCTTTCTTTCCCTCTTCCTTTCTTTTTCTTTCTTTCTTTCTTCTCTTTAAATTAGCTGTTTTGAATTTTTTAACATATCCAAGATCCAGGATGTATAGGCTATAAAACCATATTAAGGCATCACTAATTTACACTTAATCTGTTTAATTTGGCTGATTATTTATATAATTATTAATGTTTTATGTGTCAATAATTATAAAATGAGGGAATATAATCAAAGTACAAGGGTTTATTTGGTTGAGTATATCAGCCCAAGTATCTTCATTCCATGTGTCAAAAAATGTGATATAACTAACCCAAATTAACACTTAATGCCTAGATATTCCTTGGGGGAAGATCTTTGAAAACAAGCTGTTTGTTATTTGAAGAACCATATTTTGTGGTTCCAAAATACTTGTGAGAGATTCATCCACAATTCTGGGCAATGAGTAAAGTATTTGATTATAACTAGAGCTATGTAAATTACTATGTATTGTCCATTTTTGTTCCATTTATTCAAGCTAGAAAAAAAATCCCCACACATCTCAAGATCACCTTGCTTAAGACTAATTATTTCTTGTAAGACATAGAACATAATACTGTAGACTAAAACAGCTTAGAGAAAAAACATTTTAAATACCATCTGCAAAATCTTCTTTGAATTTTAACATTCTACAGGAAGACAACATAAAAATCTGAACAGAAGTACCCAATAAAAAGAGAAACCAATTATGCATCTTTATCAATTTCACTTTTCATCTCTGTCAATTATAAAAACACATTATGGAAAAGATTACTCAACAAGTCAAGGAAACAAAATGGAAATGCAGTTAAATTGCAAAGACCTTTAAAACATCTTGTATTTTATGATGGACAATCTCAAACAGAATTGTATAAAAGTCTCACTTGATATCTCTTCTATTTTAATTTGTATTTTATTTTTTAATAATGCTTTGTTTTAAGGAAGATACAGTTTATAAAATGGACAGGAAACATGCTTTATTTCCTTCTTGTCACATATCAATGTTTATGAGATGGTTATTCTAGAGTTAAGCACATAATTTATAGCAAAGAAGAGAAATCTTCTGTGGGTTTTTTTAACAGAATTACATGGAAAAATTAATTTTCTTAATCTCATTAGGAAATTATAATATTGTTGGGGGGAGTCAATATTTCCAGCCGGAACCAATCAGAAGAAAATTTGTAAACCGAATGTGTGTCTGTTTTGCATATAAGTGAAAAGAAAGCAAAAGATGGAGGAATAAACTTAGGTTAGATTGGTCAGGAAAATTTCCTGGGTAGGATTAAATAGGAAGGGAAATTTTCGGTAATCATTATCACCAATTATGGTAAATTGAAATGTTGGTGGAGATGTGTATGGTTATATTGACCAGATGTAGTTATTTGTCTCCTCAAAGTGATTTTTGAAAGCTGAAAATGTTTAATATGACTCTTCATACTTCACATATCAATTTGACTCTTTATTGCGCAAAACTTGGAAAGTAAAATATTCGATCAAGATGATTTTTGATGTGTTAAACCAAATATATTTCTTTTTTCCTTTCTTCCAGTTTTATTGAGATAGAATTGACATATAGCACTGTTCCAGTTTAAAATCTACAGCATAATGATTTGACTTACATACATCATGAAATAATTACCACAATAAATTTACAAAACACCCATCATCTTATATAGATACAAAATTGTAGAAAAAAGTATTTTTTCCTTGTAATGAGAACACCTAGGATTTACTCTCTGGACAAATTTCACATATAACAAATGGCAATGTTAATTATATTCATCATGTTGTATATTACGTCTGTAATTTATCCTATAACTGGAAGTTTGTAACTTTTGATACCTTCATTCAATGCCCCCTTCCCCCACACCCCATCTGTGGTAACCATAAACCTAATCTATTTTTTATGAGTTTGTTTGTTTTGAAGTATAATTAACATGCAATACTATATTAGTTCCTGGTACACAACATAGTGATTGTGTATGTCTATACATTTCAAAATGATTATGATAAGTCTAATAACCCTCTGTCATCATACAAACATATGACAATATTTTTTAGTATATTCCGCATGCTTTATATTTCATATGTTTGACTCCTTTATTTTGTAACGAGAAGTTTGTACCTCTTAACCCCCCTCACCTATTTCTCTTCCCATAGCAACCGCCTGGCAACCACCTGTTTATTCTATTTATGAGTATTTCTTTGTTATATTTATTTGTTGTTTTAGATTCTATATGTAAATGAAATCATACAGTATTTGTCTTTTTCTGTCTGAGTTATTTCATGTATATAGTATCCTTTAGGTCCATTCATGTTGCAAATGGAAGATTTCATTATTTTTTACTGCTGAGTAATATTACATCATTTGTATATATACCACATCATTATCAATTCATCTATTGGTGGGCACTTTGGTTCCTTTCGTATCTTGGCTATTGTAAATAATACTGCAGTGAACATAGGGATGCATGTAGCTTTCTAATTGGTGGTGGTGGTTTTTTTTTTTCGATCAATATCTAGGAGTAGAACTGCTGGATCAAATGGTAGTTCTATTTTTAGCTTTTTTAGGAACCTTCATACTGTTTTTCCCTAGTGGCGGCACACGTTTGTTTGAAATCTTCTTTTCAGATGTGAGCACTTAAAACTATAAAGTTGTGGAGTTCCTGTTGTGCCACAGTGGAAACGAATCTGACTGGGAACCGTGAGGTTGCGGGTTCGATCCCTGGCATTGCTCAGTGGGTTAATTATCTGGTGTTGCTTTGAGCTGTGGTGTAGGTTGCGGACTCAGCTGAGATCTGGCATTGCTGTGGCTCTGGCGTAGGCCAGTAGCAACAGCTCCAATGAGACCCCTAGCCTGGGAACCTCCATGTGCCGCAGGTGCAGCCCTAAAAAAAAAAAAAAAGCTATAAATTTGCCTAAGCCTTTCTTTAGATGCATTCTATATTTTTTGATGTATTGTGTTTCATAAAATTAAATTATTTTCTAATTTCCATTACAATTTCTTCTTCACCCGTGGTTTATATGGAACTATTCATCTTAATGTACAAACTTTTGTGACTATCCCAAATTTATTTCTACTATTGATTTATAATTTAAATATGTTGTTGTTGGAGAATATTCTGTGTATTACTTCAATAATTACACTGAATGTAAATGGATTAAATGCTCCAACCAAAAGAAAGAGACTGGCTGAAAGGATGCAAAAACAGGACCCATATACGTGCCGTTTACAAGAGATCTACATCAGTCCTAAGGACACATATAGACTGAAAGTGAGGGGGTGGAAGAAAATATTACATGCAAATGGAAATCAAAGGAAAGTGGGAGTAGCAATATTTATATCAAACAAAATAGTCTTTAAAGAAAATCACAAGAGGCAAAGAAGGACACTACATAATGATCAAAGCATCTATCCAAGAAGATATAATTATTGTAAATATATAGGCACCTAACATAGGATATGTAAGGCAACTGCTGACAGCCATAAAAAGAGAAATCAACAGCAACACAATAATAGTGGGGGACTTTAATGCAACACTTACATCAAGGGACAGATCATCCAGACAGAAAATCAACAAGGAAACACAGGCCTTAAATGAAACCATAGACCAGATAGATTTAACTGATATTTATTGGACATTCCATCCCAAAGCAGCAGAATATACATTCTTCTCAAGTGCACATGGAGCATTCTCCAGGATAGATCACATCTTGGGCCACAGATCAAGCCTTGGTAAATTTTAAAGAGTTGAAATTATTTCAAACATTTTCTCTTAACCACATTGCTACAAGACCAGAAATCAACTACAAGAAAATAAAACAGCAAAAAACACAAACTCCTGGGTTTAAATTTGTTGTATTCCTTTGAAATATTTGCAGAGTTCTGGAAAAACTACTTCTGGCACGGTTTTGATGATTTTGTCCAGTTTTATCATAGTTTTGGGGGAGATCATTGCTGAGCCTTTCATTCTGTTATTCTAGAAATTCTTCCTCTGTGAGTGTGACTTCGCATTTGTTATTGATATAAGATCTTGTTCATGGCAATTTGTCATATCATTCTATTGGTGTATTTTTATTATAAGAATGATTATTGGAAATGTATAGGAATTCTTTGAGGCCTGCATTAATGTGTTTTTTTTTTCTAGGCAATATTTGAATTTTATTCAAACAGGTGCATAGGAACAGCTTGAATTCAGAAATGCAATAAACTTTCTCCTTGGAATTTCTTAAGGCCAGAGTATTGTTCAATGATTAAGAATTTCAGAGAAAAACATGATTCTCTTCTACCGAGGGATATATTTGAGTCACTTATATTTCCTGTATGGCATATTTTTTTCATGTTCTCTCTTTCAATAAGGCTTTTTAGGGGTCTGGTTTTATGCAGGAGTCTCCCTTTATCACCCCACCTCACAAGTTCTTGGAGCCTTAGTCCTCTCTCCTAGATGCCATGATATTAAATTTGAAGTCACCAGGACACCACAGATCTGCGGATACCCTTAGGGAACTATGCTGCAGTTCTGGGTTGTCTTTCCGAACTTATGCTTTCTTATGATTTTGGCTTTGTGGTAGGCAGAATAATGGCTTCCCAGAAATATCTTTATCACAGTCCCTAGAAGCTATGAATATGTTAGGTTATATGACGAAAACAAATTCAACGTGTAGATAGAATTAAGTTTGCCAGTCATCTGACCTTGAGAGAGCTAGATTACCCTGGATTACTTGAGCGGGCAGAGTGTCATCAGAAGCATAAGAGAAAGAGTTAGGCAGAATACAAAGATTAAGAGATGCAGCATGGGAAGAACTTGACCCAATGATGCTGGCTTTGAAAATGGGGGAATGGGGCCCAAAGCTAAGGAATGTAGGCCACCATTAAAATCTAGGAAAGTTGAGGAAATGTATTCTCTTTTAGAGCTTCCAGAAAGGAACATAGTACTTCTGACACCTTTATTTAAGCCTCTTGAGACACACTTCAGATTTCTATCTTCATAAATGTATGACAATAACTTTGGGTTATATAAACTCAATAGATTTGTGACAATTTGTTATAGTAAAAGGAGGAAACTAAGCCTCAGAAGATATTACTTTCTTGATAACTTAGACATGCATTTTAATATATGATTGACCCTTAAACAATGTGGAGGTTAGGGCATGAACTTCTGCACTGTTCCAAAATCCATGTATAACATATATTCTGCCATCCCTATATGTGGTTCAGTATCTATTATTCCACATTCATGGATTCAACCAACTCTGGATTGCAGATTATGCAGTACTGTACAGTATTTACTATTGAAAAAATTTACATATGAATGAACATGTACAGTGCAAGCCCATCGTGTTCTGGGGTCAACTGTATTTTAAATAATTCTTCCAGCATTCTAAATTGGTCTAGCTCATATTTGCTCATTGTATATAGTCCTCTACATTGCAAGGAATATTAATCCAGAAAATTTCTTCAACCAAACAGCAATAATGTTCACTTGATGAAAAATACAATTTCAGATAACTAGAGCCCATCTCTAGTGATCTGGGGGAAAAGGATGAGTTGTGTAGCCCAGGGAGAACAAAAGTTAGCCTATGTATTACATATAAAATCTCCCTGTACCTATTGGCTTCCAAAAATTACTCACCGCATTGGCTTTATTATCTTGTCTCCATACCCACTCAGCATGACTGCCTGTTACTTTTGGTCAGCTCACCAGAAATAGCCACATGGTTACTTTATTTTGTTTTGTTTTATTTCTTCTGTCCCTAAAAAGATCCAGAATTACCACAGATAATGTTTAGCTCCCCTTCCCTCCACAGTACCCTAGCTAAAAATATACCTTAAGGTCATCTTTCATTTTGTTTAGACACCAGTTGTGGGTTTTAGTCAATGGAAATTCTCTACTCTTCTCATTCTAAGTGAGCAACAGAGGGAACTGAGTGATCTAGGTGTTCTGAATGCAATCCCTTTAATAAACTATGGATATGATTACAACAGCAAACTATCTTGCTCTATTCATTACAAGAGTCTAAGTTTTGTGGTTCTCAATAATTCGATAAGAAAGAACTGATCTTAACCTTAGGCATTTTTCCTTATTGGTAAATAAAGCCATGGTTTTCTGTACTTCAGTTAATCAGATCCCATATGCTCTTTATTTTCAATAAGTCCTTGAAAACTTCTTGTTTGCTTCTGATAGCCTTTCTTCATGCTTTGAAAAGTTACAAACTATGGTTTTAAATACATGTATTTATCTAACTTCAGTAGCATATTGAGTTAGAAAGTTATGTGTGCATGCTAACTTACTAAAATGTCAACATCATTTACATAATAGTTTTATATTGAAATCCTTACATATTCCTTTATTTAGGTCATCTTAACTGAATTATTCTACATGCATACAATAGAATACTACATATTAATGATATTTTAATTCACTATATACAGAGAATATAAATATGTTTATATACATATATACACACACATACACATATACACATGTATAAATATTATATTCAGCTACTGTTGAAAGAGTAGAGGCAAAATGCAAGGCAATATATTTGGAATAATTCCATTTTAATAAATAAATATGCAAAAACATCAAAGACAAATATTAATATAAAAATATTAATGAGCCTTATTATATGGGCAGTGTTAGCTATCATGTGAGTATTCCACACTCTGAAATAGTGAAAGAAGTTAAATTATTAGCACAAAGTATTGTTCAATGGAATACATTGGAATGCTGGCCATAAGAGATAAGCATAAAACACATTATAGACAAAATTTTGCATTTAAATCACTAGACATAATCTACAATTATAGAAAAACCATTGACTCTGCTATTTTGACTCTGTCCAAAACCTAAAAAAAAACATTGTATACTCTAATGAAGGACAAATATGCATGTATGTACATGCTACTAAAATAGTACACATAGGGAGTTTCCATCATGGCTCAGTGGTAACAAACTCATCTAGGATCCACGAGGCTGCGAGTTCCATCTCTGGCTTTGCTCAGTGGGTTAAGGATCTGGCATTGCTGTGAGCTGTGGCATAGTCTGGCAGCCAATTTGACCCCTAGCCTGGGAACTTCTATATGCCATCGGTATGGCCCTAAAAAGACAAAATATAAATAAATAAAATAGTACACATATATGTGATCAAAAATGTTAACAACTAGTGATATCTGAAAAACATTTTTATCCTTTTTTTTTTATTTTTGCATTATAGCTGGTTTACAGATTTCTGTCAGATTTTCCAACTGCACCATGTGGTGACCCGATTACATGTACATATATGGATTTGTCACATGTAATTAGATATAGTTCCCCGTGCAATACAGTTGGAGCTCCTTGCTATTCCATCATTAAAGCACTAGTTATCCCCATTCCCTCCCAACCCTCC
>PVHT020000015.1:33347469-33411320 GCA_004024745.2 Catagonus wagneri | reverse complement strand
TGTTCTTTTAACTGGGAATGGTTTTTGAGCTTCTTCATCTTGTTTGTGGTTTTCTTTTTCTGTGAGTTTGGGGAGGCCACGCTGTAGACTTGGAAGGCTACTTCTAGGGAGGAGCTCCCCTTTGTATTTTTTGGTGGGGTTACTATTGATTTTTGGTGTAGGAGTTTGACTATTTGCTGTCTATTTCTTTGGAATGAGCCGGCTGTTATCTCAGTGGTTCTCTGAGTGTTCTCTGTGAGAGTGTAGGAATGGCTAGGGTCTACAGTGGGAGCCTAGTCTCTACGCTCTCAATTGCAGGAAGGTGGTGCTTTCCACTCCTAGTTGCCCAGCCCTGGGACGTGGTCGCGAGCTCTAGGCAGATCTACCAGGTGCCTTAAGCGTTTGGGAATAGCAGCAGCAGGAAGTATGATTTCCCCTGGGAGTGAGAGCCGCAGAAAACTAGTGTTCGATTGCAAAGTCCTCTTTTGAGGTGACTGGAACCACAAGCGGTATCCGTCAGAGGCTGGCTCAGCAGGCTGGCATTTGTTCCGCCCTTCCGCTGATGCTTTCTCGTCAGATGGGGCAGTTTCCTGGCGGCAGCGGCTGGCGCCGGCCCCGCTCCTCTGCGAAAGCTAGCTCCGTGTGGTTGTGTATTGCTCCGCCCACCAGAGCTACCAACTCTGTGGGCTGACACAGTCACCTAGGTCCATGGACTGGCCCAGGGCCCCGCCACCCCCGCCGATGCTGGCTGGCGCAGTCGCCTGGGTCCACAACCTGGCACCGTGCTCCGCCCACGAGCTTCAAGGCACGGCTCCGCTCCCCCCGCCGCAGCTGCAGCCTCAACTGGCTCCTCCCCACTTCCGCTCTCTTTGGTGGGTCACTGTCGCCCCGCCCTGTGCGCTAGTTCAAGTTGCTTCCTATGGCGACCAGCCCCTCCTCCTCTCCTCTTCCCTAACAATGGAGGCTTGCCTCCCCTGCGGGACCAGACTTCCTCAGTTCCCTCAGTCCTGGTTTTGCTCTCCACAAATCCTAGAATATCGCTGTTCCTTGTCCTATTCCCGCAATCGCCATGGCCACCGACCTCTGCCCTCTCGCAGGGACTAACCTTAGGAACCTGTGTCTTAGCTCCCAGGCACCACCCGGCGCCTCAGGCTGTGGTGTCTGCTCAGGTATTCAGGTCTCTAACTCCGATTTTCCTATCTCAATGCAGCTGCTGCGTTTTTCTCAGGCTTTGATGTCCCTCTAGTTCCGTTGGTCGTTGATCCGCTGATCGTTGTTTAGGTTTCTTCCCAGGAAACTTTTCTTTTTCACAGCTCCCTCCCTGGAGTGCTGGTTATCGTCCAAATTGCTTTTCTCTCTCACCTTTTTTGTTTTTTCTTCAGTGTTCTACCCAGTTATTTTAAGGGTTTCTTGCAGTTTTTGGAGGTTTAAAATAATCAGCATTCAGATGATGATTTTTCCAACTTGTTTTATATTTAGATGCGTTTTTTGATGTATTTGTGGGAGAGGGTGAGCGTGACCTCTTACTCCTCTGCCATCTTGCCGCAGTCCCTGATAAACATTTTTAAAATAATGTTTTCTGTGCTTTGACTGTGTTTCCTAATTTTTCTATAGTATAGTATTCTGAATAAGAAAACATAATTTAGGAGTTCCCTTTGTGGCGCAGCGGAAACAAATCTGACTAGGAACCACAAGCTTCTGGGTTCAGTCCCTGGCCTCCCTCAGTGGGTTAAGGATCTGGTATTTCCATGAGCTGTGGTGGAGGTTGCAGAAGTTGGATCTGGCATTGTTATGGCTGTGGTGTAGGCTGGTGGCTACAGCTCTTGCTAGACCCCTAGTCTGGGAACCTCCATATACGATGGGTGCAGCCCTAAAAAGACCAAAAAAAAAAAAAAGAAAAGAAAACATAATTTATTTTGGAGGCCACTTGCATTGATTGAAATCTCATCTCTATCACTTGCTAGCTGTGAGATTTGGGAAGTCACTAATTACTCTATCAGTTTTCCATTTGTAAAATGAGGATACTAGTACCTACCTAATAGCTTTCTTGTAAAGAATAAGTTGGTTAATACATATTAAATACTTAAAATATATTGCTCAGCAAACATTTTCCATGCAAATATCAACCATGATAATTATCATTATTTACTAATATTTCATACATTATTCATATACAATAAAATACAAGATAAAGAAAAAAGAGACATCAAGAAAAATGTGAGGCTAGGTGCTTCAGATAGTGGAATTGTGATTAAATTAAATGTTCCCATCCCTGAAAATATCTTGCAGTTAAGGTGGGGGAAACTTGGAAGGAGGCAATTTATTTCAAATAATGTAAAAAAACTATAAGAAGAAAGAGGTGGTGGTGATTGTGAAAGTTGATTTGGGTACAGTTTTGCTGAGTGCTATATTCAAAAATTGATATCAATCTATGTCAATTTATTTTCTTTTTTTTTTTTAAGGGCTGCATGTGTGGCATATGGAAGTTCCCAGGCTAGGGGTCAAATCAGAGCTGCAGCTGCCACAGTCACAGCCATGCAGGATCCAAGCTGCACCACAGCTCATGACATTGCTGCATCCTTAACCCACTGAGTGAGCCAGGGATCAAACACACCTCCTCATGGATACTAGTTGGGTTCTTAACCTGCTGAGCCACAATGGGAACTCCCTGTGTTGGTTTCTTAACAGTGTATTTAGTATTAGTTTTAGCTCTGTTTGCAGGGAAGACAATGAGCTAGTTGGAAGGGTCTCTCATATCCTCTAGAAGGGGATTGATCAATTCTAGTGTCCTAGGCCACTGGTATTACGTAGGCCAAATAAATGGGAACACTTCAAATTATGACTCACACATTAAGTTGACTGGAAAATGACCTCATAGGTCTTAGAAGAGCTGGGATAGAGTTAGCCACTTGGATGTATAGTGTGAATAAATTTATACCATAATCAGGTATTTTACAACAGGATCGATGGCATTATGTCTACATCATAGAATGAATGCCACAAGGTTGCAAGACTTTTTAAGGTGCTAATGAGGATTTCTGAAGGAAATTTCTAAAGTATGCAATAAACAGCCAAATCTACCATGACTTCAACTTGTGATATACATATACTTTAAAAAATGTTATTTTACAGTCCAGGATTCTGTGCAAAATAGAATTTTCTATTCTCAAATACAAAAGAGGAAGAAATTTTATTTTGTTTTTTTTAACAGCAAAAAAAGTCACCCCAAAGTTTTATATCTTGACTTACATTTATCTCTAATTTTTTCTCTCTCTGCCAAAATACTTAAGTTCAATGTGAAAAATAGAAAATTTACAGTGAAGAAAATCAGCAGACACTGGCTTACCCAAATGAATTGATGTTAATATCAGCAGTAATAAGATAAATCTCTTTCCATGAATGTTGCATCAAGAAGGACACTGTGGGATTCTTGACAAAAATGATTGGCCTCAATCTTATTATGATAAAATGTTGGAACAAAATTGAGGGACATTTGACAAAGTAACTGGAAAATACTCTTCAAAACTGTCATGATCATGAAAAATAATGTAAAGCTAAGCAACTTTCAGAGATTGGAAGAGACTATGGAGACATAGTGACTAAATTCAATGTGTTATCCTTAGATTGGTTTCTAGAAGAGCAAAAGAAGATAAGTGGAAAAATGTGAAGTCCAAATAAAGTCTGTAGTTAATAGACACTAATTTATTGATGTTAATATATTTTAAAAAATTAAACTGTAGTTGATTTACAATGTTGTGATAGTTCATAGTGTACAGAAAAGTGATTCAGTTATACATATACATGTATTCATTCTTTTAGATTATTTACCTATATAGGTTATTACAGAATATTGAGTAGAGTTCCCTGTGCTATACAGTAGGTACTTAGTGATTATTTATGTTATATATAGTAGAGTATATCTGCTAATCCCAAAATTCCAATTTATTCTCCTCCTTCCTGTTCTATAACCATATTTTTTCTGTCAGAAAGTCTTTTGTAAAAAAATTCATTGTGTCATATTTTAGATACCACATATAAGTGATATCATATGATACTTATCATTCTCTTTCTTCAATTTTTTATTAAATTTTTCCGTTATAGCTGGTTTACAGATTCTGTCAATTCTTCCAGCTGCACAGCGTGGTGACCCGGTTACACATACATATATGGATTTGTCACAAGTGATTAGACATAGTTCCCAGTGCTATACAACTGGATCTCCTTGCTTTTCCATCCCAGAGGCAATAGTCTACAACTGTTAACCCCAGACTCCCATACCATCCCACTCCCTCCCCCACCCCCTTGGCAACCACAAGTCTGTTCTCCAAGTCCGTGATTTTCTTTTCTGTAGAAAGATTCATTTGTGCAGTATATTAGATTCCAAATATAAGTGATATTTCTTACTTCACTTGTATGATAACCTCTAGGTCCATCCATGTTACTGCAAATGGCATTATTTCATTTTTAATGGCTGAGTAGTATTCCATTTTGCGTATTTGTATATATATATATATGTGTGTGTGTATATATATATATATTTCATATCTTCTTTATCCATTCATCTTTCAATGGACATTTAGGTTGCTTCCATGTCTTGGATATTATAAAGGTTGTTGCTATAAACATTGTGGTACATGTATCTTTTTGAATTATGGTTTTCTCTGGATATATGCTTGGGAGTAGGATTGCTGGATCGATTGGCAACTATAGATTTTTGAGGAAACTATGCTATTTTCCATACCCTCCATACCCTCTCCATGATTTATTATTTGTAGACTTTTTAATGATGATCATTCTCGCCAGTGTCAGGTGATACCTCATTGTAGTTTTCATTTGCAGCTCTCTAAACATTTAGTGAAATTAAGCATCTTTTCACATGCCTATTGGCCATATGTGTGCCTTTGGAAAAATATCTATTTAGGTCTTCTGCTCATTTCTTGATTGGGTTGTTTGCCTTTTTGTAATTAAGTTGTATGAACCGTTTGTATATTTTGGAAATTAAGCCCATGTCATTTCCATCATTTGCAAATGATTTCTCCTATTCTCTAGGTTGTCTTTTCATTTTATTTATGGTTTCCTTTGCTGTGCAAAATATTTTAAGTTTGATTTGGTTCCATTTGTTTAATTTTGCTTTTATTTCTATTGCCTTTGGAGACTGACCTAAGAAAATATTGGTATAATTTGTGTCACAGAATATTTTGAATATATTCTCTTCTAGGAGTTATAGTATATCATGTCTTACATTTAAATCTTTAAGCCATTTTGAGTTTATTTTTGTGTACAGTGTGAGGGAGTGTTCTAACTTCACTGATCTACATGCAGATGTCCAGATTTGCCAGCACCACTTGCTAAAGAGACTGTCTTTTCTCCACTGTATATTCTTGCCTCCATTGTCTAAATTTAATTGACCATAGGTGTGTGTGCTTATTTCTGGGCTCTCTTCTGTTCCATTGATCTATATGTCTGGTTTTGTGTCAGTGCCATGCTGTACTGATTTCTATAGCTCTATAATATTGTCTGAAGTATGGAAAAGATATGCCTCCAGCTTTCTTCTTTTTCCTCAGGGTTGCTTTGGAAATTCTGGTCTTTTTTGGTTCCATATACATTTTAAGATTATTTGTCCAAGTTCTATGAAAATGTCATAGGAAATTTGATAGGAATAGCATAAAGATAATTTTTTTATTTTGAACATTGTACAATGGTTATATCAGATGTTATCTTTACACGAATCTGCTGAGGGGTATGTGAGGACTCTGTATAGTTTCTGAAAATTTTCTGTAGTCATAAAATTATTTCAAAGTAAAAAGGTTAAACATTTTTTTAAATGGAGAACATAATATATTTCTCTGTGAAATGATTTATTTTTCTCAAATAATCTACTAAATAATCTATCATGTCCACACAGTTTGATGCTGCCACTTTTATCATCTCACATTGCCATTTATATATGGTATATTTCTGGACTCTATTCAATTTGGTCTGATTTTCATTTATAAATATTATACTTTACTTCATTTTCCTTTTATAAAACATGGATTTGTATATATTTTTTTAATTAAAGTATTGTTGATTTACAACTTTATATTAATTTTGGGTGTACAGCATAGTGATTCAGTATTTTTATAGATTATCCTCCATTAAAATTTGTTTTAAAATAATGGCTGTAATTCCCTATGCTCTTTAATATATCCTTGTTGCTTATCTATTTTATACATGGTAGTTTATATGTCATAATATATATATATATATATATATATATATATATATATATATATATATATATATATATATATCTTTCCCACCGCTACCCCCCAGTGGTAACTGCTACTTTGGTTTCTATGTCTGTGAGTCTGTTTTGGTTTTGCTATATATTACATTCATGTGTTTATTCTATATTCCACATTTAAAAAGATATCAAACCATGTTTATATTTCTTCTAAGTTATTTCACTAAGCATAATATTCTCTAGGTCTATAAACATTACCACAAATGACAGGTTTTCATTCTTTATGGCTTAGTAATACTTTGATGAGAGTGGTCCTATATTAGAGTGCATATATGTTAACAGGGTTAGTATCCTTTTCTTGTATTCATCACCTGGTCATTACGTAATGCACTCCTTGTCCATTTTTATATCCTTTGTTTTAAAGTCTGTTTTGTCTGCTAAATGTATTGCTACTCCTACTTTCTTGTCGTTCCTGTTAGCCTGAAATCTTTTACCATCCTCTCACACTCAGGCTGTGAATGTTTTCAGCTTCTAAAGTAGTCTCTTCTAGGTAGCATTTGGATGATGGGTTCTTGTTTTTCTTATCCAATCAGCCAGCTTATATCTTTCAGTTGAACCATTTAGTTCATATTGATAGGTAAACCTTTTTAATTTTAGATTTGATTAAACTCTATAAATGACTAAGAACTATTTATCATGTAAATTGGCTAATAAGAAAATGAATTTTTTTGTTAATAACTTTCATTTAAAATAATAACAATAAAACACCCAGTGTACCTATAATTTATGTCAGATGCCTAGAGGAAGTTTTCTTTAAGACCAACAAAAAGTCAGCTTTGTCACAAAGAGAAATTACAGTCAAAAGAAAGTATGTATCCTGGGATTTCCCATTGTGGTGCAGCAGAAACGAATCCGACTAGGAATCAAGAGGCTGCAGGTTCTATCCCTTGCCTTGCTCAGTGGGTTAAGAAACCAGCGTTGCCATGAGCTGTGGTGTAGGTTGCAGACGTGGCTTGGATCTGGCATTGCTGTGGCGTAGGCTGGCAGCTGTAGCTCTGATTTGACCCCTAGCCTGGGAACCTCCATATGCCACACATGTGGCCCTAAAAAGCAAAAAAAAAAAAAAAAAAAAAAAAAAGTATGCATTTTTTCCACACCTAGGTGTCTTTGTTTCATTTTGAGTAATTAACAGCTGCACCTGGCGGATAGACACTTTGCAAATACCCAGACAGGTAGTTGATATTCCTAGGATAAATTATCCCTTCTCTATTTTCAATATCAATTATTCTTTCTCAGTTTCAATGTTTGCAGTTACTGTGTTTCTGTCCAACGAAAGGCCACATGGGAAACTTGGACTAAAATATTTCTGTTAAATAAATTATCCTTCAGAGATCCATAATGTAAACTCAGGTAAAACAAGCTTTTCAAATGTGTGTCTGTCTGCTCAAAAATGTTGAATTAACCAAATTATACAGCAAGGCATTTGGTTTTCACGGGTCTTTTAACATTCTGTTTGAGCATTGACACAGCACGTTAGGGATTGTGCTTTCCTTTCATCTGCAGTTTATGTTATAGGTAGCTTCTTGAAAGGTCAGAATATCCCCAGATGCTGCTGGCTATTGAGTGACTGGGAGCACAGCTAACCTCAGTGAATGAATTAATTAGCCATTTTGATAATTAGCCTCCTTTCCTCATTTTGAGTATATTCAGCAATAATTAGAGGGTCAACATTTTTGAACAGGAAGATCAAAATGAGTCAGGAAATCAAAATGAGAAGTTGAGAAACTTGAACTTAACTAGTTAGTACTTTCTATACAATATTTTAATTTTTAAACTGCATTAAGTAGACTCATCAATGAACTAGGTACTCTTACAGTAAGTGGACATGCGCCAACACTCAGATTTAGTCTTCAAAGACTCAAGACACTGTTCATGTGTCTCAAACCCTTCTAGCATTCTTTCCTTCTGGAGGAGTTCAACCTGAAGAAAGTTATTCAGACTTTAAGAAATCTGTATCAGAAAGTTTAAATGAAAAACTCATATTACAAGAAATCAAATCACAGTAAAAATGAGGAAATCAGAATTCTTTGGCTTTATTAATGCTGAAACCTATATGTACACAAAGGAGATCACAATACAGCTGGTAGAGGGTGAGTGCTAAAGAAAGGGAATTAGGTCTGGAGCCTTGTCACTGAATCCTGACATGTTCTGGGTTTAGCAAAGTATCATTTCCTTTATAGAAAGACTACTAGTAAAAATATAGTTCATCCAAATTTTAGTGAATTATTCTTCATGCCATACAATAAAAGTTAAAGAGGAGAACAAAAAACAACTTTTGATTTGAAGGAAGTTAATGTTATTTCATTAACAAACTGTAAATAGTAACAGCATAAACTGGATGAGAAGCTGCTTTCACAGGCCATAAATGCTTAATGTTTATTACCAATAAAAGTCAAAGGAGCATTTAGTAAAGCAGTTTACCAAACAAACATTAAATACTTTAATGCATTAGCTTCAGTGGACAGAATCAGGCTATTTAATTAGCAATGAGTAATCTGTTAGGCTTTGATTCACCACAAATGATCTGAAGCTTAATGCAGCATGATAGCCTTTGAAAACAAGTGATAAGAGTAAAGCTTAGTTTGGGGTAAGAGGACAGTTGCTGAAAACAAGGGAGGAAAAAAAAACAGTTTTGGTATAAGTTGAGTCTCATACAAAGCTAAAAGTAGTGAAATGCTTCTCTTAAGCAGCATGATGTGCTGGGAAAAAAATGACTCTCCTCTAAGCTCTATGATTTTTAAGACAGTTTACTACTTCAGCTTCGCTTTCTTCATCTGAAAAATGAATCCTATGTTACTGGGCAGCTGTGAAGATTAATGATAGCATATGCATTTTTCTGGGACATGATGAGTATTTGTCATTTTACTTTACATTACCTTGATTCTACTGTATCCATTCTTTCTGCTACCTATTTGCACTTTACTCCTACTACCACAACCACCACCACCACCACCACCACTACTTCTACGTGTGCCATTTAGTGAGAACACATGAGTTGAGCTCTAATTATTCAAGTTTTAAGAAAAATAAAATCACAGATTACCTTTAATTGACATTTATTGCAAGGACATAGAAGATAATTTGACTTGCCACAATGTCAAAACAGATCTCAGAATTTCTAAGATTTGGATATGCACAGGCCTTCCGACAAAATAGGAAGCATTATTCCTTATTACTTGGAACAGCAGCCTGAGCTGAGTAATACACCTTCTTTTTATTCGTTTAGCATTTATAATTCCCAAGAGATATATTTTTGGAATCAGAAAACTTTATTTTTTTTTTAATTTTACTGGAGTATAGTTGACTTACAATGTTTTATTAGTTTCAGGTGTACAGCAAAGTGAATCGGTCATACACATAAATATATCCATTCTTTTTTCCCATGTAGTTTATTACAAACTATTGAGTAGATTTTCCTGTGCTATACAGTAGGTTCTCATTAATCATCTATTTTATATAGTAGTATGTATATATTATTCCAAGAGATATTTTGATTGGGTTGGTTTAGTACCACTCATATTGCAAGAGTTAATGCTAAGCCACATCAGAAATGATAGGCTGTCCTTTTAACCATCTCATATATTGGTGCATCGTCCTTGTTCACCATTCCCTAGACTAATCTGCTGCATTCAGGTTTTCAAATTTGGCTCTTCTTAAATAGTATATTATATAAATCAGTGTAGATTATGCAAGGAAGATCCTGCTGGGATCTTTTCTTAATGTAAAGAAGTGTATTTCATAGGCAGTTGAGAATTTTTATGGAGATACTTTCATTTATTTGAAGAAAACACATTCCAGACAGAACACTAAAGAATTTATGTATACATTAGCACTATTTCAATAACCCTGTGAGACAGTTATCATTCCCTTTATGTAAATAAAAAAAATGAGCCCTTCAAAAATGTTAGCAAATAGTTCAAGAGCAAACGTCTAGTAAATGACATTAGTAGGATTCAAAACCAAACATGGGCATTGTTCACTCCACCCTTTGATTCACACATATTAATAGCTATTCTGCCATTAACCCAGTGACCTTGTGTAAGTCACTCTCCCATTTCCAGGCCTTTATGTTCTTATGTAGAAAAGGCTGAATTGCATCACTGGTATTGTACATTTTAAAAATTACGTAGAAACCACCATTTTATTGAAAATCTTACACAAAATTATTATATATATGTAGAAGAAAAAAACTAGTTGAAATACTCTTGTTGAAGGAAGTTTCTAAGATTTTGTTAATGTTTTTCTCTATTATTTAACTTTCTTTGTCCATAGCCATGTGTCTCAATTCCCCTCACTCCTCAAGGCCATGCTGAAATGCTCCTTCTCCTATTTGGTCTTTCCTGATGTACTCAACCATAATAATCCTGCAGTTTTCTGAAAGTTTATAGCATTTAATTTGTAGCTTCTTATGACTGTATAATTTTATACCTTATATATATTTGTGTAAGTGTGTTAACTTCTGTGGCTAACTGGCCATTCCTAGAGGACAGGAACTCTCACACTCATCTATGTATCTTCCATACCATCTTGTATAGTGTCTGACACAAACTAAGGTCAGGGATAAAAATAGGTTGCATTTTATATGCCAACTCTTATTAATTTGTAGTTGCACTGTGGTGAAAAAAGATTCTAACACTGTTCAAGGGTACATAAGATATGGTAATTATGTATAATGTGAACTATCATTTAGGAGTTTTTATATTACAAGTCACAAAATCCATCTCCAATTATCATTAATTTTTTTATAAAAGAAAATTCATCAGATTATATGAATGAATGGGGCTCTATGTTCTAGGGCCATGTCTAGTTTTAGGTACTGCAATATGATCAGGGCGCTTCTTCAGATTCTTTGCAATTATCTTGACTCTCTCTTACTCTGTGGATCAGCTTCATTTTCAGTCAACTTCTCTTTATGTTATCAGAAATGGCTGTAATATTACCAAAGGTTACCTTTTTAAACCACAGCATCCAGCATGTTAATAGGACCAAGAAGGCTCCAGAAATGCCTTCCCGTGTTTTATTCTTTCACATTGGCCGTTGACTATTATGGTCAAGGGATGAGATATATTGATTGATTCAAATCAATTAGACATAAATCCCTGAAGAATATGAACTATATGCAGAGGAGGCATTGCTTGTGGGAATGGAGTCAGGGAAAGGGATGTGAATATTTGGTTTATCAGGAAAAGGGAGACAGAAATGATACAATCCCTTAGCTTAAAATTCTGACAGAAAACAATAAAACAATGATTTATAAATTGGATCAAAAGTCAAATTATAGATTAGTAAGGATGTGACTCATCTTAAAATTATAAATCATTTTATACATCTAGAGCAGTAAAAAAAATTGTACAAGCTGTTCTTATATCCTTCATTCTCCTTTTCCTAATGGTAATCTCTTACACAATTATTGTACAGTTACCAAATATAAATAAATGGCATTAGTACAGTATTATTAATTTTATTATTAACTATATAAATATGTATTTCATATGTTATTAACTGCAGTATTATCACCTATCAACTCTGGACATGCTTGTTTCACCAGATTTTCTCACATCCTTCTTATTTGTACCAGGTTTCTCTTCAGGATCCCAGATTGCATTTGGTTGTTATTGCTCCTTACTTGTGTCCAACCTGTAGCAGTTCTTTAATTTGCCCATGGTTTTCATAACTTTTATCAATTTTGAAGGATAAGAAAAAAATATCTATTATCTTGTAGATGGTCTCTTAATTTAGGTTTTTCTAATGATTAGAGAGAGGTTATTTATTTTTGATAAGACTACCATTGCAAATTATGTCTTTCTCAATGCATTATATTGCAGAGTTCATGATGTCCACATGTCTTATTACTGGTGATGTTAACCTTGCTCACTTGAGTAATTTGGTGTCTATTAGAGTGACTGTATTTTAGATAATAGTTGATAAATATCTTGGGGGAGATATTTTGAGATTTTGCAAATTCTATTTTTTCCTCAAACTTGTACCCACTAATTTTAGCATCCACTGGTGGATCATACCTGAAGGTGTTTGCCTAATGGTGATTCTCTATCTCCCTCTTTTGTTCATTTATTAACTTGATGTCTATTGTAAGAAAGAGCACTCTCCTTTCCAGTATGAATATATAGTGTGTATGTGTGTGTGTGTGTATATATGTATATGTATAAAATTGTGGATATTGTGAACTTATGGGTATTTATTCTGTTGGTTAAAATTCAGGAGTTCCCGTCGTGGCTCAGTGGTTAACTAATCCGACTAAGAACCATGAGGTTGCGGGTTCATCCCTGGCCTTGCTCAGTGGCTTAAGGATCCGGCGTTGCCGTGAGCTGTGGTGTAGGTTGCAGATGCGGCTCGGATCCCGCGTTGCTGTGGCTGTGGCGAAGGCCGGTGGCTACAACTCCTGTTAGACCCCTAGCCTGGGAATCTCCTTATGCCGTGGGTGCGGCTCTAGATAAAGGCAAAAAGACAAAAAAAAAATAATATAATTTTGTTCTTCAAATTTTTCTAGCTTTAGCCATTAGCTTCTTCTGGTTGATGCTTGTGTTTCATTTTGGTGTGTGCTTTTTTTCATTTTTTAAAATTAAAATTTTTATTTCGGAAAAATTATAGATTAATTCACATGTAATTTTATGAAATAATATAGAGAAATCCCATGTACCCTCTAATCCTGATGGTAACATCTTGCAAAAATTATTACAATGTTATAACCAGGATATTGACATTGATTTTATTCAGACTTATTTAGATTTGCTTGTTGTCATTTCAATAATTGTGTGTTTATATGTTTGTGTACTTAATTCTAAAGAATTTTCTGAGATGTGTAGGTTTTTATATTGAGTCAAGATACAGAACAGTTACATAATCAAAAGTTTCTATGCTATTGCCCTTTTAAGACTTCTCCACATCCAAACATCCTGCCTCTGTAACCCCTATATACTACTTTTCTCTTCTCCATTTCCCTAATTTTGTCATTTCAAGTATGTTAAATAAATGTAATCAAACAGTATGTAAACTTTTAAGTTTGGCTTATTTCTCTCAGCATAATTTCCTGGATATTCATCTAAGTTGTTATATGCATCAGCAGTTCCCTGCTGCTTTTTTGCTGAGTAGTGTTCTATCATGTATCAGTCAGGGTTTTTAGTGAGCCTTTATCAATACATTCAGCTTGATCCAACTTTTTGTTCCTTCTACCATTATCTCACACTGTTATTATCTATCCCCGTACATGTTCCCTAGATTTCTGTCTGCAGAAATTAGAAAATGCAAGTACTTCTTTTTGGATATAGTATACTTCCTCATGGGTCATACTTTGTAACTCACTTTAGGGGCCTACTGGGACTTGAGTCTAGTTATAAGTCTAGAAGCAAAGAAAACTGTTGGAGGTATGTCCTAAGGAAACACAGCAGTGACTTGCATGGCAGCATTAAAGTTTCTTCAGGCAATCCAGGGTTAATCCTATCAGAAGGGGGGTGGAGAGGCTGCTTTTGCTAGGGAAAGAGAGGCCTTTACCACTGGCAAAAGAAGACATGAGAATTAAGAGGCTCCACGTCCCCAGCTCCATCACTGACTTTCCTTACATCCATATCCCAGCTTTCAAGATTGTACTCCTCTCAACCCTCACTTTAATAGGAGACAACCTCTGAGTCTAGGATTTCAAGCTCCATTTTATTCACCCAGTCACAGGATGAGGTTCTGCTTTTTTTTTTTTTTTTTTTTTTGGCTACCTCAGACCTAAAGCTAAAGGTGATATGTCTTCTCCAGGGCACATAGAGATTTCAAATAATTTATACAACACTTGAGCTACAAATTTAAATCTTTTTATTTCCCCACTTTGTCTAGCAACATTAGGAGAAAATAGCCAATTTTACCATATTTGTTATATTGAAAAAATATCCCAAATATTCCACAGTTACAGAGATCCTTGCTTCTCATAAGTGGTTGATTAGGAATATCTAATGGTGATATTTTGCATACCTCCATTGCTAGATTTCACCATGGTCTGTCAGTATTTTCTTTACTACTGGAAATTGTCCTTAACATCTTTAAATCTAATGAAATTAGAATGCCAATTCCAGAAACCTCAGAAGCAAATCAGAAAGCTCATTCTTAAGTTTCTGTTCCTTTAGAACCACTCTCTATACCAAAATCTAGTCAAAATTCACCAGGGAAACAAAAACAATAGGATATACTTACTTGTTATAAGGAATTGGCTCATGTAGTTATAGCAGTTAACAAGTCCCCAAATCTACAGTCCAAAAGCTGGATAGTATAGATCCAGTCCAAGTTTGAAGGTCTCTGAACTAGGAGACCCAATGATGTAGTTCTAGTCTGTAGGCCTGTATGCTGGAGACCCAGGAAGAGTTGGTGTTTTTGTTTAATTCCAAAGGAAGAGAAAAATCAATATCATAGCTCAAAAGATGGTCAGGCAGAGGAATTCACTCTTACTTGTGGGAAGACTAGCCTTTTTGTTTTATTCAGGTTTTCAACTGATTGAATGGGCCTACCCACATTAGAGTGGGCAATCTGTTTTAATTAATCTGTTATTTCAAATGTTAATCTCATTCAGAAACACCTTCATATTCACACTCAAAGTAATGCTTGACCAAATATCTGGGCACCTTGTGGCCTAGTCAATTTGACATATAAAAACTAACCATCAAACTGGAAGGCATACCACATGTTGTTTAACCATTTACCTATTGAAAGACATCTGGGCTAATTCTGGTTTTTGACTATTAGAAGTAAAACTTATAGGAATATTTGTGTACAAGGTTTTTTTTTTAATAAACTAGTTTTCATCTTTCTGAGAAATGAAGTTCAATTTCTAGATTGTTTGGCAATTGCATGTTTTATTTGTTATTATTATTGCTTTTTAGGGACACACATGCAGCATATGGAAGTTCCCAGGCTACGGGGGTCTAATTGGAGCTGTAGCTGCCGGCCTATTCCACAGCCACAGCAACGCCAGATCCAAGCCACATCTCTGACTTATACCACAGCTCAGAGTAACACTGGATACTTAAACCACTAAGCAAGGCCAGAGATCGAACCCGTGTCTTCATGGATACCAGTTGGGTTCATTACTGATAAGCCACAACAGGAACTTCTGCATGCTTTATTTTAAAATAAATTGCACAGCCGTTTTCCACAATCGATAAACCATTTTACATTCCCAAAAGCAACATATAAGCAATATACTTTCTCTGTATTCTCACCAACATTTTTGATTTTGTTACTATTTTTTATTTTAGCCATTCTCAAAACTGTTTGGTGGGTTCTGATTGTGGTTTTAATATGCATTTTCGGGTAGCCAATGATATTGTACAACTTTTCCTGTGCCTTTATGCCATCTGTAAATCCTGTTTGGTGGAATATGTATCCATGGCTTTTGCCCATACCTACCCTTTTTTTGTGAGAACTTTCAAAGTCTTGTTTAGCGATTTTCAAGTATGCAATAGAAAATTATTAACTACAGTCTCCGAGCTATACATTAGATACCCCCATCTTATTTATCTTATGAAAGCAAGTTTTTTCCCTTTGGCTACCATACTCATTTCCTGTACCTCTCTTTCCTGCATATTGTTAATCTACTCTCTGATTCGAAGATTTCAGTTTCTTAGGTTGCACATGTCACTGAGATTATACGGTATTTGTCTTTCTCTGTCTGACTTATTTTAGCAGCCAGTTTAGGCTTAGCATATAGGTTATGACCTACTTATTGGGCTGTGGATCAAGCGACAGTTTAATCTTTGGAGTCTTTGTAATTCTGTTGTGTTTTGTCTTGTTTATATGATTCTTTGCAGACTTACTGGCCCCTGCTCATGCAGCCTGAGCATTGTAGAAGGAGCTTCTCAAGGTCTGGCCACCTAGCACTCCAGGTGAGTGAAGAGAGTCCTCAACTCGTGGGGACAAAAGTACTTCTAGGGTTAGCTGTTGGTTGTGGCAAATAGCCCCTTTTAGTTCTATTTTGCTACTTTGTGTCTAGGTGGGTGTGAGGATTCTCTTCCCCATGGATATAAATAATGCTTCTCAGGCCAGACACTTGCTTAGGCTGGTTTCGTCTGCCAGTAACCCTCAGCTACCTGGCCATGTGGTATTTCTAGGTCAGATAAAGGATAATCCAGCCTGCAGGAATGAAGAGTAATTTCTGGCTCAGACATTTGTTTTGTCAGGAAATCCTTGGTGAATGTCTCTAGTTGATGAAAGCTCTTCTCAGACCTGTCTAGACAAAGAGTTTGTCTAGATCTGGGGACTTATAAATAATGGTGGTATCCAATTTGTTTGAACCATCTGGCCTCCTGGTGTCTAGAGATAGGGAAGTGGAGTCTCAGACTGATGGACACAATGAGGCTTATGGAGTTGGTTACGTTTTATGACAGAAACCCCTTGAAAGTTCAGCTACTGCCAGCTGACTAGCCAGTGCCTCTAGGAAGGAGAAAGTGGGATCTCAGATGTTCAAGGCAAGGAGAGTGGTTCTTCTGGCCACTTATTTTCAGTTGATTAGCAATTGACTTGTCTTGCCAGTGTTACTGAGTTTTCCTTGTGTTCTTGGCAAAACTTTCATTACATCCTGGATAATAATGACCACACCTGAGCTCATTGCTATGTTCTGTTGCTGTGTTGGCTCTCCGAGTGTCTGGGCCTATTGGTTTGAGGAAGTGAAATAGGCAAGAAATAGAGGGAAATGTGTCTAGCAATGATTTCATTAACAGCAATATTTGAAAGTCTCCGTGAAATTAAACAGTTTCATGAGTGTTTTCCTCATACAACGTGGCCATCATTGTTATAGGCTTTTTGAAGTAGAGGGCATAGAGAGCAAAATATATGATATAATTTTGCTTTATAAACTCTGAGTTTGGGATTTTAGTTCATGAACTTTCATTACATGACAGTTTATGTTCATAATAATCATGTATCCAATGTTCTGTAATTCAATTACTGTACTGTTTTGAACATTAATAATCACATAGCAGATTTGAAGAGCAGTGGTACAAGTGGACAGTATTCATATTTCAGTTATTTAAAGTCTATTACATAACTACTTAAGTTGCCATTTTCACAAAATGTAGTGTGGGCATTGAACTGCAACAATTCTGTGACTAATGCATACTCTTGAAGCTGGTTGGAGGCATTAGTGGGAATTAATGGAACAAATGAAGATGCATCTTTTGTCGGCAATCATCACCATAAAAATATTAGTGTTTGCAAAATTTTAAGGTAAAATTATATCTCTTTCATGACTTAGTTCAACTCTCCTGCAATGTGTATATTAACTCTGTATTTCATGGATGGTTTGTGTAGTCTACCATAAAATATCCCCCACTCTGATGTGTGGTTTTCATGGTAAACCTAAAGGATACTCTTCTTCCTTAATTCATTTAACATTTAACTGGAGAAAGCTAGACTCATTTTAACTGCATATTTGAAGAAAGCATTAGTTGTTAAAGGAATCTGTTTGTTCCACTAAAGTTTAAAAAATTTAAGATATTTTAGAAATTATTATGTTTTAATGGTCTTTTTTTGAGAAATGACATACAGTAACTTTCTAAAATAGTGAATACATTAACTATGGTAACCTACAAATTTTGTATTTTAATTATGTATATTTGAATGTACTTTTAAGTATATTTACTTCCAGGGAAAAGATAACTTTATTCTCTAGATATTTATTAGGAAAATATAATAAGCTTGCATGAACCATTATAATCTATTATATTTTATGCTTTTTTTCACTGCTGAGTATGTGTGTGTGTTTGTAGAAATACTTTGAATTACTCTGAAAGTGTAATTATAGTTTTACCTTGAAAGGTGTATAGATAATAAACTTCCATGAAAGATGGTTTGCTCTTTTTATTACAGAATCAAAAGTGTTCCCAGTTGAGTCATAGTTAAAATAAGGTGTAACAGAAAATGGTCTATTGGTTACAAAACACCACTTAAATGACTGTATCCTATTAGTATGGATTTTAGTATTATATTTATATTTCTTTATAACACCCAGAGCACCTAACACAATGCAGGGTACACAGCAGATATTTATTAAGTTCTTATTGATTGATTATGGGATAAAATCTGCATTAGACTGCTTTAGGTGTTTTAAGGAAGCTGGGAATAGGTAAAAGCACTTTGTAAAAGATGTAAGTGCAACTCAGTAAAAAGCATCATTACAGTAATATTACTCCTGGTAAAATGTTAAAGAAAGGAAAAGGCCATTCCTTATCTTTTCTCTTTATGTACTTTGATGCCTTAATGATTTTTAATATTGGGCCAGATAATTGGAAAGAACCAATGTCTCATATGACAGAATTAGAAGCCACCATCGTAATGACTCTGTTACTGATCTTATCTGACCTCGTCTGTTTTGAGTAAACCATAAGGTGTTAACAGTGCTTACATTGTGTTTGGAAGGGCACTAATGACAGTACTTCAGGGAATGTTAGTTAACTTCATATGCAACCGTGGTTCATTATTTATTGAGACATGTACCTTCTCAACCAAAATTGGAATCTATGGCCCTCTTAAAATCAGGATAACTGAAAGATTGATGTGTCAGTCTGGTTATAAATAAATGTGCATAATTAAAGTTCAAATCCATACTCAGATTTAAAAGTGAACCAGGAGTATCCGTCCTGGCACAGCGGTTAACGAATCCGACTAGGAACCATGAGGTTGGGGGTTCTATCCCTGGCCTTGCTCAGTGGGTTATCGATCCGGCGTTGCTGCGAGCTGTGGTTGTAGATCGCAGACGCGGCTGGTATCTGGTATGGCTGTGGTATAGGTCGGCGGCTACAGCTCCAATTCGACCCTTAGCCTGGGGACCTCCATATGCTGTGGGTGCGGCCATAAAAGGACAAAAAGACCAAAAAAAAAAAAAAAAAAGTGAACGAGGATAACATATAAGGGCTTAGGAGGAAACTACTGAGGTAACAAAATTAAAGTTAGCTTTATTAGACAAAAATTTGAAAATATATGCTACATTGTGCCAAAGTCTTTACTGAGCTAAGTACACAGTAAAACTTGTTTAAGTACTTGCTCTATATTGCTTATTATTTTCAGGATGAAAAACATAGTTATAAAAGTAATTTTTCCTTTGCAACAAAAGTAGTCATTCCAGTGTTATCTGATTGCAATTTTAATTTGCTAGGCTTCCTGGAATGGTTAACAGGGCTTTCACTACTTAAATGACTATCTGTAAATATTAATTCTGTCATTAAATTCTGCTTTCTTTTTTATATAAAGAAATATTTTATATTTTAAACTTCCCAATTCCTAGCCTAAGAATCAGTCTGGCTAGGACTTCAGTACAATAAATGTAAGTGCTAATAGTGGGCATCCTTATGGTCCACCTGATCTTAAAAGGTAAGTATCAATCTTTAGCATTGATATTCACGTTGTCTCTGGACATTTCATAAATTCCCTACATCAATTCGAAGAAGTTCCTTTTTATATATTAATATTTGTTAAATCTTTTTATCATGGAAAAATATTGAATTTCATCAAATGTTTCTTATGCAAGAATTGATATGAGAATGTATATTTTTTTCATTGATTGTGATTTATTACATTGATTCTTTTATGTTGATGTTTAAATTTTTGAATAAATCCTTTTTGGTTCTGACGTATAACCCTCTCAGTATGGTGCTAGATTCAGTTTCCTACAGTTTTGTGGAAGATATTTTCAGACAAACATATATTTGTCCCTTTTTTAATTTTCTTGTGATATTTACATCTGGCTTTGATATCAGGGTCCTGTTTACATTTTGGAAGCAATTAAGAAGTATTCCATGCTCTTTTATTCAACTTGGATTGCCATAATAAAATACCCTAGACTGGGTGGTTTAAACAATATAAGTTTATTTTCTCATAGTTCTGGTGACTGGAAGTCCAAGATTGAAATGCCAGTGTAGTTTGGTTTTGGTGAAATCTCTCATCCTCCCTTGAAGATGACCAACTTCTCTCTCTGTGTTTACAAACCTCTTCTTTGTACATGCGTGTTGGCAGAGAGAGCAAGCTCTCTGGTATCTCTCATTATAAGGGCACTAATACCAGTACTAATTCCACCATCATGACCTCTTCTAATCTTAATTACTTCATCTCCCAATACCGTCACATTAGGTGTTCGGACATCAACATACAAATTTTTATTTTTAGCTTTTTTCTCTTTTAGGGCTGCACCTGTGGCACATGGAAGTTTCCAAGCTAGGGGTTGAATTGGAGCTACAGCTGCCACCCTATACCACAGCCACAGCAACGTGGGATCCAAGCCACATCTGTGACCTACACCACAACTCACAGCAATGCTGGATCTCCAACCTGCTGAGTGAGGCCAGGGATGGAACCCACATCAACATGCATACTAGTTAGATTCGTTTCCACTGCACACAATGGGAGCTCGAACGTACGAATTTTAGGGGGACACGGATATTTAGTTCATAATACTGCCTTTAATATTTTTTGGAAGAGTTTTATAATAATAGGTGTTAATTATTTAGCTTTCTGGTAGAATATACCAATGAAGCTACCTGGCTGTAGATTTTTCAGTGTCGGGAGGAATTTGATTATTGATTCAATTTATTTGTTATAGGCCTGGTAGGATTTTTTTATTTCCTTTCTTGTCAATTTTGGTAGTTTGTGTGTTTCTAGGAATTTGTTCACTTTAACTCTGATATTTGCCTTGTTTGTTTAGAATTTTTCATAGTACTATCATAAATATTTTTCTTTATTTCTGTAAAGTCTGTGAAAATGTTCCCACTTAGATTTCTTATTTTAGTAATTTGAGATTTCTCTGTTTTTTGAAAGTAATCTAGCTAAATTTTTGTCAGTTTTGTTGCTCTTTCCAAAGAACTAACTTTTGTTTCTGTTGACTTTCTTGTTTTTCTCTTCTCTGTTTTATCTACCGTATAATTTTTATTATGTCCTTCCCTTAGCTTTGCGTTTAGCTTGCTCCTATTTTTTCAGTCCCTTGTGGTGTAAAGTGAGATCACTTATTTGGGGTCTTTCTTCTTTTTTAGTTTAGGTATTTATAGCTATTAATTTACCTCTGAATACTGCATTTGTGGTATCTAATACGGTTGTTATGTGTTTTTATTTCTATTTATCTGAAGGTATTTTCCAATGCCACTTTTGATTAACTTAACCCACTGGTTGACTAAGAATGTTTTGTTTAATTAGCACATGGTTGTGAATTATCCAGTTTTCCTTCTGTTATTCATTTCTAGTCTCATATAATTGTGGTGAGAGAATACACTTTGTATAATTTCAATCTTTTGAAATTTATTGAGACTTTATGGACCTTAGCATGTGATCTATCCTTGAAAATTTCCATGTTTAATGGATAAAAATATTTATTATGTTGTTGAATGAGAATGATTTACTTTTTTACATTTAAAAAGGTATTTAAGACTTTTATTTTTATATTTAAATATTGAATATGTCATAGGATTTAATGACCAAGTTAGTCATTTACATTTTTCAAATGTATCTAAATATAAAATTGTTAAAAATTAAAATATGAATGCAAGCTACAAATAACTATTTATTTTGTTTCTAGGGTAGTAGGAATGGAAGACTTTTCTTTTTCACTTTCAAAATCTTTGGATGGAAAATGAGTCTGTTGTAGACTGCATATATTTAGGTCATGTATTTTCTAATCTATTCTACATGCCTCAGCCTTTTAATGGTGACTTTAATCCTTTTATATTTTAAGTAATTACTATAGAGAATGATTTACCTCTGTAATTTTGCTCTTTGTTTTCTATATGTCACATCTCCTATGCTTCTCAATTAATCCATTGCTCCTTTCTTTTCTTGTGATTGTTATTTTTCTCTAGAGGGATTCTCTTCTTTTTTTCTATATATTTAATTGTTTAGTGGTTACCCTGACTGTTAAAATACCATCTGAACTTACAACATTCCAGTTCAGCTTAATACCAAGTTACTTCCAATATATATAAAACTCTGATCCTTTATAGCCCCATACCTTTATGTTATTGTACCAGTTTATATTTTGATATAGCATTTGCTTATTGACACATTCAAATTTGTTGTTCTTTTATGCAATTGTCATTTAAAAAGAGGGGTTATACAGCAGAAATGGAAAAATGTCTTTTATATTTAGCTAGATACTAAATAAAATTTTACTATTGTTCTTTATTTCCCTTTATGGGTTAAAGCTATTTAAGAAATTGGTAGGAAGTTTAAAATGCCATAGTTCCTTCTTACAACAAAGAGTAGTTTCTTTGTTAATCATTTACCTGTTTGTTACACATTTTGCGTAGATTTCAGAATCCTGAAAAAATGATTTCTTTCAATGCTATCATATATCCATTTCTGTGGAGGAACAGAGCCCTGGAGTTCCCCATTATCTCATTTTTTTTTTTTTTTGGTGAAATCATCTTTGAGAGTTCTTTATATATTCTAGACACTAGTCCATTTTTAGGCATTTTGTTTCTAAATATTTGCTCTCAGTTCTGTGGCTATTTCTAAATATATTCTCTCAGTTCTTTATCCTCTTCATATGAGTTTTGGGAAAGCAAAATGTTTTAATATTGAAACAATCCAATTTATCAGTCTTCCTTTTAAAGATTATTCTTTTGGCCAAGTCTCGTAAGTCTTTGCCTAACCCTAGATCCAGCAAATATTCTTACTCTCTTCTAAAAGTTTTATAGTTTTACATTTTATATTCGAGTTGATAATATATATTGAGTACATTTTATTCAATATATAAGGTGTAGGTTGTTATTTATTCCAATTGTATCAGTACCATATATTAAAAATGCTACCTTTCCTTAATTTAATTGATTTGCACTTCTGCCAATCAGTTGAGCATCTATCTGTGTTTCTATTTCTGGGTCCTCCATTGTGTTCCATTTATTTATGTGTTTGGTCCTTGACTAAAACCATATTATCTTAATACCAGAGTGATTCTCCCCATTTTATTCTCCTTTATAAAGATTGTTTTATCTATTCTAGCACCTATGCTTTATCATGTAAAGTCTAGAAAAAGCTTGTCTATGTCTACAAAATCCTTTCTGGAATTTAAGAGGGGATCAAAAACTTGTGGAATAATTTGGGGTAAATTGTCATCTTTACTATGTTGAGTCTTTTAATCCATGAACACTGTGTACCTCTTCATTTATTTAGAGTATTTGAATTTTTTTCCTCAACATTTAAAAATTTTAAGAATTAAGATACATGATTTGTTAAGTACATACCTATCTCATTTTCTTTAGACTGCTAGTAAATTGTATTGTTATTTAATTTTGGATTCTTTAGATTTATTATTAGTATCTAGAGATGTGCTTATCTTGTATGTTGGGACATTGCTGAACTAACTTATTAATTTTAGTAGTTTTTCATAGGATATGTGGCATTTTCTATATAGACACTCTTTCCATATGTCATTGGAGATAGTTTTATTTTTTTCAACCTGTATGACATTGTTTCTTTTCTTGCATTATTGAAGTGTCTAGAATTCCCAGCATTAAGCCCACTCTCACTAATTTTATTTAATGTAGTATTGGAAGTCCTAGCCAAAGCAGGAAAAAGACATAAAATATATCCAAATTGGGAAGATAAGTCAATTTGCCACTATTTGAAGATAGCATGATACTATATATAAAAACTCTAAAGTCTCCACAAAAGTAATTAGAACTAATAAAGGAAATCAGTAAATTGAAAACAATCCCATTTGCAGTTGCATCAGGTGGAATAAAATACTTAGGAGTAAACTGAACCAAGGAGGTGAAAGTCTCATATTCTGAAAACTATAAGACATTGATGAGGGAGACTGAAGCTGATACAAATAAATGGAAAGATATACTATGTTCAAAGACTGGAAGAATTGATAGTAGAATGTACACACAACCCAAAACAATCTACAGAGGCATTTTGTGTGTGTGTGTTTGTGTGTGCTTTTTAGGGCCACAGGTGTGGTCTATGAAGGTTCACAGGACCAGGCATTTTTCTGCGGCTGGATCATTTTTCTGTTTTACCCATTTATTGTGGTTTCCAAGGTCTGGAAGAATAGTCTTGATCTCCTTCAGGAAAACAAGACTTCTCAGTCTTGGCCAATTGCTGTGGCTTTGTCTTTGCTTTGATTCTTCCTATCAGTGTCAATGTTTCTGGAGCAAGAGAAAAGATTCAGGAGTTCAGAACAAAGAAATTTCCCAGACCGGGCCACTTGCTGAAACCCCTGCTGGTTCCTCCTGCCTTAGATTCTCTGGGGTGGAAAAGTGAAGTCTCAGGTCCAATGAAGAAAGAAAGTGTATCAACTGGTATAATGTTATAAATTGTCTCTTCTTTTTTTTTTTTTTTCTCATGCTTTTTGTTTAACATTGGACTCTTGGAGTTCCTGTTGTGGCTTGGTGGGTTAAGAACCCAACATATTGTCCCTAAGGTTTTGGGTTCGATCCCTGGCTTTGCTCAATGGGTTTAGGATCTGGCGTTGCCGCAAGCTGTGGTGTAGGTCACAGATGTGGCTTAGATCCTGCATTACTGTGGCTGTGGCATAGGCTAGTGGCTGTAGCTCAGATTTGACCCCTAGCCTGGGAACCTCCACATGCTGTGGGAGCAGCCCTATAAAGCAAAAAAACAAATGAACAAACAAAAAAACATTGGACTCTTCCAATCTAATACAGGTATTACAATTGCCTTTTTACTTTTTCTATGAAAAATTGAATGAGAACTCATGTTGGAAGTTCAGTTAGAAAAGCATTGTCTGAAGATTAATTGTGGGAAAATTGACATCTTTATGATACCTAATCTTTCACGATCACAGTGCATTTCTCCACTTATTTAGATTTTGTCTAGTGTCTTTACAATTTTATAATTTTAGCTTAGCTATTTATATTAGTATTCTTGGGATGTCATACAAATACACCATATTCTGGGTGGCTTAAACATCAGAAACTTACTCTCACAGTTTTGGATGCTGGATATCTGTGATCAAGGTTGGGTTCTCATAAGAACTCTTCCTGTCTTTCAGATTGCCCTCTTCTTGCTATAATAAAGGCAGAGAGAAAGAAAGATTTTCTTATAAAGCCACTGATACAAATAATGAGGGCCCTACCTTTATGACTTAATTTAATTATAATTGCCATCTAACGCTCTTCTGTAAATAGCATTACACTGGTGATTAGGCATCAACATATGAATTTTGAAAGATTCAGTCCACAATAATATTTAATATTTATAACGCTATTATAACATGGCTGTAAAATTGCACTTATAATTATTTGTTGATTTTGAAAAGTATTTTTTAATTTTGGCTGTATCTAAGAAACTTTCTAAAAAATATTCAAAGCTGAAAAATTTTAGTGCATATGTTATTTTGATTTTTGTTTATATTATCATCTGTGAAAAGGTAGCTACGTTGCTTCTTTTCCAACAATTTTGCTTTTATTTATTTTTTTCTAGATTTTTTTCTTCTGGCTATATCTCATGCAATGTTGACATTAAAATAACTGGAGACCTTTCCTTTTTTCCTTATTTAAGATGAAACATTTTAAAGTTTTATTCAGTAAATAAATGTTTTTGCAAGTATTTTATATATCTTCATTATCACAATAAAATTGTCTTGTTATTTTTCCTTTAAATTAATTGGGAATTTTTCCATGTTTTCTTATACATGGGAATATTTTGTGTAAGATCAGAATTGTTCCTTAAACAATTGTTTCTTAAATGATCACTTAGGTTAGTATTCCTTAATTGATTACTAGATTTACTGCTAATTTTTCCTGCATGTGGTCCTAGCTCTATTAAATGATTTTGAACTAGTGACTCAAAAGTTTTAAAATTGCAAGATATATTTCATATGACATAGAATACACAGAGTATCTATTTGTTTTTTAAGAATGGTTATAAAAATTCATGCATATTACCCACTCCCAGCTTATTAAGTAGAAAATTTGTAGCAGTACAGAAGTATACGAACTTTTTGAACTTTAGCAAAATAATTTTCTCAATGGTTATACTAATTTACATTTGCACAGCAATATATGAAAAATTTCTTTGCCCCAGATTTCCATCAATAGTTGCTAATGCCAGGCTTTTAAATGTAGTCTCAGTTGGTTTTTCACATTTATATCTTTAATCCACCTTAGTAAGGTATTTGTATATAGTGTTATGTAAATATCAAATTACACTTTTTCTTGCGTATTAATACCTAATTGCCCATGTAACATTTATTGAAAGTGCATCCTTTCACCATTGACTTGAAATGCCAGCTCTATCATTTATCCAGTGTGCTTGTGAGTGTGTGTGTGTGTGTGTGTGTGTGTGTGTTTGGATTACCAATTGTGATATTTTGTTAAATTGATTGCCTCTGATAAAGTACCTCATTTTCCTAATAATTATCACTCTAAAATTAGTATCAATATATTATGATTATTAAAATTATATTATTGAATGTTTTAACTTCTTATTCATATGTCAATAATGCAGTTTCTTTTTATATTATTATATCTAACAAATTTCCAGATTTTTCTTGTTATTTTTAAGAGTATTATATATGTAATTTTGGATTTTCCTATGAAAAGTTTATTTACATTTAAATTCAGATTTATTTCTTCCTTTCTAATGTTTAACTTTTCTGCGTTCCTTGCTGTAGTGCAATATTACTATTCAGGATCTCATGTTAAATGCAGTTGGTCATCACAGACATCCCTGACTTGTTGCCCAACCCTAAGTTTATTTTAAAGACATTAATAACTCCATGAGATTTTCAAATATATTTTAACTTACTAATAATACACTCATGTTGTTTTCAAAAATTAATATTAAACTATATCAAACTTTCACAAATGTACAAAGCAATATAATGAACGGCATACTGCCATTATCCATATTCTAAGGTTATAAAGATTTTTCCAGTTAATTTACTTTTTTTTCTTATGTTTGTATTTTCATTGATGAAGAACTTCAAGGGAAATCTCTTCCATCCTTTCTTCCCTATATATTTTGCTAAGCATCTCTAAATATGTAGAATTTTATTTATATATCCTTTGTGTCTATCATAATATCTAACAATTTAACAACAGTTTCTTGGTTTTATACAACACCATGGTCATAATCAAATTTTCACAATATTCTCAAAATAGTACTTTTGAATTTGTTATGTTTGAATTCAGATTTAAATTAGCTCCATAAAAAATGTAATCAATGGTGTCCTTTACATCTTGTTTAATCTAAAGCAACCTCAGTCTAATTTGGTTTTAAAATTATTGATAGGTTTAAAAAGGAGCGGTAGATTGCTCAATGTTTTGGATATGTTTACTTCTTTATCATGTTATTTAACTTGTGACTCTATGCCTGATATTTTCTATAAATTAAATATAAGTGTTCAGACTTGATTAGATTCAAATAGTGTTTTGTATCATCCTATTTGATATAACAAGAACTTCTAGGCTTGTATTGACTGTTACTTGCTCCAAAACTGAAATAAGCCATTTTTTCTAAGAATCCTTTGTCCTTGTTTCTTTTAGTAGGAAAATAGGTTTTAAAATGATAATTACTTGTCACACAAGAATGCTCATTGTGTGAGTGTATGTATGTGTGTATGCAGGTATATATATTTATAATAAATATTATTTGTGGCATATGTGAGTTATAGGTATTATATGTATATATAGTATTAGAGTAATAGTGTAATGGTTAAAGTTACATGAATAAAGGTATAGCAATAATGTTATGCTTATAGTTGTATAGTTATAGTATTGAGTTGCATTGTTACAAATATACTGGAGTTATGATGTTACATGTACATTATTACAGTTGTACTGTTGTAGTGCAATGTTAAAGTAATAGTTATTCTGTTGTATATGTAGTGTTATATTTTAGTTACAGTGTGTTACAATTACACTACAGTGTTGTAGTGTTATAACTGTAAATTTACTATTTGCTATTGTATTTATAATTATAGCTTTTTAATTATATTGATAATAATTTTAGCTTTAAAAAGTTATAGCACTATTACAATGCTAAGATTAAAGTATGGTGATATAATTATAGTTTCAGTGATAGAACTATGATTACAATGTTAGTTTTATTGTTACTGTATTAGTAATATAGTGATAGTGTTATAAAGTTATAATTATACTTATGATAATTATATAGATATTGTTTCAAGGTTATAGATATAATGTTAACACTATAGTTATAGTGTTAGTATTATAGTTATCATGGACCTGTTATAATGGTAGTGCTACAGTTCTAATTGTAGAGTTATTATGTAATAGTTACAGTGTTATGGTCAGAATTAAACTGTAGTATTATGTTGTTGTACTTATAACTTTTGTGATATAGACTATTTACACTTACATAGTAAAATTTATAGAGTTACAGTTATTGGTAAGATATATATTTAGTTTCATAATAGTAGTTATTATTTAAGATTTATAGTTATAATTAGTTATAATATTATAGACATGTTTGTAGTCATAATAATTCTATCATTATAAATGCAGTACTGGTATTATAGCTATAATGCTATAGATGTAGTTATAATGTTGTATAGTCATAGCATTATTGTTATAGTGATAGTATTATAGTATAGTGTTACAGCTGTGATTTTAATGGTACAGTTGTATAATTATAGTTTTATGGTTATATTGATATTCAGATTATTGAAATGATAGTTTTATTATAGTTACAATATTATGGGTATAGTTATATGGTGATAGTTATTTTGTTAGTGTTGTATACTTTAGTATTATAGTTATAAAGCTATAGTTATAGTGTCATAATTGTAAAATTTAATTATAGAGTCATGGCTTTTTTGTTATATTGTAGTTGTAATGGAACATAATTATAATTATAATGATATAGTTCTACTGGTATAGTTATAATTAGAGGTATATATAGTCATAGTCTTAATGTTATAGCAATTGTGGTCTTATTATAGTTATGATAATATGGTTATAGTTATATTGCTATAGTTATACTGTTAGTGTTAAGTTTTAGTATTATAGTATAGGGTTTTAGTAGGAGTGTTATAAAATTGTAGTTATAATTATAAAATTATGGTATTAGTGTGTTACAAAGATTTATAGGGCTATAGTTACTTTTAAAGTACTAAATCATAGCTTTAGTGCTATCATGTAGTTACCATGATTTAGTTATAAACATAGTGCTGTTATAGTTATAATGCTATAATTTATATAATGCTGTAATTATTATTACGGTGATATTATTATATTTATAGTGTTGTGGATATTTTTACCATGTTAATAGTACAACTGTTCATGTTATAGGATTATTTTACAGTTACTGATATAGAGCTATTGTTATAGTTATACTATAGTTATAGTGATAGTGTTATAGTTTTTTTGTTTGTTTATTTGTTCTATGTCTTTTTATGGCCGCACCTGTGGCATATGGAATTTCTTAGGCTAGGTGACAAATTTGAGCTGCAGCTGCTGGCCTATACTACAACCAGATCTGAGCTGCATCTGCAACATTTGCTACAGCTTGTGGCAACCCACTGACTGGGGCCAGGGATTAAACCTGCATTCTCATGGACAGTGATAGTGTTATAGTTATAATGTAAGCTTTAACTATAGTACTATACTATAAATTTAGCACTGTAAGTATGGAACTATAAATATATCTCTCACAATAACACTAAAACTATGTGCTAATGTTAAAGTCAAAGAGTATTACTGAAATAATGATAGCATTATATTGATAATGTTTTGGTTTTGATCAGGGTTATAATTATAGTTATAGAGCTCTAGGTATATTTTATAATTGCAGTGATAATTCTATAATAATAGTTATAATATTAAGGTAATAATCATAGTGATTTATATATGGACACTGTGATAGTGATATATAATGTGAGCATGATAAAGTTCACTATTATAATTATAATATGGAGTTATACTAGTTGTAATAAATATTGTATTATAGTATGTATTATATTGTTGTAGCTATAATGTAGGCATACTAGTTATTTTGTTACAGTTTTACTATTAACAATATACTGAGAAAAAAAAAGAACAATATACTGAGAACTGTAGTATTATATTAGTGATTGTGTTATGCTATAGTGATAGAAGTAAGGGTGAAGCTTTAGGGTTTTGGATATAGTAATACTGTTATAACTGTAGATATAGAGTTATAGTTATACAACCAAAGTTAGAGTTATAAAATTCATGATATCAGTTATAGGTCACAGTTCTAGCTACCATGGTAATTATTATTATGGAATTAGTTATTCTTATAGAGTTATAGTTACAGAGTCATAATTATTTTAATCTCATCACACTAAGGCTAGTGAGCTATAGTTATATATTAACACATTATTTGTAACACTAAGATAATAATTGCAGTGATACAGTTTTCACTGTTATTATAGTGTCAGTACGGTTGAAGAACATGTGTTTGAACTTCATGGGTCCACCTTTATGTGGGTTTTTTCAGTGTATACATACTGCATTACTACACAATCTGCAGTCGGTTGAATCTGGAGATGTGGAGGACCAACTGTATAGTTAGAGGTGAATTTTGGGTTACATGGGTGTCAGTACCCCTAACTTTCACATTCATATATCTGTCCCATTATATAAATGATAATCAATAAAAGTTTTTGTTACAGCCATCATTACAATATTAAGGATATTTTAAGATATATACCCCAAACACCATGTTTTTTTATATTCATGTCTATACCATGGCACATGTATTTATTACATACCAGTCTCTTTTAACTCTCATTTAGTCTTAGTTCTATAAGTAATTTATATTTTTAATGTTCACCACCATGTCTTATATCATTACCTCTAGATCTTTTGTTTATCTAAAGCTTATTGTTATATTTTAATTAAGGGAGTAATATTACCTGAGTTCTCTCATGTTGAATGTTATTTGTCTCCTTTACACTTGAAAGATAATTTTGCTAGGTATTAAATCCTAGAATAATATTTTCTCCTCTTGATTATCTTACATTTATTACTTCATTTACAAAAGTCATAAAAATCCCTTTTGAAAAGTCTAAGGACAGTCTCATTTTTTTCATTATAAGTAAATTATTTTTTAAACTAAAACTCAATTATTTAATTTTTCTTAATTTGAGTCCAGTAATTTCAACAGAATTATTGAAATTTGGAATATTCACTATTGATTGGAATTTTCTCAAGTGCATGTTTTCTGAGATGTTCTCTTTCAACATGTAATTCCAAATCTTACTTTTGTTATTTATTTATTTATTTATTTATTTATTATTTTTTGCCTTATTTGGGCCACACACACGGCATATGGAGGTTCCCAGGCTAGGTAGGGGTCTAATAGCTGTAGATGCCAGCCTTCGCCACAGCCACAGCAACATGGGATCTGAGCCGAGTCTGCAACCTATACTACAGCTCACGGCAACACCGGATCCCTAACCCACTGAGCAAGGCCAGGGATCAAACCCGCAACCTCATGGTTTCTAGTCAGATTCATTAACCACTGAGCCATGAAGGGAACTCTTGACTTTTGTTTTTTAAATTAGGGTTTTAGAATTTGTTCTAACTCTTGATTTTGGTTACTCTTTGGGGAATCTTATTATATATGTTAGATCTTTTATACCAGTATTCATTATTTGTCACTTTCTCTTAAATTATTTTTATTTTTTTCTATTTAAAATTTTTATAAACATTACTCTTTTGTTTTTCCTTTCCATGAAAGGATTTAAAATATTTACTCATGTGTTTGATCCTTCTTATATAGGTTTCACTTCTGAAATAGATTTTCATTTATGTATAATTGGCTTTTTGAGTTTTATCATCTCATAACTCAGGTTTTATAATTCTCAGTTATGTTTTTCTTTCAAGTCATATCATTTCCTTGAGTTTTAGGTCATCCTTAAATTGATGATTACAATGATTACCTTTTCTATGGGTATGCCTTTTTGATATGCTTTTATTGCTTGTAGGGGTTTTATTCTATTCATTCTTTTCTGTTTCTGCTAACAACCTTTGCTAGGGATTTCATTTTATAGTTTTAGTAACACAGTTATTTGTGAAATTTAATTTCTTGAACTTTTAGAAGGATTTAGAAATTCAAAGTAGTTTTGATTTTAAACTTTAGAAAAATCTTTCCTTCTTTGTTCTTTGTAATGCTCAAATAAACTGAGATATACTGATTTTTATCGCATCCCATGCACTTATATTTGGATTCTCTCTTCCATTTTTCTTATCTTTGGTGTCCTCAAGTTTGAATTCACTCCCAGTGATTTTTTTTCTAAATGTGGAAATCTGTCTAAAAAGGGAAACCTAGTGATTCAGTTTTAAGAGTTCATAGGGACTAGATTATTCCAGCTGTCTAAGAATTAACCACAAACCCTTTCCCTCACTGGCTATCATATTGGACAAAACATTTTCAAATTCTGTTCTCTTAATCAAACCCCATAATTTTGCCAGTATACCTGATGGAAGTTTTGTGATTCTCCTATACCTAAATCCATTAGGTGCCAACTCCTTTACACTGCTTTATATTATATATTTGCTGAATCCATGCAACTTCCATGGGTGATGTTGGCTTGTTCTTACCAATTTGTATTTTAGAGTTTGTTGAGATAACAAATGACCCCATTTCGCTTTAAATTTTGTTAAAAGGATTTTGATTTTTTATCTATTTGTTCAACTATTTAAGTGAGCTTTCAGAAAGTTTTCATGATTGAGCAGTCAATACTAATATCTCATCACAGTGCGTATGTATAACTACATCTACAACATGCATATCTATATCTACTTCTATATCTATATTTAAATCTATTTCATTTCTGTGTCTGTATCTATATCTGTCTACTGCCTGGAAGTAAAAATACTACCTGTGAGGGGTTCCTATCATGGCTCAGTGGTCAACAAACCCAACTAGTATCCACGAGGCCATGGGTTCAATCCCTGGCCTCACTCAGTGGGTTAAGGATCCAGTGTTGCTGTGAGCTGTGATGTAGGTCACAGACATGACTCAGATCTTGCATTGCTGTAGCTGTGGCATAGGCTGGCACCTACAGCTCTGATTTGACCTCTAGCCTTGAACTCAACATATGCCATGGGTGCAGCCCTAAAAAAGACAAAAAGAAAAAAAAATACTACCTGTGAGAGAATGTGTAGGGAGAGAAACTATGGCCATGGAAATTCAAAATGGAGGGGTGTTTTATTTTTTTAAGACTTGCTAGCAGGGAGTGACCAAGACAGCAGGGTAGAAAGGCGTTGAGTTCAACTCCTCTCATGGGCACACCAAAATTAAAACTCTTTACAGAGCAAGTATTGTTGAGAAAACCCAGAAGACTAGCATAAAAGGTCTACCACAAAAGATATAAAGAAGGAACTACAGCAGTTGGGTAGGAGGGCCAGAGAAGTGGTATGGTCAAGACCTATATCCCTGAGTGGGCAACTAATCCCAGAGTGATTATTGCAAATGCAGAGGATTTCCCCAAGGACTAAAGGGTCTGAGCCCCACATTAGGCTCCCTAGCCCAGGGGACCTGCACTAGGAAGACAAGCCCCCAAAAAGTTTTGATACGAGGGCCAGCAAGTCTTACTTTCAGGAGACTTAGAAGGTTGTAGAAAATAGAGACTCCACACTTAATAGGTGAACACAAAATTTCACATTCTCTAGGAGCCAGGGCAGAAGCAGCCATTTGATAGAATCCTGAGTCAGACTAACTTGCTGATCTTGGAGAGCCTCCCAGAGAGGCAAGAAATAACTGGAACTCATTGTGGGGACATAGACACTGGTGGCAGCCAATGTTTTTTTCCTCTTTTAAATTCTTTTTAAGAATAGAAAGTGTAGATAGAAACCAAAATTACAATAATACTGGGTTTTGTATCTGCCTGTACATTTAATTTTAGCAGAAAACCTTATGTTTTCATATGTCATTGAGTTACTGTCTACCTCCTTTAGTTTCAACTTAAAAGACTCCTTTTAGCATTTCTTGCAGGGCAGTTCTAATGGTAATGCACTCCTGCAGCTTTTCATTATCTGAGAATGCCTTAATTTTTCCCTAAATGTTTGCAGGACAGTTTTGCCAGATAAATAATTTTTGGTTGACAGCTTTTCTTTTTTTTTTTTTTTTAGCAATTTGAATGTGTTAGTCCACTGCCTCTGGCCTCCAAAGTTTCTGATGATAATTTGATAATAATCTTATCAAGGATCCCTTGTACATAAGTCATTTATCTCTTGCTACTTTCACAATTCTTTTTGTCTTTGGCTTTTGACAGTTTAATTATGTTATAGTGTGGGTCCCTTTGCCCTCATCTTACTTGGAATTCACTGAGTTTGTCTTTTATCAAAATTGGGAAGTTTACAGCCATTATTTCTTCAAATATTCTCTCTGTCCCTTTCTCTTGTCTCCTGGGACTTGTACAATGCATGTGTTGGTCTACTTGATAGTGTTCTACAAGTCACTTAGTCTCTACTCACTTTTCTTTCATTTTTCTTCCTCTTTTCTGACTCAATAATTTCTATTGCACTATCTTCACATTTTCTGATATTTTTCTTCCTGATCAAGTCTTTTTCAATCCTTGTAGTGAATATTTCATTTTCCTTGCACTTTTCAGCTCCAGAATCTCTTGATTTTTTTTAAAGGAGGAAAATGCTGCCTTCCTTTTAAATCCTTTGGGGGTCCCTTCAACCAGAGGGGGGAAGAGTTTCCAACAATAAGGAAATATACAAAAGCAATGGCCATCACTTCTTTGGCTACATCTCTGATGAGAAGCAGCAATCTGTGATTAAAGCACAAATCCTTGATATTTGGAAAACAGTTCTTTTTGCCCATCTTGGCCCCCACAAAGTGTATACAAACTGCTCCAAGAATACATGAACAACTGCCTCTCGTGGGGCTGAGGGGTTGAGCACTGGTATCTCTGCAGTGTTAAGAGATGATATTGAGCCACATTAACCACATTTTACTACCAAGTCTTCCCTTGAGAGTTGCAAGCCTTCAAGAGACTCCAGAGTTCCAAAATAATTACAGCAGACATATCCTGAAAGTGCAGTTATTATCTCAGTGGGGAAAGAGTTTTCTAGTGTTTCCTACTCCACCATCTTTCATGAATCCTCCCTTTCTCATAGCCTTCTTAAAGTGTTAAAAGACCTTCAGGGTTGTCCTCTTTTGACAGTTGCTTTTATTTGTCAACCTGACTGGGCTATAGGAAGTCTGAATAGCTAATAAAACATAATTTCTGGATATGTATATAAGGATGTTTTTGGAAGAAATGAACACTTGACTGAGTAGACTGTTCCTTTTCTCTCTACATGACTCTAAATTTTAGAGCATGTCAGTCAAACATGTTTCCATAAAGCTTCCATGAATTGATCCAAAATCTACCCCTACAGCTACATAGGTGATATCTGATCCAAGTTCTGCACAACTACCTATACTTGAAGAGAACTGAATTAGTAAAGGCTTAGCTGTTGGTAATAGAAAACCCAAATTGATATTATTCCAAATAAGAAAAAATAACTTTTCTTTCATATAAACAAATATACAGAGGTATGTATTCCAGGGCTAATATAGAAATTCTATGATTTCTAGTCTATGGGTTCCTTCCAAATTGTTTACTGCAATTCTAAGATATGACTTCTATTTTAGGGTGAAAAATGGCTGCTCCAGCTTTACTTACCAGGTTTGCATTCCAGCTATCTATTAGAATAAAAAGAGGTGACACGTGTACATTTTTAGACAATTTCTAGGAGGTATACATATGATTTCTGATGAGTCACATTTTCAGAAAACTGATTATATGACTGAACTTGTCTGAAATAGAAGCCCAGAAATATCATCTTTAATTTTCGAAGGCATTGTACAGATCAAATTGCTCTTTGTTTTCCTTAGAAGAAAAAGAATGTGTATTGGAATACAGCTAAGTTTCTTTGCCACACTGATAGACCTATTCTTCTACCCTCCTTTCAAAATTGTGTCTATGCTTTCTTTTATCTTTTCTCATATGACATAATGCTTTGTTCATCAATCTAAGTGTTAGTTACTAGGCATTTCTTATGTACTATACTAAACACATATTAAGGGAATGAAATGTCTAATGAGACTTAGGTCCTGCCTAATATGTAATAAGACTTGCCGAAGGTAAAATGTATGGTTTTTATCACCTCCCTAATATCATCAATAGTGGCTAATATTGCATTACTTTTTAGCAACTGGATGGTTCTATAAACTCCATCTCTGTTAAAGGACAGTGTTAAAATGTGCCATTAAGCCATGTTTCTCCAAATATTTATTTGTGTACTTGGTTTTTTGTATCTCTGTTAAATTTTGTCATGTTAGATATATCTTTAATATATTACATGATAATAACTCTGTGTTATCCAGTAGTGTTGCCTCTTAGAGCATTGGATTGTATGCACATTGTATTATCATGGTCTTAATGTATTTTTTCAAATCCTTCCATAACAATAACAAAAACAACAACAAAACATTCATAGAAATAGTGCAAAGACAATCTGATATATCTGGTGAAAAAAATTTTTCTTACTGTTTTTTATGTTCCTTTTTAATAAATACAGATAATTCATTTTGATTAATGTAATAATTGCCAGTTACGATTGCAAAAATTTCAAGAGAGTTCTTGAGTTCTTAAATATTTGTAGATGAAAACACATTCCCAATCCTGACTGGCAATAGCTGTAAGTTTATATGATTTTTTTTTAATCCATTGCCTCTTCAACCATCAGCTTTTAACAGATTGCTTATATAATCTCTCTCTCTCTCTCTCACACACACACATACACACACACACACACACACACACACCAGCTTTTCCACTTAGAAAGCTTAGTCATAAGTGCCTCAGTATAATTCTATTCACATGGAAGAAACAACAAAAAATAGAACAATTCAAAGCAGGAAACATTACCATTGTCAATTTTTAGTGGAAGGAGCATAGTATAGAAAACTTTGTTAACTCATTCATTTTACACTCAAAAATAAATAATATTTATTATTTTATTCTCTTGACATACTAAATGGTAAAACTACTGGGCAGGTTTTGATGAAATGTCATTCATTCTATGAGCAAGAAATGAAACCACAAACAACTGATTGTGCATGTACTTGCTATTTGCCATTCATTTTTCACAAACCTATTCAACAATACTTCTATATTGCTTTTAAGTTTAAGCAAATATCTCCCTATCTGGCTGTATCTTTTTCAAATACCATGCCTAACCATGTCCAGGAACAAATCATAGACTTTAAATGAACCCGTTAATTTATCTGTAAGTTCACGGTGGGAAAAAAAGACAATAAAGTTGAGAGAATGAGATTTTGTGATCATAAAGTCATGTAGTTGAAAAGGTTTCTGAAAAATAAACGAACTCTACACAGTACATTAGCTAGACCAACCTTTAATTCAATTGTCCAAATAATCACTTGCATCCTTCTTTCTGTACCCAAATTAGTTATCCATTCTTTGATTTCTTAAGGAATACATTGGTCTGTTTTGCTGTTTGCTAGTGGAAGTTGGACATCCTTTTAACTAATTTCCAGAAATAATAAACCATCCATCTTTCATAGCTGTATGCATTAGCAGATGTTTTCTGACGGCAGTAGCTGAACTTAAATAAAAGTAATTCTAATGTTAACAATTTCAGATTGCAAAATAAACTTGAGGGCATAATTTGCAGTTTTTCATTTAGGTGGCTTCCTTCTGTATTTAAGGAGATACTGATCTCATTCAGTTGTTTGAGAGGCCTTTTCAAAAGACTTATTATCTTCAATCAGCCATTCTGAGTAAAAAAGTATTACTGGCATGCAGTTTCCTTTGTCTACAATGGGATGGTTATCATATGAATATAGGTTAAGGTGAAAAGACTTTTTTTGCTTAAAAAACACTTTAGCAACAAGTAAGTAATGGCTTTACACTCATGGTTTCCCTTTTTATGGCAGTAGTTTTCAGATCTATCTTTGGTCTAAACAACCAGTTTCATGAAGAGTTTTCTGCCCACTGAAAAGCCTACTGAACAATGTAATATTCTTACTTTCTAGGCACTATTTCTGGTTAAATTTCAAGCACACTCAATTTCAGGAAATTTAATAATTATATTAGTATGCATCAAGATGCATTAACTTTTTTGAAAAAACATTTATTTTTACCAATAAAACTTTTGTTTATTGGACAAGCTTGTTTAGAGTGGATTCAGAGAAGATGGGAGAAGTGGATAGTGGTTATAAACAAATATGTTGAGAGTTTTGCTGCAAATAGTTGTAGAGAAATAGAGAGGTAATGAAAAGTCAATTCATTTTTTTATAAAATATGAAAGATGCATTAACTTTTAAGGCATCTCGAGAAGATAGATATATTTGGTAGGCATGCTTTCATTGTTTATCTAATCCCCCAATTCTACATTTTAAAAAATAATGCACTTTGATTAACTGAGTGTATTACTGAATATCTACCTGATTCTCCTAATTCAACCCATCCCAACATATATATATATCATTTGTGTAAAAAATATAACTTAAAATTGAAGATCATAGGCACTAGAGTCATTGAATCAATATATCAGTAATTGAAAACTGACTTGAATATTGCAAACATTTGATATTCCCTTTCATCTACATTGTATAAACTCCAGCCATACAGAATATTTTCGTTTACTTAACATTTGCTATGTTCTCTCCTCTATCTGTTCTTTTATATATGTTGTTCCCATTCTTTTCATTCACTCTTCATTCAAGAGTAAATACAGAGAACTCCTTCTTCAGGAAGCCCCCCAAACAGTTCTGTTGCCTCAATTCTGTATTTCCAATATAGCTTATACTTCATTGACCACAGCATTTATACTCTGTAACATTTGCTTATATATTTATGTGTATGCCCCACTGAATTTGAAGTTGCCTGAAAATCAATACTCTTCTATTCATTATCTTTACCTTTTTATCTCTAGTACCTAATCTGCATGGCACATTGTAGGCACTCAATAAATATGTGTAACTGGCAACGTGAATGTCAACAAATTAATGTCTTAATAGTTATGTGACTTTTTAAATCATTATTATGATATCAACTGGAATATTATTTTTAAATTATAAAAACATAATGGAATCTTCAGTTAATATTTTCTGTAATCATATTGTGATGCTAAGTAAGCAGGGAAGCATTATTAATCACATATTACAGAGTAGAAGGAAGAAAAAATTAAGTCACTTGATTAGGATCTCGGCATGGGTATATGGTAGAGCTAAATTCAAATCCAGTTTTTTTTTTAACCTCTAGCCAGTTTCATTATAAATATACCCTACGTTCATTATTTTCTACTACTCTCTACTATCATCCTGCCTCTGACTTCTGTAGGGAAGTCTATCTTTCTTCCACATGTGAAATATTCTTCTTCCCTGATAGCAACACAGGGGTCTATAAACCACAACTCCTGGGAAATCCTGTCCTCTAGGATTATAGAAAAAAATCTTTTTTTTTTTTTTTTTTTTGTAATTCTAGTACCTAAAGGCATTATACATTTAAAGGAGTATTCCTTCCATTTGTGGATATTGCACGCTCCTTGATAAGTCACCAGGAGGTATGTCTGATGCCAACATTTTCCAATTATATCATGAATGTTTATGCATTAAGGTATCACTTTGATTTTTTATATGTCGTTGGTTTTCAGCTTACAAATCAGCTATTTTGAAAGCTTTGGGAAAAGGAGAAAGCTCATCTAGTATTTTCTTTCATAGAGAAAAAATATAGTGTTGCTTTGAGGGACAAAAGGTTAAAAGTATGTTATACCATTTTTAATATTATTTTACCTATTAGTAGTAAGGAGTTTAGCACTTTTATCACATGGCTCTATAAATTTATTCCTGCATAAAATTTAATCGAAACGTGCTTTAAAATAAATAACATGTAATTTGAAAATATGTTAACTAATGATGTTTTTCAAAGTATAAAACAAATCACAAATTTACATTAATATTGCTTATTCTTTTGTCTTATTTTTGTTAAAGTCAACTGACTCCCTTAGAGTTTCTGTTGATAAAGAAATTAGAGAAAACTGTAAATTCTCAGAAAATTCAGTTAAAATAGATATTTTTACTAAATTAAAAATAAATTATGAGTAGCAAATATTAAATTCATTAGATACAAAACTATACAAATAGGTATAAATAAGATTTTAAAACATATTTGTTTACTTTATTGATTGGGATCATTCCACATATGCTGGTTGAACACATATATAACTGAAAGTCTAAATTAATCTCAAAATATTTCCAAAGCATTATATCAGAGTTCCCATTGTGGCGCAGTAGAAATCTATCTGACAAGGAGCCACGAGTTTGTGGGTTTGATCCCTGGACTTGCTCACTGGGTTAAGGGTCTGGAGTTTCCATGAGCTATGGTGGAGGTTGTAGATGCAGCACGAATTTGGTGTTGCTCTGGCTGTGGTGTAGGCTGGCAGCTGTAGCTCCAATTCAGCCCCCAGCCTGGGAACTTCCATGTGCCGTGGGTGTGGCCCTAAAAAAAAAAAAAGGAAAAGAAACCAAAAATAAACCCATTATATCTGGTCATTTTCTTATCAACAGGAGATTTCTATATAACATAATGGATTGGATGAAACTCTAGATTAATTTATTATAAACAAAATACACTGTTTATTGTTTTCTCCTATTGTTTCAGTAGCTTTCCTCTCAAAAATTTGAATATATATATATATATTCAGTTAAATGAGTATCTTTTACTGACTATATTCTTTACAGTAAGAAATGCATTATGATGTTAGATTCTATTTTTATTTAAAACATTTTCTATTTGCCGAAGGTTACAAGTGTTGGTTGGAAATTGTTTCCCATTATTCCTTAAATTCTCCTCTATAACCCCTCCTTTCTTTATTCAAGGACCTCAGCATTACCTGACCAACCGCTACAGGCTTTTATACCATTATAGCTAATGATCAGATTATGTAGTACATTGAAAGTTATGCCAACGAATCTTCATAACTCATCTGAGAAATTCTTTCAAGGTAGTTGGATTTGAATTGAACTCTTTGAAGCTGGTTTATTGTTGTTGTTGAATTGATCCTTATAAGAATAAACTTACTGCTTATGAACAGTATCCATGAATAGAAGCCAGAAGTTCCATATGGGTATGTTTCTTGACTATTCTACTTTGATTACTTTGGTGACTATACCATTAAACATCTTTTAATGTGAATCCCTGGTATCCTTTATTCTTGCAGAATATTTTCGCAATAAAAGTGAGTGTTTTATATTTTATGTTCAAATAAACACAAAAGCTTTACTAGTCTTTGCTTATGACTTACTGGCAAGGTTTATTTAAGAATTTCTTCATTCATTAAAGATTTAGTGTTAAATAAAGTTTTGGGTCTGGTGTTATATCTTTAGAGAACTCCAGGGAGTAAATATCATTTTGATAATAGGGAAAATTCTCCATAGGAGATGAATCGAGAGAACATCAATGTGATAGTGGTTAAAAAGTTTTTTATTATAGTTATAATTCCAAAAGCTATTTATAAATGCCTTTCCATTGTGTTTAATTTTACTTTTTTTTTCTGAAAATCAAGCAAAAAGGTATTCAACTTCCTATGAGTATCCTATAGATCTATATTCTAGTTTTAATATCCTTGAAAGATGTATCTAAAAGTAATCCCCTAAAAATTAACTGTGACTTACATTTTTGCTTTAAAAATAGTAAAGTATACTAGGATCCTTTAATTTATAGGAATATTGTGTGTCACTTCAGAATGAATCAGAATTCATAACTACTGAAGATATTATGAAAATGTAACAAGAATTACACCTCGGAGATAACTAATTCTTCAGGAAAGACAATATGCCAGTTAGATTAAGAAAGGGAAACATCCAAAAACACATGTGATTAAGATATGAAAATAAAGCGATATAGTTAAATTCTTTTTCAAAGGCCAAAAAGCTGAGGCCAAGAAACATAAATAACTTGATTGGCTGCAGACTTCACAAAAAATTCTACTGTGTTTTTCTCCATGGAAGTTAATTTAAATATCCACGTTACTGGATAGCTGTCAGATCTTGATTTATTTATTTATTTATTCTCATTCACTCAAATCAGCTTTGCTTCTGCCCAGTGATTTGTAGTACAGAAGGAGAGAAACACTCTTAGAATAAAAATTTGATGGCAAGAACCATAAGACATTTATAAAGAACAGATTTTTTAAACAACCATTGAGATATAATTCATATAAAACATATCCATTTAAAATGTATAATTCAACAGATTTTAATATATTTACAGAATTGAACAACCATCAGCCATCACCAAAATGGAGTTTAGAACATTTTTATCAGGCCATGAAGAAACTCTACAGTCTTTACCCATCAGCCCCAATATCCCATTCTCTTAAGCTCTAGGAAAATACTTACATACTTTCTTTTTCTATAAAGTTGCCTGCATTGGAATTCCATATAAATGGAATCATACACTATGTGATTGCTTGTGACAGACTTATTCATTTAGCATACTTTTTAGGTTTATCCATGCTGTAGCATATATCATAATTCAGTCCTTTGAATAGCTATGTAATACTCCATTGCGTGGATATACCACCACTTGTATCCACTTATCAGTTGATAGATATTTGGATTATTTCCACCTTTTAGCTGTTAAGAATAATGCTGCAGTGAACATTCATGAATCAGTTTTTGTGTGAATTTATATTCTCATTTCTCTTGGGTGCATACCTAGGACTGGAATGGCTGGGTCATATGGAATTTCTGTGTAATTTTTTAAGGAATTTCCAGATCTGTTTACAAAGTGGTTGCATCAGTTATGTTCCTTCCAGCAATGTCTGCACATCCTTGCCAATATTTCTTATTATCTGTTTTCTAATTATAGCCATTCTTGTAGTATCTCATTTGTTTGTATTTTTAGTTGAGGTAAAACTAGTATAAACATGTATTAGTTTCAGATGTGTAACATAATATTTTGATTCATGTAAACACTACAAGGTGATCACCACAATAAAACCAGCTACCATTCATCACCTTACAATTGACCTTCCCCACACATTTTGGCAATCCTCCAACTCCCTTCTCTTCTAATAACCCATTGATCTGTTCTTTATATCTATGAGTATATCTTTGTTAATACGTTTTGTTTTTTAGATTCCACCTATAAATGAAATCATAAACTTTGTTTTTTAGATTCCACCTATAAATGAAATCAGAAACTTTGTCTTCTGTATCTGAATTATTTCACTTAGCATAATATCCTGAAAGTCCATCCACCTTCTAGCAAATGGCAAGATTTCTTTCTTTTTTATGGCTATGTAGTATTCCACTGTATGATGCACACTTAGGTTGTTTCCATATATTGGCTATTGTAAATAAGGCTGCAGTGAATGTTGGGGTGCATACATCTGTTTGAACAACTGTTTCTACATTTTAAAAGTGAATATACAGAAGTGAAATAGCTAGATCACATGGTAGCTCTATTTTAATTTTTTGAGGAATCTGCGTACTGTTAGTGGCTGCACAAATTTACGTTCCTGCACAAATTTACATTCCTGCACAAATTTACGTTCCTATAGTATATGAGGGTTCCCTTTTCTCATATACTTACCAAGAATGTTTATTTCTTGATTTGATAATAGCCATTTTAACAGATCTGAGGTGATAGTTCATTGTGATTTTGAATTGCAGTACCCTAATAATTAGCTTTGTTGAACAACTTTTCAAGTGACTATTGTTTATCTGTATGTCTCATTTGGAAAAGTGTCTTCTAAGAACTTCTGTCTGTCTGTCTGTATATCTATCTATGTGCTATTGAACTTTTTAGTTCTTTATATTTTTCAGATGTTAACCCCTTAATGTATATATTATTTACAAATATTTTCTCCCATTAAGTGTTACCTTTTCATTTTGATGATTGACTCCTTTTCTCTGTAAATTTTTAGGTTAATGTGTTTTCATTTGTTTATTTTTGCTTTTGTTGCTTTTACTTTTGGAGCCAAACCTAAAAATTCAATGTCAAATCAGTGTTAAGGAACTTAGCTATATTTTCTTTTAGGAGTTTTATGGTTTCAAGATTACATTAAAATATAAAAGCCACTTTAGTTAATTTTTGAATATGGTGTAAGATAGTGGTCTAGTGTCATTCTTTTGCCTGTGGGTGATCAGTTCTCCCAACACAAGTTTTTGAAGAGAGTATTCTTTCCCCATTGTATATTATTTCCTCCTTTGTTGTAAACTGGTTGACCATATATATGTAGGTATATTTCCTAGGCTCTATATTCTATTCCATTGATGTGCGGCTATTTTTATGATATTACCATACTGTTTGGATTATTATGGCTTTGTAATATTGTTTGAAATCAGGGCATGTGTTATTTACAACTTTGTTCTTTCTCAATATTGCCTTGGCTATTGGGAAACTTTTTGGTGTGTCTTGATAAAAGTTTGTCAGTTTTATTTCTCTTTGCTAAGTACCAGCTCTTGGTTTCATTGATCTTTTCTTATGTTTTTCTCTTTCATTAATTTTCACTGTGGTATTCATTATTCCCTTCCTTCTACTAAATTTAGACTTTGTTCTTTTTCTTTAGCTTCTTTGATGTGTAAAGTTAGATGGTTTATTTGAGAATTTTTTTTTTCGGAAGGCCTGTTTTGCTATGAGCTTCCCTTTTAGAACAACTTTTGCTTCATCCCATAAATTTTGGAATGTTCTTTTCACATTTTCATTTCTATCAAGGTATTTTTTCATTTCTCCTTTATTTTCTTCATTGACCAATGGGTTGTTCAGTAGCATGTTGTTTAATGTCCACATATTTGTGTTTTTTCTGAGTTTTCTTCTTGTAATTTATTTCTAGCTTCATATGATTTTATCAGAAAAAATAACTGATATGATTTCAATCTTTTATTAAATTTATAAGGTTAGTTTTGTGGCCTAGTATGTAATACACCCTGAAGAATGTTCAACTTGCACTTGAGAAGAATGTGTATTCTGCTGCTTTAGAATGAAATATTATATATAATTATATAGACTATCTGGTCTAGTGTATCATTTAAGGCTAATATTTCCTTATTGATTTTCTGACCGGATGATCTATCTATTGATATTAGTGGGATATTAAAGTCCCCAATATTATTGTATTACTGTCAGTTTCTCCCTTTAGTTCTGCAAATATTTGCTTAAGCAAATATTTAGCTTCTCCTATGTTGGATGCACAGATATTTATAAATGTTTTATCACTTTGTTGAATTGATCCATATATTATAACATCCTTCTTTGACTTATTATAGTCATTAATTTTAAATCTGTTTTGTCTCTGATATAAGCTTCATTACACCAGCTTGCTTTTTGTTGCCTTTTGCATGCCATATAATTTTCTATCCACTTTCCTTCAATTTTTTTTTTTTATGTCCTTATATCTGAATTTGGTCTCTTGCAGGCAACATAGAGTTGATTCTTGTTTTTCTCATCCATATGACAAATCTATGTCTTTTGATTAGAGAACTTTGGCCATTTACATTTAAAGTAATTATTTACAGTGATGTAACTTATTGACCTTTTGTTAATTCTTTTCTACTTGTTTTTGTAGTCCCTCTCTATTCCTTTCTTTCTCTTGCTCTCTTCCCTTGTGGTTTGATGTCTTTTTTCAATTATATTTATTTACATTATCTTTTATGTATCTACTATACATTTTTTGCTGCGTGGTTCACACATACTTATATTATATGTCATATATATATATATATATATATATATATATATATATATACACACACACACACTAGGAACTTGAGTTTGAATGCATTCTTAAACTCTATATTTTTTTGGAGTTCCCATTGTGACTTAGCAGAAATGAATCTGACTAGTAACCATGAAGACTCAGGTTCAAATCCCTGGCCTTGTTCAGTGGGTTAAAGCTCCAGCATTGCCGTGAGCTATGGTGTAGGTGACAGATGTGGCTTGGATCTGGCATCCCTGTGGCTGTGGTGTAGGCTGGCAGCTGTAGCTCCTATTCAACCCCTAGCCTGGGAACCTCCATAAGCCGTGGGTGCAGCCCTAAAAAGATAAAAATATAAAAAAAAATTAAAGCTCTTCATTTTTACTCCCCCCACATTTTATGTTTTTGATGTCATATTTTACATCTTTTTATTTTGTGTATCCTTTAATTACTGTTACAGTTAATTTTATAACTTCTGTCTTTTAATGTTCATATTAGCTTTATAAGTGGTTAAAACACTACTTGTACTGTTTATTTCCTTTTACTGATGAGATTTTTACTTTAATGTGCCTTTATTCTATTTAGTGCCTTTCCATTTCAGATTAAAGAAGTCCATTCAACATATTTTTGGGAATTCCTGTTGTGGCTCAGTGGAAACGAATCTGACTAGCATCCATGAGGATGCAGGTTTGATTCTTGGCCTTGCTCAGTGGGTTAAGGATCCGGCATTGCTGTGAGCTGTGGTGTAGGTTGCAGGAGTAGCTCAGATTCTGAGTTACAGTGACTGTGGTGTAGGCCAGCAGCTATAGCTCCAATTGGACCACTAGCCTAGGAACCTCCATATGCCATGGGTGCACTCCTAGAAAGAAAAAATAAATAAATTAATTAATTAAAAAAAAGCATTTCTTGGAAGACCAGTTTAGTGGTCATGAACTCCGCTTTCTTTTGCTTAGTTATAAAGCCCTTTATCTCTTCTTTGATTTTTAATGATTGCTTTTCTGGGTAGAGTATTTCTTTGAAAGTTTGTTGCTGTTGTTTCTTTAAATATACAGTGCCACTCTCTTCTGCACCATAAATTTTCTGCTGAAAAATCCCTATAGTCTTATGAGGATTCTCTTGTATATAACTAGTTATTTTTCTCTTGATGCTTTTTAAGATTCTCTCTTTAACTTTTGACATTTTCATTATAATGTGTGTTTTTGTGGATCTCTTTTAGTTCATTTTCTTTGGAACTCTAAGTGATTTTTGTACTTAGATGTTTGTTTCTTTCCCCAAACTTAAGACAATTTTTGTCATTATTTCTTCAAATAAGTTTTCTGCCCTTTTTCTATCTCTACTCTCCTTCTGGGATGCCTGTAATACAAATGTTATTCTGCTTGATATTATCACATCTAGCTATCTCCTTTTTTAATTTTTGCTTTTCCTTTTGCTACTATGTTTGGATTAAATCCATTACCTTGTCACCCAGGTAGCTGATCCATTCTAGTGGTTCATCTGTTCTGCTAATCAACCCCTCTAGTGTATTTTTCAGTTAACTATTGTAGTCTTCAGATCTGTGATTTCTGTTTAGTACTTTCTTATACTTTCTTTCTTTGTTGAAATTCTCACTCTGTTCATGCATTCTTTTCCTGAGCTCAGTGAGTATGTTTATGATCATTGGTTTAGTTTCTATTAATCAGATTAGTTAGTTCTGTTTATTAAGGTCTTTTTTTTTTAGTTTTTTTCTTGGTCTTTTGTTTAAAATGTATTCCTGGAATTCCTGTTGTAGTTCAGCGGAAACGAATCTGACTAGAATCCATGGGGATGTGGGTTTAATCCCTGGCCTCACTCAGTGTGTTAAGGATCTCGCATTGCATGAGCTGTGGTGTAGGTTGTAGACACAACTCAGATCCTAGTCTGGGAACTATATGCCACAAGTACAGCCCTAAAAAGCAAAAAAAAAAAAAAAAAAAAAAAAAAAAAAAAAAAAAGAAAGAAAGAAAGAAAGAAAGAAAGAAATCTATTCCTTTATTTTCTCATTTTGCTTGACTCTCTGTTTGTTTCTATGCATTAGACAGAGCTGCCTCTCCCAGCCTTGGAGGAGTGGCCCTGTGTAGCAGATTAATCTTATTCTTTAAACTTGCCATTCATCTTGGTTGTCTCTTAAACGTTTGTGATTGTGTAAGTAGCTGGTTTATTTTTGGTAGGTCCTACTTATTGAGGGTGTGCCAAGAACTGTCAGTTTTCCAATGGCAGGGATCTCAGTCAGACCCTGGTTTTGGGATGACAGGAAGCCAGCTTCTCTTTAAAAGCCAGCAGCTTTTAAAATGTGCAAATACATACAGTCCTAACCCTGATGACCTCTAGATCAGGAGATCTAGAGGTGTCCTCTTGGCTACAGTTGCAAAAACCACGGCTTTTGATGAGTGTATAAGCTCCTTTTGGGGAGGTACCAGTGAGTTGTTGTTAGGTAAGGGTTAGCACAGGAATAGTGTTTTCCTGCCTGTATTCCTTGAGAGCACCTCTGTAGCCTCTATCTGTGTAGCAAACCTGAATATTGTCCCTGAAATTGAAATTTCTGTACAAATAAATGGGCTTCTTTCACAAGAAAACTGGGGGTGTGTTTCATTTTGCTATCTGTGTAGTAACCTTGGTATGGTAACCTGCCCAGAACTTTCTGATTGTTACAGTCCTGTGGGGTCAAGGAATGCAAACCCCCCTGGCTGTCAGGGCCAGGAGATCAATGGTCTTTTTCTGTGTGAACTGAACTCACTGCCCAACTTAGTGAGTCTGCAGGAGAGTGCTAAATCACAGGTCTGCCCATGGCTTTAGTGAGAAAAGGAAAGATTTCTGAGAGCAGGGCTAGCTGTGACTTTAGGAGACAAGGAAAGAATACTAGGAGTGAGTGGGGCACAACCATGGCTTTAATGAGCCAGGAAAAGTGTTTGTGGGTGGGGCATTCCTGCTGCTTTTGCAAGACTGTGTCTGTGTGTGCCTGTTTGCACTAATTATCAGGAGAGTACAAAAATGGCACTTGCCAGCATCTCTGTCCCCAAGAATGTCCCAACTCATCCCTGTTCCTCCAACAGGTGCTTAAAAAATAGTAAATGAATCTCCTTCATGTAGAGTTCAGGCACATCTCTGCTACGTTTTTACTGGATCCTAGGACAAGTGATAATGTGTACTGTTCCTCAAGAGGAGTATATCAGATCCCACAGCCCCCCAGGCCCCTTGGAATAAGCCCCATTGGTTTCCAAACCCAACTGTTTTGGAGGCCTTTTCTCTCAGGTGCAGATGTCAAGTGTAAGGGGATTCAAATCTCTCATTACTCAGGGCATAGCTCTGGACCCATGAGTTCTGTCCCTATGATGAGTTGCTATACTGAGGGTGAGGTGTGATGAGATCACATCTTAGCCTCGCTTACCCATCTTGATGTGGTCCTTTCATCCCTTGTTGTTGAGGAGTTGTTCAACTAGTTATAAGTTCTTTTTCAGGGGTAATTGTTCTATACGTAGCTATAGATTTTGTTGTGTTTATTGGAGGAAACAAATCAAGGTTATTTCTATGCCACTGCCTTAGTTGACTGCCCTCTATCTCATTGTGTTGTGATTGGCATCTCCCTAATGGCTTAAGATATTGAGCATCTCTTCACGTGTTTATTTGCCATTTGTATATCTTGTTTAGAGAGATATGTATTCAGATCCTTGGTCCATTTGTCTTTAATACTGAGTTGTAAAAAATCTTTATACATGCTGTATACAATTACCTTCTTAAATAGATGCTCTGTAAAATTTTATACCGTATTTGGGTTGTCTTTTCATTTGTTGATGGTAAACTTTCAAGCACAAAAATTTAAATTTTACTGGTGTCCTATTATTGTACTTTTTTCTTTTGTCACTTATGATTTTGGCATTTAATCTAAGAAACTGCTGAATGGTCTAAAATCTGGACTATTTACACTGTTTGCATGTTTAAACAGTTGTCCCAGAAAAATTTGTTAAAACATTATTCTTTTCACCAATGAATTTTATTGGCACTCAGGTCTAAAATCAGTTGGCCGTAAACAAAAGTGTTCATTTCTACACTTTTTATTTTACTGATCTCTGTCTCTATGCTTATAAAAGTACTTCACATTTTTGATTAATTTTCTTTGCAGTAAATTTTGAAATGAAGAAGTGTGAACTCTCAAAATTTGTTTCTTTTTTTAAAACTTTTTTCTATTCATTGTCCCTTTCATTTCCATATTAATTTCAGGGTAATATTGTGAATTTCTGAAGGCTGCAGTGGGTATTTTAATAGGAATTTTACTAAATCTGAAGATAATTCTGGAGAGTATTACTATTTAAATTATATTAAGTTTTTAAACTAATTAACATGAACTACTTGCCATTTAGATTTTTATTAATTTCTTTCAACAGTGGTTTATAGTCTTCACTGTTTAAGTTTTGCACTTTTTGGTTAAATTCACATGTTTCTTTTTTTTGCCAATGGAATTGTTTTCTTATGTTCAATTTTGGATCATTCATTTATTTTCTAGTGTGTTTTTTCATATCAAGCATGTATTCTTCAATTTTGCTAAACTTTTTTTATTAGTGCTTATTATTTTTAATAAATTCCTTAAGATTTTCTTTATAAAGATCATTTCATCTGAAAATAAAGATGATTTTATTACTTTCTTTCCCATCTGGAATTTTCTATGTCATTACTTGTCTAACTGCCCTGTTAGAACCTCCAGTGAAATGTTGAGTAGAAATAGTGAGAGTGAAATCTTTATCTTGTTCCTGATTTTAGGGGGATAGTATCCAGTCTTTCAACATTAAGGGTGACTTTTGTTATGGAGTTTTACTAATGAACACTATCTGTTAAGGAAATTCCCCTCCATTCCTAGTTTGTTTTTATCACGAAAGGGTATTGAAATTTGTCAAATGTATGTTCTATATATGTTAAAATGACATTTTTTCATTCTTCATTCTATTGATATGATATTTTATTGATTTTGGACTATTGGACCAAGCCTTGGATACTTTGAATAAAACTCATTCGTGTTGCATAATCACTTTTATCTATTTCTGGTTTTTGTAACAAATATTGTGTTAATAATTTTTCTCTTTCTGCTCATAAAAGATGTCGATCTATGATTTTCTTTCCTTGTTATATGTTGTGTGAGATTTTGATATCAGCTTAGTACTACACTCATAAAATGTGTTGGCAAGTATTCCTTACTATCCATTTTTTGAGAAAGTTTTAGAAGAAATAGAATTAATTATCTTTAAATGCATGCAAAAATTCTTCAATGAAGTGATAAGGTCCTGGTCTTTTATTTCTAAGTAGTTTAAAATTGCTAGTATAAATTTGTTTGTTATAGGTCTGTGTAGATTTACTATTTCATCTTCAGTCAGTATTTGTAGTTTTTATTTTTCTAGAAATTTGTTAATTTGTGCTAAGTTATCTAATTAGCTGATAAATATTTTATTGTTTTCTCTATGGTTATTAGTAAACTACTCTATTTCAGTCATAATTTTAGTAGTGTATTCTCCCTCTCATCAGTTTAACTAAAAGTTTGTCAATTTTTGTCAATTTTAGTTGTGTTGAGCTTTTCTCTATTTTTCTTTGTTCTGGTATATTAATTTATGCTCTAATTTTCATTATTTCTTTCTAATTTCTTTGAGTTTAGTTTGCTTTCATTTTTCAACTTTCATAAGGTGGATGTTTAGGTTCTTTGAGATCTTTCTAATCTGGGCAATTAAAACTTTAATTTTTATTGAGGTAACTTTGACTTACAGTATTATATAAGTTTCATGTTAATATCATTATATTTCTACCTGTGTATACCCTACTCCTCTTACTACCAAAAATGTAATTTTCAGCCATCACTATATAGTTGATCCTCTACCCATTTCACCTTCTATGAGCCCTCACCCCCAACTACTTCTCTGTTCTCTGTATTACGTTTGTTTTTGTTTGGTTTGTTCATTTATTTTGTTTTTGATTTTTTGTATCTTAGCTTATTATATTTCACATGTGATTGAAAGGCAATTACAACTTTAAATTTCCCTCAAACAATTGCTTTTGCTGCATCCCATCAATTCTGGTATGTTGTAGATCTATTTTCATTCATTTCAATGTATTTTTAATTTAGTCTTGTTATTCTTTCACCAATTAGTTATTGAGGCATGCTGTTTTATTCCATATCACTTTGAATTTTCCAAATTTTGTTAATATTTTAATTTCCAATTTCATACCATTTTCAACAGAAAACACACTTTGCTTTTAATGATTTTAAATTTATTGAAGTTTATTTTATGGCCTAATATAAGCTCTGTCCTGGAGAGTAATTTATGTGAACTTGAGAAAATTTGTATGTTGCTGCCATTAAGTTGTGTAGCCTATAGATGCTCATTTAATTACTGTATGATGTTGTTCAAGTCTTCTATTTCATTGTCAATCCTTTGCCTATTCTATTCATTATTAAAACTGGTCTATTCAAGTATCTGTTATTTTTGGATTATTTCTTTGTCCTTTTAATTGTCAACTGTTTTCATGTATTTTGAGGCTCTATTGTTAGGTTATATTATGTGCCTATACCTTGTATATCTTTCTAATATATCTACCTTTTTACCATTGTATAATGTCCATCTTTATTCTAGTAACATGTTTATACTCTATTTTTTATATTAGAATAGCTCTTATAACATCTTATAGTGATATTTGCATGATATATTTTTTACCTTTTTACTTTAAAGTATTTGTATATTTGAGGGTGCCTTTAGCCTTCAGTATCCTTGTATTCTCTTCAAATAAAGTCAATTCCTTTGGTAGATATTTCAAACTCTCTTTCATATGAACTCCCTCTATACTAGTGGAAAAAACCCTGAGCCACCACACTGGGCACAGGGCATGGATTTAGTCTCTAGTTTTCTTGACTTGCTTCTATTGTATATAATCTCTGCCCTAAAAGTGAAGTGTTAGAACATAATTAAAGTCCTTGTATTTCTCAGCCTGATGCATCTCAAGTAGAGCCTCCATTTTATAAAATGTGTCTGGTTGGAGGAACACAGTCCCTGATCTTTTGGCTACACATGCCAGGAATTTAGCTTCTTCTATAAGATGTAGAAAGTATTTGAAATGTGAGTCTTCCCCTCCCAGTGAGAATTTGCACTGGATTTTGCACTGAGTGTTTAAGTCCCATCTTTTGGTCACACTCACTTGAGTAGAGCTTCTGTTAAGCTAAACTGGGGACAGGGCAAAGTGAGACATGGGTCATTGAAAAAATAACAAAGACTCTACTTCGAGAGTTTTAGTAGATTCTCTCTCTTTCTTTTTTCCTTTTTATATGGTGACATTTTTCAAGTAGCATCCTGCCCAGGGGAAATACTTTTTTTTTTTCTTTTTACAGCTGTTCCTGTAGCATATAGAAGTTCCCAGGCTAGGAGTCAAATTGGAGCTGTAGCTGCTGGCCTGTGGCACAGCCACAGCAAAACCAGATGTGAGCCACATTTGCAACCTACACCACAGCTTGTAACAACGCCAGGTCCTTAACCCACTAAGCCAGGCCAGGGATCAAACCTGCATCCTCATGGATACTATGTCAGGTTCTTAACCCACTTAGTCACAACAGGAACTCTGTAGATTAGGTATAGTCATTTTTTTGGTCTTTTTTTTTTTTTTTTTTTTTTTTACTGTGTGTACCTCTCACAGTTTCCAGAAAATTTAAATGCTTAAAGCAAATAAATATCAGAAGTTTTGCTTATCTTATTGAGGATTTGGTCCATGGATCTCTTTACAATGCTTTATCAGAAGTATAACTAGAGATAACATAATTTTTACATTTTTAATCTAGTTTTATGTCACCTTTGTTAGCTCTTAGGTTTTATTGAACACTGTGTATGTAGATACTGAAATATAATTCTTGGTAATATTTACATTAGTGATTTCTCAAGTTAATATGAATTTTATCATTATTTTCTTTAAGAATATTCCAGATCCCTCACCGCCAAAATGGAAATTCAAGAATAAAATAATAGGATCCTCCCCTTATAATTATACTACTTCATTATAATACCCAAAAGATGAAATTTAATATCTACTGTGTTCAATTCTCAATGCTATGTAGTGATTGTTAGAGTCATAAATTATAATTTCTGCTATTATGATGATTAATTTTATATGTCAACATGACAGGCCTTGAGGTGCCCAGATTAAACCTTTTTCTATATGTGTGTAATAGTGTTTCTCAATGAGATGAACATTTGATTCTGTGCAGTCCATAAAGTAGATTGTACTCTACAATATGGGAAGGTATCATCAATTCATTGAGGGCCTGAATAGAATAAAAGGCAAAGGAAAGAGTAATATATCCCTTTTCTCATGCCTCATTGTTTGAGCTGGGACATCTTTTTTACATCTACTCCTGCTCTTTGACTGGTATTTATATTTGGCTCTCTTGGTTCTCAGGCCTTTAGACTTAGACAGAATTAAATAAATGGCCACCGTTCCTGGGTTTCCAGCCTCCATAATTACAAGAGCAATTCCTCAGAACAAATCTCCTTTTATCGATATATCTGTATGTATTTCTGTTTCTACATCTCTGGAGGACCTTGACTAATACAAACTTTGGTACCAAGCATAGTACTAGGGAGACATAATTTTAAGAATGAGTTTTCTAAATTTTTTCTAGGATTTCTATATTTGGCTGTCTAATATGATTGGTTTTAGTTATGCTAATGTCTTTATTTCAAGTATTAAAGGAAAGTGCTGAGATCCCATGTTGTGAACTGTTTAATAGAGATACAAGAAAAGGCCAGATTGATAGCCCTAATCAATCAAAAAAAAGGCGAGGAGATTGTTGATTCTTTATATGAACATTTTTTAACATTTTTACAAAAGTAATAAATATATTTACCTTGGTAGGTTGCTCTTAATTTCCCAGGACAGCTTGGTGAGGTAAAGGATGAGCTCAAGAATTCAAATTCCCAGCTCAAGTGCCACATAGGTGACCTAAAAGTTTTTAAGTGTGCCCTGAATAAGACCTTTATCTCCTGTAGCCTCAGGGCTTAAATTGCTAAAAATCAAACACAGAACCTTATATTGCAGCTGGCTGAATCACAATACAATTTGAACTTCGAGTTTCATAGTGTATGTACTTTTAAATTGAAGGCATTGATTAGGAAAGAATGAGATCTTATAGTTTGGAACAGGGACAAGTGGAAAGATGCTATTGAAGTTGGAGGCATTGAACCCCTAAACTCTGATGAGACTTCCTTACTGGAAAAAGAGGTCTCCCCAACCCCAGTGGAATTCACCTCCTCACCCCAAGCATAAGCGGCCATGTCAACTATATTAGAAGAATCCTCCCCACTCCCAGTGGTAGCAGCATGCACATTCCAAGTAGTATTGGCCTCTCCATCCAAATCTGTATTATCCTTTTCACCTTAATCTAACAGGATTAACATGGCATTGCATGAGAAAATTGTAATGGCCTCCCCTAAAAGAATTGCCATACAGGGCAATGCCAAATCTCCTCAGGGCCCACCTCCACCATCCCTCTTTGTTTCTACAAATATAGCTAGACTCAGGTGCCATCAGGTCCCTAAAGGTGATGTTCTACTACGTCCATAAAGTGACCCATGAGGCAGTACACTGTACTCTTGAAGAACTACTTGCATTTTCTAATTTAGGTATTCAGAAATCCGGGGAACCTGTTTGAGAATAGATACTAAGAATGTGGGATAATATTAGAAGAAACACAAAGTTGGATTAGGCAGAATTTCCTGATATCAGCTTGTTAACAAAATGTTCTGCATCTAAAATTAAGCCTCATATAGTTAGAAATGTCTCTAAGACTTTGGTTAGCTGAAACATGAAGAAGATGGCCCACTGAGAGAACTGGAACTGTCAGACATGCATTGGTTTAATGTAGTAGGAGGGATTCAAAAGCTTAAGGAAATTAGAATGTTAGAGTGGGTTTGTCATTTCAGAACTACTCATCCAAACTGAGAGGATCCAAACTACATACCTTTGCCAACACTATGAGAAATAAATTTGTAATTGAAACCCTTGTATCCCGGAGGAGTTCAGGGTTCATTTTGTTTTTAAAGGACCGAGCTCACAATGGGAATCACAGTAACTGAATTGGGAAAACTAAATGTTATGAGAAATTTCTTGGAGTGGCTTCAGCAGAATAATGCCTTTGGAATTTCTATCCCTGTCCTCCCCAGAAACATCAAATTAAACAACTATGTGTATGTGCAAATTCCTTCACAAGAGTGAAGAGTTACAGTTGAGGGATTACATAACCTGGGTAAAGACAGGAAACAAGAAAAGACACAGTGAGGATGGTAGGAAAGATATATTCACATTACTTCCATCACTCCTCCTCCAAGCCTGGGCAGGCCAAAACAGAGACACATTCTCCATCAGAGGAGAATAAAGTAAGTACTCAGCTTCATCACAAACTATAGAGTGTGCCTATCCCAACACCATGTCAAATCTCACAACCTTAGGTGGCCCCATGTGGCCCACAAACTCAGGCCGCAGTGTTTATAGCAGCACCTTCTTTCTCCAGTGGCTTCAAGAGACATCCTTGGCTTCAGGCTACTGGGGGGCTTCTATGAACCCACACCCTGGTTCACCTTAGCACCTACCTACTTGAGCAGCCCCAAGCAACTCCCACAGTCCCAGGCAGATTCCACAGCATAGAATCCCATATGTTCTAAGGCCCCAGGCTCACCATAGAACTTTCTGGCTCCAACAACCTGAGACAGATCGCCTGGAAGTAAGCTCTCTTCAAGCTCCTGGAAACTCAGGCCCCCAATTCAGCCAATTACATGTTGGCTTTATATAATACAATGTAAAACAATGTAAAATTCAAAACTTTGAAACTGCTAGTAGATATCACAGGGAATCATCTCCTTAAAATTGGACTTGGGAACAAATTTTTGGATTTGATACCAAAAGTACAAGCAATAAAAGCAAAAATAAACAATGTGAACTACATCAAACTAAAAAAAAAACCCTGTACAATAAAAGAAACAATCAGCAAAACAAAACAACATCCTATAGAATGGGACAAAATTTTAGATATCATGTATTTGATAAAAGGTTAATATCCAGAGTTCCTGCCATGTCACAGTGGGTTAAGAATCCTACCTCATTGGCTTGGGGCACAGGTTCAATGCCCAGTCCAGTTCAGTGGGTTAAAGGATCCTGCATTTCTGCAGCTGTGACCTGAGCTGCTGGTTCCAGGTGCAGCTTGGATTCAATACCTAGCCTGGGAACTTCCATATGCTCTGTGTGTGGCCGTAAAACAACAAACACTAATATCCTATATATGTAAGGAATTCATGTAACTCAAGAGCAAAATAATAAGCAGTACGATTTAAAAAATGGCCAAAGGAACGGAAAAGACACTATTCCAAAGAAGACATACAAATGCCAACAGGTACATAAAAAGATACTCAACATCATTAATTATCACTAATTATCAGCAAAATGCAAATCAAAGCCACAATAAGATATCGCTTCACACTTATTAGATATCTACTATTAAAAAGACAGGAGACAGTAAGTGTTAGCAAGCTTTAACACAAAGGGAACCCTTATACATTGTTGGTGGGACTGTGAATTGGTGCAGCCACTATGGAAAACACTATGGAAGTTTCTCAAAACATTAAAAATAAAACTACCACGTGTTCCAGAAATCCCACTTCTGAGTATATATCCAAGTAAATCAAATCACTATCTCAAAGAGATATCTGCACCCCTATGTTCATTGCAGCATTATTCACAGTAGCCAAAACAAGTAAATAACCTAAGCACCCATCAATGGATGAATGGATAAAGAAAATATGGCGCACGCACACACACACACACACACACACACACACACACACACACACACGATTAACTATTATTTAGCCAGAATTTAAAAAAAATTCTACCATTTGCTCAACGTGGATAGACCTTGAGGGTAATTGCTAAGTGAAAAAATTAAAGACAGATAATATATGTTCTCACTTGCATGTGGAATATAAGAAAGATTATAAGAAAGATAAACTCATAGAAACAGAGTATAGTGGTTTCAAAGAAATAGAAAGATATTCCATACTCCTGGGCTGAAAAAATTAATATCATAAAAACGGACATAACACCCAAAGAAATCTACAGATTCAGTGCAATCCCTATCAAATTACCCATGACTTTTTTTCCCAGAACTAGAGCAAACCATCTAAAAATTTATATGGAACCATAAAAGACCCAGAATTGCCAAAGCAATCCTGAGGAACAAAAACCAAGCAGGAGGCATAACTCTCCCAGACCTCAGGCAATATTACAAAGCCACAGTAATCAAGACAGCGTGGTGCTGGTACCAAAACAGACATACAGACCAATGGAACAGAATAGAGAATGCAGAAATAAACCCAGACACCTATGGTCAATTAATCTCCAACAAGAAGCAAGAATATAAAATGGGAAAAAGACAGTCTTTTCTGGAAGTGTTACTGGGAAAACTGAACAGCTGCATGTAAATCAATGAACCTGGAACACACCCTCACACCATGTACAAAAATAAACTCAGAATGGCTTAAAGACTTAAACATAAGATAAGACACCATCAAACTCCTGGAAGAGAACATAGGCAAAACATTTTCTGACATCAGCCATACAAATGTTTTCTCAGGTCAGTTTCCCCAAGCAACAGAAATAAAAGCAAAAATAAACCAATGGGACCTAATCAAAATGACAAGGTTTTACACAGCAAAGGAAACCATAAAAAAAAAAAAAGACAACCTATGGAATGGGAGAAGATAATTTCAAATGATGCAACTGACAAGGGCTTAATGTCTAAAATATTCAAACAACTTATACAACTCAACAGCAAAAAAAGCCAACAACCCATTTGAAAAATGGGCAAAAGACCTGAATAGACATTTCTCCAAAGAAGATATACAGATGGCCAACAAGCACATGAAAAAATGCTCAACATCACTGATGATTAGAGAAATGCAAATCAAAACTACTATGAGGTACCTCCTCACACCAGTCCAAATGACCATCAAACAACAAATGCTGAGGGGGTGTGGAGAAAAGGGAACCCTCCTGCACTGTTGGTGGGAATGTAAGCTGATACAACCACTATGGAAAATAGTATGGAGGTACCTTAGAAAACTATACATAGAACTACCATATGACCCAGCAATTCTGCTCTTGGGCTTATATCCGAACAAAACTTTCCTTGAAAAAGACATGAACCCACATGCTCATTGCAGCTGTATTCACAATAGCCAAGACACGGAAACAACCTAAATGTCCATCAACAGATGAATGGATTAAGAAGATGTGGTGTATATATAGACAATGGAATACTACTCAGCCATAAAAAAGAACAAAATAATGCCATTTGCAGCAACATAGATGGAACTAGAGACTCTCATACTGAGTGAAGCAAGTCAGGAAGAGAAAGACAAATACCATACGATAGCACTTATATCTGGAATCTAGTATATGGCACAAATGAACCTTTCCACAGAAAAGAAAATCATGGACATGGAGAACAAATCTGTGGTTGCCAAGGCAGAGGGGGAGGGAGTGTGATGGACTGGGAGTTTGTAGTTAATAAATGCAAACTATTGCCTTTGGAATGGATAAGCAATGAGATCCTGCTGTTTAGCACTGGGAACTATATCTAGTCACTTATGATGGAGGATGATAATGTGAGAAAAGAGAATGTATACATATATGTGTGATTGGGTCACCTTGCTGTACAGTAGAAAATTGACAGAAAACTGTAAACCAGATATAATGGAAAATAAAAATCATTTATGTAGTCAAAAAATGGGCAAGAAATTTTTATTGGGTTTAAGATTTAGGGCAAGTTGAAAATTGAAAACTTCAAGCAGTAGCAAGCTATTTGTATTACAGAAACAAAAATAAAAAAGGATAAAGGACATTTACTTGGCTAAATATAACTGAATATATCTTCTGTGTGTGTATACCTCAAATTTTTAAAACAGAAGTTATAGTCTGTAACTTTTTGCATCAGTCAGAAACATCAGTTCAATGTTATGATTTGATTTGTGCCCCCCCAATTCATACGCTGAGGACTTAACACCAACACCCAGTACCTCAGTATGAGACTGTATTTGGAGATAGAAACTTTAAAGCTGTAACAGAGGTAATTAAAATCAAATGAGGCCATGTGGGTGGGCCTTAATCCAGTATTGCCTTATTAGAAGAGGTAACACAGAGACACACAGAGTAACATGAGGGATGCACATACACAGCAGAAAGACCAAGTGAGAACACTTTAAGAAAGTGGATATTTGAAGGTCAGAGGCCTCAGAAAAAAAAAAAAACCTAGACCTATTAACAGCTTGATCTTGGATTTCCAGCCTCCAGAACTGTGAAAAAACAATTTGTGTTGTTTAAACTACCCAGCGTGTCATATTTTCTTGTGGCAATCTAGCAATATGATATATCAGTCTATGAGTAAGCCCGTTTGGTGGTAATTAGGTAAAGAGCTATTTGCTGACTGGGTTATGATTTATATAAATAATTGATAAATGAACAATACATAAGATAATGAGTTTATAATTGGCTGCTTGATCAAAAGCCTATGTGACTGTGACATTGACAAGAGGTGACTAGGAAGCTTAAGGTCCTCAACCTCCCACAAAGACACTGAGTTAACAGCAATATATGGACGAGAATACCACCGTGAGAACCCTAGAGACCATCTGAGAAGTTATAGCGCCCTGATGAAAGTACAACCAGAAAGGAATTTCAGCAAAATTGGTAGGAAATTTCATAGCATTTTGCACGGGCAGCTGTGCTCCTTTTCCTATTTGACCTAACATGGCATAACCAGAAGGAAACCTCCCACACTGAGCAAGAATCCTCCTTCTGGACAGATGCAAATGAATGGACTGAGTGTCAGAAGTTCTAGCTAGTCTATAAGCTGAGTGAGTGATTGATATCTGTTTCACCTGACTCAGAGGACTGATAGGAATGATACATTTTTGTAAGTCACTGAAAACATATGCAATCGTCATAGCATATTAGAGCTACAGTTCTGCAGGCAGATGCCAAGGGGAACAACAGATTACCAGCTTCTGAGAAGAAATAAGAATAAGTTCTTAGGATTTTGAGGTGACTCAAAGCACACACAAGCCCAGAGAAGATACATCCTCAGAAATGGCTTGGGAGGTCCTAGAGTCACTAGCTGGGTTTGATAAGTAAAGGTCTTCCTTTGCATGAAGCCAGACTACGAAGACTGGAAGAAATGGTTGTTTTTCAGATGCCCAAGTCTCTGTAACAGAAACAAAATCACAAACAGGGAACCATAATTCATGCAGAGGAACAAAATAAAACTCCAAAAACTGATTCTAAAGAAACACACTTCTATGAGCTGCCTAAATAATAATTTAAAATAGCTATCACAAAGATACTGAGGTAGAAGAGAACAGAAGTAAATAAATAAAATTAGAAAAAAATGATGCATGAGCAAAATGAGAATGTGAATAAAGAGACACTGTGACAAAGAATCAAACAGAAATTCTGGAGTTAAAATTTATAATAATTAGACTGAAAAATTTATTAGAGTGATTTAATAGCAGACTTGATTAGGCAGAAGAAATAATCAGTGACCTTGAGACTAGGACATTTGTAATCATCAAGTCAGAGAAGGGAAAAAAAGAAGATAAGTATAGAAAGAGTAAGCTCCTTAAGAATTATGCTGAATCTATTTTGCCTGTGCTCTATGAAATGACAAAGTCTCAAGGACAGCACATCTGTTTCCAACATTGTTTCTGAATATTTTAAGCCCACTGTTGAGACCTACTGCTCAGAAAAAAAGATTCCTTTCAAAACACTACTAATAATGGGTAAGGTGCCTGGTAACTCAAAAGCTCTGATGGAGATTGACGGTGAAATTTATCTTTTTTTCATGTTTGTTAACACAAAACCCATCCTGCAGCCCATGGATCAAAGTGTAATTTTGAATTTCAACTCATTATGTATGAAAAATATTTTATGTGGCTATAGATGCCATAGTAGTGTATCTTATGAATCTGGACAAAGCACACTGAAAACCTTCTTGAAATGATTCACCATTCTTGGGGAGTTCCCATGGTGGCTCAGCAGTTAACGAACCCGAGTAGTATCCATGAAGACGTGGGTTCAATCCCTGGCCTCACTCAGTGGGTTAAGGATTCGGTGTTGCCGTGAGCTGTGGTGTAGGTCGCAGACATGGCTGGGATCCCATGTTGCTGTGGCTGTGGTATAGGCTGGAAGCTTTAGCTCCAATTCAACCCCTAGCCTGGGAACCTCCATATGCTCACATGCTTGGGTGTGATGCCAAAAAGACAAAAAGGGAAAAAAAAGAAATTAATAACCATTCTAGATGTCATTAAGTATTTTTGTTATTCATGAAAAGAGGTAAAAATATCAACATTCACAGGAGTTTGGAAGAAGTTGACTCCAACCCTCATGGATGACTTTGAGAGGTTTAATACTTCAGTGGTGGAAGTCACTGTAGTTGTAGTAGAAATAGTAAGAGGACCAGAATTAGAACTGGAGCCTGAAGATGTGACTAGATTGCAGCAATCTCATGCTAAAACTTGAACAGATGAGGCTTCACTTCTTATGGATGAACAAAAAATGTGTTTTCTTGAGAGAATCTTTTTCTGGTGATGATGGTATGAAGACTGTTGAAGTGACAACAGAGGATATAGAATATTACATGCATTTAGTAAATAAACCAATGGCAGGGTCTGAGATGATTGATTCCAATTTTGAAAATAGTTCTGTGGATAAAATGCTATCAAACAGCGTTGCATGCTACAGAAAAATTGTTCATGAATGAAAGAGTCAATTGATGAGGCAAACTTCATTGTTATTTTATTTTAAGAAATTAAGACAGCCACCCCAAACTTCAGCAACCACTACCCTGATCAGTCACCAGCTATTGACATTGAAGCAAGACCTTTCACCAGCAAAGTGTTTAAAATCCAAGGAAATTCAAATGATGATTAGCATTTTCTAGCTTATTGCTAAAATTAATAATAAAATATAGTAAAGTATTTTTAATTGAAGTGTATATATTCTCTTTAGATATAATGTTATTGCACACATAAAAGCCTACAGTATAATAGTGGAAACATAACTTTTATATGTACTGGGAAACCAAGAGATTCATAGGACTTTATTGTGACATTCACTGTATTGCGGTGATCTGGAACCAAACTTATGACATCTCCATGGTGTGCCTTTAATTACCTTTATGATTTCACTTTTTACTTTATGATATTTCCTTCTCCATGGGGACATTCCCCCTATTTCCTCTGGTGGAAGAATTACTCCTGTGGCCACTAGGACCCCTAAACATGCAGAAACCAGTGATTTAGTTTTCAGAAGCACTTATTCCTCAAGTGAGTTGTTAAGAGTGACTAAGACTCATGTACTATCCCAGTTTCCACTTCTTGGTTCCCAGATTCATGAATTTTAATTGTGACACAACACTGTATTACGTTTATTGCTTTAGAGTGGATCTAGCACCCTAGAAAATATCATTTCAAAGCTTTCACCTTTGTTTCACCTTTGTAAGTCATATTCCAATTCTGTGGCAATCTGGGATATTCAGTATGGCATATTACTGGTGGATGTTATGGTCTTGTTCCATTCCCAAATTCTCTGTGTTGTAAAGAGGGTCCCTTTGTTCAATGAACTGTTATGGAGGAATCCCATGTTAGGATAACACATACATTGTACAAGCTCTCAGAGAATAGTGCTGGCTAAGAACCTTAGGACAGGGAAAGCAGACTCATATACCCAGAATACATGTCAGTTCCAATCAAGATGAATCACAGATGATCACTGTACAACTATAAATGTAATAAAATTCATTGTTTTAAAATGTCATATGAAATCTCTTATAACTGGAGTCTAAAACACTG
>PVHT020000015.1:33324033-33347369 GCA_004024745.2 Catagonus wagneri | reverse complement strand
GGGAGGGAGTGGGGATAACTACTGCTTTAATGATGGAATAGCAAGGAGCTCCAACTGTAATGCACGGGGAACTATATCTAATTACATGTGACAAATCCATATATGTACATGTAATCGGATCACCACATGGTGCAGTTGGAAAATCTGACAGAAATCTGTAAACCAGCTATAATGCAAAAAAAATAAAATAAAATAAAAAAATGAATCACATATACTCTAATATAATCAATTTGACACAAAATGGCCAGTAGATCTCTCTGAGAGATAATGCTGTATCAGGGTTCAGCATTGGTTTCTGTTGCTTGTACTTCAGACATTTGGCAGAAGCATTTGATTATCTTTGAAGAAAGGAAGACCATAATGTTAAACTCTTGCTTAATCTCCATCCCTGTCATTATGCTACTCATTTGGTTTTTGTTCATATAGGTATTGCCACATTCTCCTTCTGTATTTCAATCTTACTCCTTTTAGTCCCTTGATTAACTGTCCAAGTCATTTGTAAGTGTGCATAAATCTATATGTATTATATTCTCAGACTATATATATTTCAAACAAAGTGGTTGTCCCAGAATAATATTTAAGCCTCTCCGCATTGAGGTGATTGAACTTCATTCCTTATGTTCAAGGACTGAATTGGGTTGTAGTGCTAAACATTACATTTTGGGATTTTATACATATACCAAGCCTCTCTATTCATGAACTGAACTCAATCTTTTGCATCCTCTGTCCTTGGATATAAGGGAACCCATACCAATGTGTCTATAGCTATGAGCTGAAGAAAAATGCCATTGCACATTTTATCTTTTAAATTGAGATTTGGAGTGCCTGACTGTGAAGTTTATGTGTGTCCTCTGGCCCTTTATATGCATAATCCTAGATGTACTGCTTTAAACTTAAAATGAGTGGCTACTGGACCCTCCTGACCTTATGACTTGATGAGTCTGACAGAAGCCTGATCCTGGTGGGTAGTTCTGGCAGCATGGTTAGTTTGTGCTCTGTTCTTAAGCACTCTGATTGAATTTCATTCCTTGTGTTCAACAACTGAATTGGGTTGTAGCGCTAAACGTTACATTTGGGGGTTTTATGCATATACCAAGCCTCTCTATTCATGAACTGAACTCAGCCTTTAACATATACCAATAACATTCTAGAAACAGTTTTGTTCTTGTTTTTTCCCCTTTTTGGCTTCAGTCGTGGCGTATGGAAGTTTCTGAGCCACGGATCAAATATGAGCTGCATCTGTGACTTACTCCACAGCTGCAGCAACGCCTGATCCTTAACTCACTTCACCACAGCAGGAACTCCCAGAAATAGTTTTTTGAATAGTATGTAATCTTTGCCAGGGAAGGTACAGAACTCTAGAAGTTTCCATTATTTTTCAATTGGAATTTTCCATAAACTTTACATATTTTCTCACGACAGATGAGTCTGTTGGACTTGTTGTGTCATATGAAATATGTAGCAGGATATCTTGTTCTGCAGCTCTAAGGCATAACCTTTTTCTTATATGAGTTTTACTGAAAGCTGTCACCTTTTATTTTACTTGGTAAATGGATTGGTGCAGAATCCACAGGCATGGAATATGTTGCATCCAGAACCCAAAGAGGACTGCCATGTGTTATCATTTTTTTCTTCACAGAGAATGTTGCCAGATATATAATTTGTCCATTACTTTGGAATGGATGACTTGGCATACCCCAGATCACTGAATATCTAAAAATTTCATTGGGATTTCAGGCCCCTGAATCTTTCAAGTGTTTATTGCCTGTCCTGTGGTACTCGCGTACCTTAAGATCTACAACATAGATGCCACTTCTTGTTTATCTATTCTGTTATAACGAGGTATGAGTATAATAAGTATAGTAAATCAATGTGATTTACTGTAAAATATATGGACCATGTTATGACAGAAGTTGGGAGACACAGCATATTCCTATGGGTGTTATTTTATTCCCATGTGAATGAAGAGTGCTTCTAATACTTCTTACTCATAGAGATGGAAAGGTCACATTATTCAGATGAGCAGTCACCTGTAATGCATGTAAGAGCATGTTAATATATTCTAGAAAAGTTACTATATAAGGTATAGTAGATGTATTTGGGACCACCACTTGGTTGAGTTTGTGTTAGTCCACTGTCATTTTCTAGAACCGATTCATTTTTTTTTTGTATGGGCCACACTAGTAACTTCAGTGAGAATATGTTGGAAATTACCCACTCCTGTATTTTTCATCTTTAAGCATGGCATTAATCGTTGCAATGCCACTCCCCTAGAATGAAATTGGTAAGGGGGATTTTCTATATTTGCAAGAGTGAACAGGGTACTTTCAGAGGTTGTCTCTTGACCCTTCCCACTGAATTTGCTTTTACTCCATTGGCCAAATAACCCATGTGAAGGTTCCTTTAATTACCAAGTATCTCTACCCAATATATACTTGGGGCATGGTTACTGACAAATGGATGGTTGTATGGACTCACGACAAGCTGGGCCTGGGCCAGAACTCCATGCACATGCTCACTAACAGAAGGGTCATGCTGATTTTCTAGGTCAGAGTATCAGTATTGATTTAGATGTTTTATCTTTTAATCTTTAAGTTGTCTTCTATTTCACTTTTCCAATTTTAAGTTATTAAAAAAGCATTCTAGTTCCACTTGGGAAAACAAGTCAATTATTATTACTGTATACACTTATACGTGGATTTTGCGGGACCCACTTCAAAGGGAGCCAGCTTTTCCTTGAGTTCATGAACCTGGATCATAAAATAAGAAACTGGGGAATGAATTGAGCCTTATGAGGTGTCACTACTATCAGCCTCCTGATCTCCTTTTTTTTTTTCTTTTCAGGGCGATACCCACAGCATATAGAAGTTCCCAGGCTAGGGATCGAATCAGAGCTGCAGCTGCCAGCCTATGCCACAGCCACAGCAATGCAGGATTTGAGCTATGTCTGTGACCTATACCAGAGCTCATGGCAATGTCAGATCCCCAACTGACTAAGCAAGGCCAGGGATCGAATCAGTACCCTCATGGATACTAGTTGGATTTCTTTCCTCTGAGCCACAACAGGAACTCCCGGATCTCCCATTCTTGACAATCTAAACTATGTAGATCCAGCAATACCTTTTTGTTTAACTCTCAAACTTGTCCCTAGGAACTCTATGTTGTAATAACCGTCATTTTAGTTCTTTGGAGGAGAGGATTCTCTGGATGCCACTATTAACTTGCTATTCATTATGCTGATTGTGCCTACTTTGCTTCTTACATATAAATGCCATCACCTAGACTTTATTATTTCAAGGACCTATCATTAACATTGCTATTAGGGACCACTTCTATTAGAGCATCTCCTACTATCAGTCATGACCTAGGGAGCGTAACCAAGAGACTATCAATAAAGCTGATACTCTTCTCACCAGTAGATTCTTTATTTTGAAAAATGAAGCCTTCCCAAAGAACCTGGTTGGTAGGTTTTTTCATCCTTATGTGGTATATGTATCTGGAAGGCCTACTTTTCTAAAACTTTTGATCACCTCTTCTACTCTCTGCCATAGAAATTCATTTATTTATTGATTATCTAGCATGGGCCATCACATTCTACATCCTAGAAGTACCACCTTCCAAAGTTATCACCATAAATTTAAAACTGTTATTAATAGATCCAACCATTTCTTGGACAACTTATGTTGAGACTTAACTATAGTTATTTGTCTCGTGGCTGAAGCAGTAGTGTAGATAAATTGTGAAAGGACATTTGCAGTTTTCTGATGAAGAGATCACTACGTCATCTTAAAGAAAGAAGGGTAGTAGCCTTTAACAAGAAGCATTGCCCATCACCGCAGAATCAAAGATTTTAAGGCAATTTGGTAATTTAAGATTTTTAAGTGCATTTCCTTATATGTTTCCATCTTATATCTTAGGATCCCACTTCTTCTCAAATGGGCCCTGACCTTAGCATAGCTACCATGCGAGGGCTGAGAATTCAACTGTATCTGGAGCTTTGCTTTCTGACCTTATAATTAAAGGCTGAACCTGAGTCTCACTTATTTATGCCCTTTGGCTTTAAGAAATTAGTCTCTTTATAAGCTCACAAAGAGGCCCTCACTTTTAGAATTTGCATTGTATAGTCAATTAATCACATTTCCTTGTCTATCTCCAATGCAATGTCACTCAACAGGAGCTATCAAATTCCATTGTCTTGTAATTACCACTTCCCAAACCACTCAAACCTCTGAGATACAGCTCCCATTAGTATATGCCTTCTCACTAGTATATTTAATTCCAGCTTAACACTGATAATTTTTTTTTCTTTTATAATTGTACCTCTAGAGCATGCCAGATACTATCTGTGGAGTCTTCACTGCTACCCTGCCAGTGAATTATTTAGGTCTAAAATTCCATTTTAGATTCTGCTTCCTAAGATTGCTCCTGATATCAATCTTTTTATATTTCTTGGGATATAGACATTAAGACAGGTATTTGTATGCAAAGTGTATTGGTGAGTACTGTTGGCAGCAATACCTGGAAAGGAGTGAAGGAAGCAAAACTGAGTTTAAATTGTGCTGCATTTGCATAAAAATATCAGCTAATCCTTTTGGGAGCTCTTGACCTGTAATAGGCCCTCAGAGTTCTTCCAAAAGGAATCAAAGGGCCTAGGACAATGTCTCCCTCACTGACTAGTCTTTGGATGTGGGCTACCTCTGGGGAGGCAGCACAAACTTTAGGCAGGTCAGTTTTCATTAACTGAGGACAATATCTGGGGAGAGCCTTGGCTGTGAGTCATCAATGGGGCAACACTCCTAACAGTTGAGGAATAAATAAATTTGTCCTGAAGGATGAGTACTGAGAAGTACAAGGTAGCATTTACTATTATCCTCCAAATAGTCTTAACATTTATCCACCATAGTGTCTGTTTATTCTCTTTTCTCTTCTAAGTGAAATACTTCTATTCCTGCTTACAAATACATTTCCAGGCTGTTGATTGCTATTGTATAAGAATAACATTTTTACATTGATGTTTTAAATTCTACCACAGTGCTGTTTTTTTGTGTGTGTGGAGTCTTTTGGATTTTCTATATGCAAGACTGTGTTATCTTCAAATACATATAATTTTACCTTTTCCTTTCTAATCTAGATGTCTTTTAGTTTATTTGCTTGATGAGTAGCCCTAGTTCAATGTGCAATATAATGTTGAATCAGAGGAAAGAGAGTGGATATCTCATTCTGTTCTTTTTTTAAAAAATTATTGATTTACAATGTTCTGTCAATTTCTGCTGTGTAGCGAAGTGACCCAGTTATATGTATATATACATTGCTTTTCTTATATTATCTTCTATCATGTTCTATCACAAGTAATTGGATATAGTTCCCTGTGCTATACAGCGCTCATTCTGTTCTTAATATGTGATAAAGAATCAGTCTGTTAATATTAAGTATAATGTTAGCTGTCAGTTTTTCTATAGATGCCCTTTATGAGGTTGAGGAAATTCACTTCTGTTATTTGCTTTTGAGTGTTTCTATAATGAAGAACATTGGACTTTGGCAAACACATTTTTTGCTATTGAGGTTACTATGTAATTTTTGAATTTTATTCTGTTAATATGATATATTGATTAATTTCCTCATTTTGAACCAATCATGGAACACTAGAGTAAATTCCTCTTGGTCTTGGTTTAATAAGTCTATTTATATATTATTCTATTCAGGATAGCCACATGCAAAATAATAAAGTTGTACCTTTACCTCATACCATATACAAAAATTAAATAAGCATGAATTAATATGTAACTATATGATTTAAAACTGTAAAACTCTTAGAAGAAAACATGGGGGTAAAACTTCATGAACTCAGATTTGGCAATAGATTCTCAGATATGACATAAATAGTACTAGCAACAAAAGATTAAATAGATAAATTCTAGTTCATAAACATAAAAATTCCTTTGATTCAAATGATACTATTAAGATAGTGAAAAGGCAACTCACAGAATGGGGAAAATGATTGAATATTATATATCTAATAAGGTACTTTTATCTAGTATCTATAAAGAACTCTCACTACTCAATAAAAAAAGTAAACTTATTTTAAACTGGGCTAAACAATTGAATATTTCTCCAGAGAAAATATACTAGTGGTCAATAAGCATATGAAAAATGTTCCACATCATTAGCGATAGAAATCAAAACAACAGTGAAATTCCACATGGCACTTACTATTATGCCTAGAATTTAAAAGTCAGATACTAGTTAGTGTGGCAAACAGTGAAAAATTAGGAAGTCTCCTACACTGTTGGTTGGGATATAAAATGCCTTATGCTTTGGAAAACAGACTGAGAGTTCTTAAAATGATTAAACATAGTATTACCTTGTGATTCAGCTTTTCCATTTCCAGGCATATAACCCAGGGAAATGAAAACATAACTCCTTGCAAAAAACATATTCAAGATTATTTCTAGCAGCATATTAATTAATCAAAAGCTGTAAAAATGCAGATGTCTATCAACTGACAAATGACTAAAATGTCCAAACAAAGATGATCCTTGAAAACAATATGTAAAGTAAATAAATCCAGGCACAAAGGGCCACATATTGTATATTTCCATTTATAAGAAATATGCAGAATGGTAAATCCATAAAGACAAAATATGTTAGTGGTCACTTAGGGGGAAGAGTTTTGAATACCGGGTATTGACCAAGATTATGAAGTGATGAAAATACTCTAAATTGATTTTTTGATGTTTGTTACATGTCAGTGAATATACAAAAAAATATTGTAGCATATATTTTAAATAGGTGAATGATATGGTATGTGAAATTTATCTCAGTAAAGTTGTTTAAAAATAATTTTAAAGAGGAGTGCCCGTCGTGACTCAGCGGTTAACGAATCTGACTAGTATCCATGAGGATCCGGTATTGCTCTGAGCTGTGGCGTAAGCCTCAGACATCGCTCAGATACCACATTGCTGTGGCTGTGGTGCAGGCCGGTAGCCGCAGCTCCGATTGGATCCCTAGCCCGGGAACCTCCATATGCCACAGGTGCATCCCTAAAAGAAAAAAAAAAGCAAAAAAAAAATTTAAATACTAATTTTAAGGAGGGAGAAAAAGACTAATGTTCTGATTACCTGCTGGACTGAGTTTCAGGCATCCCCATTCAGACATAGACATATATATCTAGTGTTTACTTTTACCCTTGCCAAAAGGAAGGATATTTTAGTCATTCCACAAACAGCAACTACATGGAACAGAGAAACAAGTTCTTTGGGCCAAGGCCGTGTCTTAGTAGCTTCACTTGGTACTGAAGCTCGGTCTCCACTTTATGTACGCAGACTTATCAGAGCTGTTCATAGGTATGGTTTGTCTTCTTCTGCCTCATGTCTAACCAAGCAGGGTGTGCTTGCATCTCAGAGACCTTACCCCTTAAACACCCTCTGATACTCTCTGAGGACAATGGTTGCCTTGGCTAGATTATTACATAAGGGGGCAGGTATCACTGAAATAGCCACAGCAGGCCCTGAGATGCTTACAAGGCAACAAGATTCATGGGTTAAGGACCCCATGGATTGGCAACAGCCTACTAGCTCCACCTGAGTAACAACCTGAGAACTTTAATCCTGTGTCTGTTAAATTTCCAGTGGTACCTGTTGTCTCACAAAGTGGCTAAGTAATCTATCTTTATTTTGTTGAGGTTTGGAAAAGCATGCTGCAGACATGCCTAACCTATATGTACTAGATACTTCAGCTGTACGTTTGACAATGGATCAGGACTCTCCAAAGTAGGCCTATCTGGAAAGATTGTATGCCATCATGCCATCAGCTCTGTGTGGGGCATCCTAACTTCAAAATGTCTTTGACAGGAGACAATCAGAAAAAGTACTTTGTAGGGGAAGAAGCCTTATATAAGTACAAAGCCTTGCATTTTTGCACTACCCCATTGAGCATGGACTGGTAAAAAAAAAATGAGATGACATAGAGAAACCCTGGGAATATCTTTTCAAGTGGAAGCTGGGAGTAAAACCTTGTCAGTAGCCTGTACTCATGACTGGGCCCTCCTTGAACCCAAGGGAGAGTCGAGAGAAGATAGCAGAAGTGATGTTTGAGATTTTCAACGTGGCTGCCTTCTACCTGTTCAACCATGCAGTCGTAGCACTCTATGCCTCTGCCTCTGTCATGGGCCTAGAGGCAGATAGTGGGACTGATATCACTTGCAATGTCCCCTTCTTTGAGGGTTACTCCCTGCCTCATGCTGTCACCAAACTCTATGTGGCAGGGAGGGACATCACAGAGCACCTCACCTGACTCCTCTTTGTTAGTGGGTGTAATTACCCTTGTGTACTCAGCAAGGCCTTAGTGAATGACACAAAAGAGACACTGTGCTCTATGGTCTTGGAGTCAGAGAAAGAACTATATAAGAGGCCAGAAGATGTCCTAAGAGAATACAAACTGCCAGATGGGAATGTCATCCACATTGGGAACCAACTGTTTCAGGTACTTGAGGTTCTTCTCATGCCTAACATGTTGGGCACCCACACCCTAGGACCATCAAAAATGCTTTCTAGCAGTATCATGAAGTTTTAAAGTGACATCCAGAATAATCTTTTTCTGGAAATTTTCCCATCTGGGGGAACCACATTCTTCCCTGGGCTTGAGGAAAGACTTATGAAATAACTGGGACAGATGGTCTCCAGAGGGATCCCAGTTGAGAACAGAACCTCTGACGTGTGGTTCTCTGAATGGAGCAGTGCATCTGTTGCAACTTTTCTGAACAGTTTTAGACAAATGTGGATTACCTCTGCAGATTTCAAGGAGTTGGGGAGTTCTGCGGTTCAGAGAAGACAACTCCTCTGAACACTGGGGACATGTCAAAATGTCAGGTCACAGGAAACCAGTAGGAGGTGATACTCTTCTTTGGGCAAGATGTTCATTAAAAGTGCTTTGCCATTTTGGCTTTCAGTTCATTCCTGGTGGTACATTGTTTTAGTCGGTGTACAAATATTTGCTTTTGTTTTTTGAGTATAAAGCTGAGAGTGTAATTTCTGGGTCATATGTTAATTTTATGTTGTTTAAGAAATACTAAAATGCCCTCTGAGTAGCTACATCATTTTACATTTCCAACCATAAATTATGATGATTCCTTTCTCTTCACATCAGTCTACCTATACTAGTTATTTCCTGTTTTTGAATAATAGCCACTCTAAAGTGTGTTAACTGATATCTCATGTTTTAGATTTGCATGTCTCTAATGATTAATGATATTCAGCATCTTTTAATGTGCCTTAGTTGATATTTCTATACCTTTGGAGAAATTTCTATTCAAATCTTTGGCCCATTTTTAAATTGTGTTTTTTAAATTTTTGTTGTTGAATTGTCAGAATTCTTTATAAATTCTAGCTATCAAAACTTTACCATATATGTGTATTTTATTTTCCCATTTATTGAATTGTCTTTTCATTCTCTAAATTGCAAGAAATTTAATTTTAATTAAGTCACTTATCAGTATTTTATTTTGCTACATGTACTTTTTGTATTGTATTTAAGATGGAGATTCTCGTACTTAGTGAAGTAAGTCAGAAGGAGAAAGATAAATACCATACGATGTCACTTATGTGGAATCTAAGATATGGCACAAATGAACCTATCTACAGGACAGCAAAAGAATCATGGACAAAGAGAACAGACTTATGGTTGCCGAGGAGGAGGAAGTGGGATAGATTGGGAGTTTAGAGTTAGCAGATGCAAACTATTACATTTGGAATGGATAAGCAATGAGGTCCTTCTGTATAGCACAGGGAACTATATCCAATCACTTGTGATAGAACATTATAGAAGATAATATGAGATAAATAATGCATAAATGTGTGTATGTATATATATATATATATATATACACACACACACACACACACACACACACATTCTTTAGAAGGTAGACAATATGAGATAAAGTATAAGACAAAGAATGTATGTATGGCCGGGTCACTTTGCCGTAGAGCAGGGATTGACAAAACATTGTAAATCAACTATGTAAGAAAAAGAAGGAAACCACTCAAGAAAAAAGTTGCAAAATTGTAAGTCATAACTATTTGCTCTTCTTTTTTCTTCTAAGGGTTTTATAGTGTTGGTTCTTAAATTTAAGTTTTTGATTCATTTTGAGTTAATTTTTGTATGTGTTTTAAGATAAATACCCAACATCATTCTTTTGCGTGTGGGTAGTTTTCCAAAGACCAATGTTGAAGAGACTATTATTTCTGAATGTATATTCTTGGAACTATGGTAGAAAATCAATTGAATATCTATGTATGGGTTTATTTCTTTAAACTTTGTTGTACTTTTTAAAGGTTATCTTGGTTGTTTGAAGTCACTTTAAATTCCTTATCAATTTTAGGATAGGGTTTTCCATTTCTCTAAAAACACCAATAAGATTTTAATAGGGGAGTTCTCATTGTGGCGCAGTGGAAACAAATCCAACTAGGAACCACGAGGTTGCGGGTTCGATCCCTGGCCTCACTCACTGGGTTAAGTATCCAGCGTTGCTGTGAGCTGCAGTGTGGGTCGCAGATGGGGCTTGGATCCCGCTTTGCTGTGGCAGTGATGTAGGCCGGCAGCTACAGCTCTGATTAGACCCCTAGCCTGGGAACCTCCATATGCCACGGGTGCAGCCATTAAAGGACAAAACGAAAAAAAAGAAAGATTTTAATAGGGATCATGTTGAATTTGTATATTACTTTGGGTAATTCAGTCATCTTAACAATACCAAGTACTCCATTTCATGCAGACAGGGCATATTTTAATGTATTTAAACATTCTTTTTTTTCTCAGTAATGTTTTGTAATTTTCTGTGTACAACTCTTCTGCCTCCTTGGAAGATTTATCCCTGACTATGCTATTTTTTTTTGTTGATGCTATTGTAAAATGACATGTTTTCTTACTTTCTTCTTTAGTCTCTTGGCTAACTTTAACCACGTTTCAACATTGTGTATTATCTATTGATTATTAGCACAATAACACATCTGCATTCAGTCTCCTCCCTCCCATCATGAGGTGGTGGTGCTCCTAGGGCAGTCCTCAGTTTAAATTTGTGTTTCTTGACGGACTTATGAAAATTATCTCTTGTTCCTTTGAGAAACTCTTCTCATAAAATTCTGACCTTCAGAAATTATATAGGGCTTATATTGAAATGTAAGTTGGTATTTCTCTATGTTGTGACTTGGAGAATGTTATCTTCTCTTATTCAAATTGACATTGTTCAGCAGTCAATTTGGGAAACTAAGTAATAAACACACAAAAATACACATTCAGATACACAGCCAGTGATCAGTTGACATGTTTCTTCCCTTCTCATCTACATCCATTGCTCTTCTTCCATAAAGATTTGATCTATAGAAATAACCCTGATTTCTTTTTTGGCATTGCCCATGTCATTAGGTTCTATTCATTTGTTCAAATTATTATTATATACTCCATTATAACTTGAAATTTTATTTTGGAGAAGGCCATATCATATTCCAAATATGAAAATATATTGTATGTAAATATCTCTCATTTTGCTCCTTATTATACGGATATTTTTAGTTTGTTCTGTCTGTGACCATTTTATTAGAGTTTTATCTATCACTATTTTGAGGGATGCCTTTCAAAGGAAAGAAGTAGAGTTAAAGTAAAAGTAGCTAAATTTTATTATTTCTAGCTGGAAGTCTAAAATACAATCCTGCTTTTAAAATTATAAATTATATTGTGATATATTGTACAAATATGCCTTGTCTTTCTGCTCACCATCATCGGTATTCCTGCACATTTTCCATTTTTAGATGAACTTTAGAATCAGTGTGTCATTTCCACAAAAAATATAGAATTTATTAGGATTGTATTTAATTTATACATTTATCTATAACTTATTTATTTTTTGCCAGTGGCATATGGAAGTTCCCCAGGTTAGGGGTCGAATCAGAGCTGTGGCTAACAGCCTACACCACAACCACAGCAATAAAGGATCCTAACCATGTCTGCAAACTACATGACAGCTCACGGCAATGTTGGATCCTTAACCCACTGAGTGAGGCCAGTGATAGAATCTGTACCCTCATGGATACTAGATGGATTTGTTGCCACTGAGCCACAATGGGAACTCCTATTTATAAAGTTTTAAACTTTATAATACTAAGTCTTCCAATTCAGGAATGTGGCATGACATTCTGTTTACTCAGGATAACTTGTTTCCCATTTGGGTCGTGCAAATTTAACCCGAGGTTTAATTTCATATGTTTTATGATTTTGTGAGCTTATGAGTATGTTTGTCTACATTTTCAGATTGGCCATTGATAGTGCATAGGTAATCTATGCACTTTTGTATGGTAATCTTGTATTTTACACTTTTCTAGACCGTCTTATCAATTCTAAACTCTTTTGTATTCATTCTTTTAGATTTCTTTAAGTAGATAGTTGCAACTTCAAAATGCCATAGTTTTGCCTTTCTTTTATATAACAGTCATTTATTTCTTATTATTTAGTAAAACTGTAAACAGTATTAGAATACTATAGAATATTATATAATATATAGTAGTAGTAGTGTGATATGGAATACTTGGTGGCTAAGATGGTGGAATAGGGAGACCCTGAGCTCACCTCCTCCCACAGGCACCCCAGAATTACAACTATTTACAGAGCAACTATCTATGAGAATGACCTGAAGGCTAGTTGAAAATATTTTCCACAGCTAAAGATATAAAGAAGGAACTACAACAAGATAGGCAGGAGGGATAGAGACACAGTAGAGTCATGACCCATATCCCTGGGTTGGTGACACAAATGGGAGGATGATAGCAGTTGTGGAGGGTCTCCAAAGGATCAAGGGGTCCAAGCCCCACATTGGGCTCCTCAGCCTGGCAGTCCTACACTGAGAAGGTAACCCTCTAGAATGTCTGATCATAGAGCTGTAGGAAACAGAGACTTCTTTCTTCAAGGGAGTACAGAAAATCTCACACACGAGTCCCAGCTCTGAGGGAGTAATGACGGAGCCTGAGTGAGACACCCTTGCTGACCCTGGGGAGTCTCTGGAGAACAGGAGTCAACTGGGACTCCCTCTGGGGACACAGACCCTGGTAGCAGCCATTTTGGGGAGTTTATTCTACCATAAGGACACTGTTGCTGGCAACTGTCATTTTGGAGTCCTTCCTCTACCCTATTAATGCCAGGGGCTTACCTGCCCACCAGTAGTTTGGCACCAGTCCCAGCATCCTTTGACCCTGCAGTGAACTGACCCTGCCCACCAACAGATTGGAATGAGGCTCAGGACCCCTAGGCTCTGTAGCCAGACACCCTAAGATGTGGTTCCACCTACAAGCAGGTTGGCATCAGCTCCAGGACAACCCAAGCCCTTCAGCCAGCTGTACTAGGTCATAGTTATACCCAACAGGAGGCCAGAACCACTCCTAGAATCCCCTGGGCCCTGAAGACAGCTGCTCTGGAACCTGGCCCTGCCCATCAGTGGACCAGCAGCCACCACACGAGGCAAAGCCTGGCATCCAACTGGGTCAAGGGCCATCCTTGTCTACCAGTGCACCCACAGTTGTCAGCCCCACCATAACAGAAGGGCCCATGCAGTCATGTAGGGAACACCCATGGGGCATAGTAGCTCTGTTGGCCAGAAGGAAGTGTGCTGGTGGTTCCCATAAGATGTATCCTACATAGGACCACTTCCTTCCACAATATTAGGAAACATGGCCATCCTACCTAATACATAAAAATAAACAGATTTAGGGAAAATAAGGAGACAAAGGAATGTATTCCAAATGAAGAAAAAGATAAAACCTCAGAAAAAAAAAACCTAAAAAAATTGAGATAAAGAGTTCAAGAGCAGGATTACTGTGAATATAGGGTTTTTAGAATGGGAACTTAAAGAGATAATGAACTTTAAATATTCATGTATATTTATAGATTCTTTTACATGAATCTCACAGTAACCACAAACCAAAAACCTGTAACACACACAAACAAAAGAAAAAAATTCAAACCTATCACTAAAGATAGTCATCAATGCACAAGGGATGAGAGTAAAAGAAGAGTAAAAGAATGTCAGGGGATCACTAAGAGCAATGATGGCAATTTGAAGTAGTACAACATTTTGACACGCCCCCAGAATCTCTGGCCAGACTGATTGATTCACAAAGTAATAGAGCAAGAGAGTATAATAGGAACAAAAGAATTTTAAAACATCCAGAAAAGGAGTTCCCTTGAGCCTTGGTGGGTTAAGGATTTGGTGTAGTCATTGCTGTGGCGCAGGTTTGATTCCTGGCCTGAAAACTTCCACATGCCAGGGTCCGGCCAAAAAACAAACAAACAAAAAAAAGAAAGCAAAAAAATTTGAGAAAACAACAAGGTGGCCAATAGTAAGTCCTGACCTATATATAAATACTTTAAATAAAAACAAATTAAATCATCCAATCAAAAGTCATAGCATGGTTGAATAAATTAAAAAAATAACAAGACCTAACTCTATGATGCCTACAAGACTCACTTCAGTTTTAAGGCACACATAAGTTTAAAGTGAAGCAATTTTTAAAAAGAAGATATTCCATACAAAAGGAAAGCAAAAGAAAGCAGAAATAACTATACCAAAAAATAGACTTTGAGTCAAAAGAATATAACAAGAGACAAGGTCATTATATAATGATAAAGAGGGATCAGTTCCTCAAGAGGATAAAATAACTCTGTGTGTGTGTGTGTGTGTGTGTGTACATACACAACCAACACTGGAGCACCTAAATACTAAATATACTAAACAAGGATTCTCAGAGCTGAAGAGAATACTAATCTACAATAACGTATTAATATTAATGGACATCAATAACCCCCTTTCGACAATGGATACATCATATAGATAGAAAATCTGTAAGGAAACATTGGACTTGGACTATAGTTTTGACCAAAAGGACCTAACAAATATAGAGCATTATATCCAACAGCAGCAGAATGCACAATCTTTAAGAACATATGAAACATTCCCTAGAATATCCCGTATGTTAGGTCACAAAATAAGTCTTAGCAATTTTGAAAAGATGGAAATCATACCAGTTATGTTCTCTTTCCACAATGGCATAAAACTAGAAATCAATTATGGGAGGAAAACCAAAAACTCACAAATATGTGAAAATTAAGCAACATACTTCAGAGCAACCAATGAGTCAAAAAAGAAATCAGAAGAGAAAGCAAAATCTTGAAACAAACCAAAATGGAAACACAACATGTCAAAAATTATGGGATACAACGAAGGCAGTATTAATAGGGGAGGTTGTAGCAGTAAATAAATATAAAAACATTGGAAATGATTGACAAAACTGAGTTGGTTTTTTGAGAAGATAAACAAAATTGACCGTTTTTTTACCTATAGTTAAGAAAAAAGAGGGGAGTTCCCATTGTGGCTCAGAGGAAACAAATCCGACTAGGAACCATGAGGCAGGTTCGATCCCTGGCCTTGCTCAGTGGGTTAAGGACCCTGCGTTGCTGTGAGCTGTGGTGTAGGTTGCAGACGCACCTCAGATCCTGCATTGCTGTGGCTGTGCTGTAGACCAGCTGCTGTAGCTCCGATTAGACCCCTAGCCTGGGAACCTCCACATGCCATGGGGGTGGCCCTAAAGTGACAAAAGACAAAAAAAAAGAAAAAAAAGAGAACTCAAACAGAAATATAAATGAAAGAGAAGTTGCAGAGAATAGAATACAAATACAAAATAAGAGAATTCTATGAACACATATATGACAAATTGGACAACCTAAAAGAAATAGATTCCTAGAAACATATAACCTCCCAACTCTGAATAATAAATAAATAGAAAATCTGAACAGGCCAATTATAAGTAAAGAAATTGAATCAGTAATCAAAAATCCCCCAACAATGAAAATCCCAGGATTACATGGCTACATGGATGAGTTTTACCAAACATTTAAAAAGAATTAATGCCATTTTTCTTAATCTCTTCCAAAAAATTGAAAAGATCAACTCCCAAACTTATTTTATGAGGTCAGCATTACCCTAATACCAAATAAAACAGACAAAGACACTACAAGAAAAGAACACCAAAAGAAAAGAATGAACATAGATGTAAAATTTCTCAACAAAATACTAGCAAAGAGAATTCAACAAACAGCACATTAAAAGGATCATATACCATGATCAAGTGTGATTTATCTCTGTGATTCAAGAATGGCTAAACATATCAAAATAAATAAATGTGATACATCATATTAATAGAATGAAAGGCAAAAATTTTATGATCATCAAAATAGTTGCATAAAAAGCATTTAAAAAACTCTAGCATCTTTCATGGTAAAAACTCTCATTAAATTGGGTATATAAGAAACATGCCTCAACACAATATAGGACATATATAACAAACCCAGATCTAACATCATACTCAGTGGTGAATGATTGAAAACTTTCCTCTAAGATGAGGAATAAGAAAAAAATATTCACTTGCATCATTCCTATTCAACACAGAACTGGAAATCCTACACATAATAGGCAAGAAATATAAATAAAAGCCATCCAAATTGTAAAGAAAAAATTAAAGTTATCTCTGTTTTGATGGCATGCTCTTATATATTGAAAACCTTAAAACTCCACAAAAATAATTGATAGACTAATAAACAAATTCAGGAAATTTGAAAATATAAAATCAACATACTGAAATCAATTCCAGTTCTGTACTCTCATTATAAACTATCCAATAAAGAAATTAAGAAAACAATTTATTTACATTAGCATCAAAATAATGAAATACTTTGGAATTAACTAAATAGCTAAAAGACTTATACACCAAAAACTAAGAAATATTGAGTGACGAAATTAAAGAAGACAAGTAAACAGAAAAACATCTTGTTTCCTGGACTGAGAGGCTTATATTGTTGTTTGTTCTATTCTACACAAAATGACATAACAAAGTGAAAAGTTCTGCACAGCAAAGGACATATCAACAAAATGAAAAGGAAACCTATGGAATGGAGACAATATTTTCAAACCATATATCTGATAATGAACTAATTTCCAAAATATACTAAAAAACTCCAACAATGCAATTGCAAAAACCAAATAACCTGGTTAAAAATGGGCAAAAAATTTGAATACACCTGTCCACAAAGAAGACTTACAAATGGTCAACAGGTTTATGAATAAATTCTCAGTGTAACTAATCATCAGGTTAATACAAATCAAAACTACAAGGAGAGATTACCTCACACCGATTGGGATACCTATTATCAAAAAGGAAACAAAAGATAGAAAGTGTTGATGAAAATGTGGGGAAACTGAAACTTTTCTACCGTTTTGATGGGAATATAAAACGGTGCGACTGTGATGGAAAGCAATATGGAGTTTTCTCAAAAAATTAAAGCATAGCTACCATATGATAATTTTCCCACTTTTGAGTATTTACCCAAAATAATTCAAATTAGAATCTTGAAGACATATTTATATTCCCATGTTTATTTCAGCATCATTCACATTTCTCAAGATGTGGAAACAACCTAAACATCTATCAGCATATGAGTGGATTAATAAAATATCATATACCGATACAATACATATTATTCAGCCTTAAAATGAAAGAAACATTGCCACATATGACAGCATGGATGAACCTTGAGTACACTATGCTAAGTGAAATAACCCAGTCTCAGAAGCACCATTACTGCGTGGTTCTACTTACATGAAATATCTAAAATAGTCACACTCATAGGAGCAGAAAATAGAATGGTATTTGCCAAGGGCTGGAAGGTGGGGCAAATTGAAATTTACTTTTCACCAAATTTAAAGCTTCAGGATTCACTGGCCTAAAATTCCTCTATGCTCTGCCTATACATATATCCTCCACCTCCGCTCTCCCCCGACACTCCTGGCAACCACTGATTTTTTTTTTTTATCGTCTCTATTGTTTTTTGCCTTTTCCAGAATGTCATATAGTTGGAATCATACAGTATGTAGCATTTTCAGGTTGACTTTTTTCACTTAGTAATATGCATTTAAATTTTCTCTTTTCATGACTTGACAGTTCACTTATTTTTTAGCATTGAAAAATATTTCGTCAATTGGATTAACAGTGCATTTATTCATTCATCTATTGAAGAACATCTTGGTTGTTTCCACATTTTGGCAGTTATAAATAAACTGCTATAAACAGTGTACAGGTGTTGTGTGAACATAGGTTTTCATCTCTCTTTGATAAATACCAAGAAGCATGATTGCTGGATTTTATAAGAATATGTTTAGTTTTGTAAAAAACTACCAAATTGTCAAACTTTCTGTGTCAGTTTTCATTCCCATTCTCTACATTCTCATCACCATATTGTGTTGTCAGTGTTCTGGATTTTGGCCATTCTACTAGGTGTGCAGTGGTATTTCACTGTTGGTTTAATTTGCATTTCCCCGATGATATAGGATGTGGGCATCTTTTAATATGCTACTTTCCATCTGTATATCTTCTGTGAGATGTCTACTAAGATCTTTGTTTCTTTCTTTTTTTTTTTTTTTTTCTTATTAGGGCTGTACCCGAGGCATATGGAAATTCCCTCTAGTGGTCAAATCAGAGCTGTAGCCTCTGGCCACAGCCAGAGCCACAGCAATGCCAGATCCGAGCCACATTTGTGACCTGCACCACAGGTCACCACAATGCTGGACCCTTAACCCACTGAGCGAGGCCAGAGATCAAACTTGAGTCCTCTTGGTTACTAGTCAGATTTGTTTCCGCTGAGCCGTGATGGAAACTCCTATTCCATTTTTTTAATCAGGTTGCTTTCTTACTGTTGAGTTTTCACAGTTATTTTTATATCTATCTTGGAAAACAGTCGTTTATCGACTATGTGTTTTACCAACATTTTCTCCAAGTCTTGCATTTTCATCTCTTCATGTTTAATATTAGAGTGTGGCAGCAATGGAAATCATATTCTCTCTTCTCTCTAAGGTTTTTTTTTTTTTAATCATCTCTTTTTGCTTTTGTTGGTTGTGTTGTTTTTGTTACTGGTTTTTCAATGATTTTTATCTAAAATATTCTGTAAAGTTTGCATTCTTTTTATTTGTGGCCCCTTGTGTCTCTATTCATTTAACTTAGCAGACAGAGAATTATTGGAAAAAGATTTCTTCAGTTCGGTAAAACTAATAACTCTTCAAGTCCTTGCTGAAAGGCTTTGTATATACCTTGGGGGCACTGCTTCAATACTCAGCCAAGCAGTTTACAAGTCTGCCTTGGTCTTCATTTCCTTCTTGTGCAGAGGTTCAAATTTAGCCAAAGGTGGAAGCTTAAGGCCGTTACCAATCTTTCCTATGCATACATATGGCCCTGTGAATGTGCCTGACAGTTTAGATCCTTAGAAACATGCTGTGACTTTTCTAAAGACCACTGAAGGCATTTGGTCCTCAGATTTTCTGTACAAGTTTTTCACTTAGGCTACTCTTTGCCCCAGTTTTTTATTCACCATCTCAGGAAGTTGGAATATTCAATAATGCCTCTGATTTTTTTTTTTCTATAATGGCTCCAGGAAAAAAGCTATTCAAATCAGGGAAACTTTGAGTCATCTCAAGTAAAGACAACTTTGTGATTTGAGTTTTCCAGGAAACCATTAGACAAACAATAATCAGAGTATGTGGAGGTGGGGCTTTAAAGGACCTCCAAATCAATTCTGTCTTCTACAAGTCCTGCCAGCCTTCTGGTTTTCACTGTGATTGCGGTCTGTTGGTTTTCAAAGCAAATATAGATCTGTGGAGGGGAGAATAGAAAAGAGGCAAGTAAAAATGCCAAAAAATGTGCTATTGTTAGTGAGATTCTGCCATTTTCTTGAATAATACCCCTTGCAGTTTATACCTAATATTCACTTGGGGAATTTCTATGATACTGAAAATTTTGATGAGACTATTAGGAAAGTGTAATATTAGTGAGAGACAATGACCTTTCTATACTTGGATAGATATTGGGTTGCATTAAAGCAAATAAATAATTTTTTGTGACATCCAGTCTTTGGGGAAAAGCCTAGAAAATTACTTCATCTGGAATTTAAACTTGCAAAAGTGAGGTTTTAAAAAATGTATTTTATGACATAATATCCGATTATTGTAGCTGTTATTTCCTTCTGTATATAGAGTGAAAAGAATAAAAATGAGGTAAATCACTATCATAGGTAGATACTGAACACTGAAAGACATATGGAAATAGATGAGAAGACTGTTTTTAGAATTACCTTATCCTAAAAATTCCTAAACACATTCTACACTTATTGATGTAGGAACTGTATTCAGTGCACCTATAAGGCTTAAAAATCACAGAGTCAAAATTTTAGTTTAAATTGGCCCTTTTCAGTAACAAATTATCTCTAGTGGAACTCTCTTAAAATACAGACCTCGAAGAATTTTTACAGATGGAAGGCCAAGAACATTGTTTTATAATAAAAATATCACTAGAATGTTAAGACTCATATCTGTATAAGCAGGAGTCAGAGTCAGAAGCCAAAACAAATCCCAGTATTAGGCTTAAAACACTACATATTTTGCAATTGTATTGTACAGTATATGAAATCAAAATATAGGTTTAGGAGTTACCATGTGGCTCAGCAGAAATGAATCTGACTAATATCCATGAGGACGCAGGTTCCAATCTGGCCTCGCTCAGTGAGTTAATGATCGTGCATTGCCGTGATCTGTGGTGTAGGTTGTAGATGTGGCTTGGATCTGGTGTTACTGTGGCTGTGGTGTAGACCATTGGCTACAGCTCTGATTTGACCCCTAGCCTGGGAACTTCCGTATGCTGCAGGTGCGTCCCTAAAAAGCAAACAAACAAAATATGTGTTTAAATAAATTAAGTCAATATTTAAATATGTGATGAATGAGTAAGTCATTACTGGAAATGATCAAGCAGTTTTGGAAAGGAATGACAAAACTTATAATGATAAATAATTATTTATATTAAAAATAAAATAATATTAGATATACAGTTGATGTTTTCATTGTAAATTTGCACTGCTACACAAAACATTAGTGAAGTGAAAACAGAAGTTAAGTGGAAAGCAGCATAGAAAGAGACTGCAACTGCAATAGATAAAATTGAATCAAGAATGATATAGAGGGAGTTCCCTGGTGGTCTAGTGCTTAGGACTTGGTGCTCTCACCACTGTAGTCTGGGTTCAATCCCTGATCTGGGAACTGAGAACCCATATCAAGCCACTGCATGCCACAGACAAAAAAAAATTTGAAATAGAAGTTCAAATATGGTTAATATGAATACTATAGAGAAAGAAAATGGGAAAGAACAGTATTGAGAAAAATTAACTATGAGCCTTCCTGAATTTATAAAAGACATCAACTGACTAATGAAAAAGGTAATAAATGTCAAGCAGAAAAAATATTTTAAAAGTTATACAGGTATGCCATGGAGATATTGTAGGTTCAGTTCCAGACCACCACAATAAAGCAATTATCAAAATAAAGTGAGTCACAAGATTTTTTATTTTCCAGTACATATACAAATTATGTTTCCTCTATAATATAGTCTATTAAGTGTGCAGTACCATTATACCTAAAAAAATGTATATAACTTAATTGAAAAATACTTTATTGCAAAAAAAAATTGCCTACCATCATCAGTGCCTTCAGCGCATCATGATATTTTTGCTGGTAAAGGTTCTTGCTTAGATGTTGGTGGCTGCTGACTGACTAGGGTAATGTTTTATGAAGGTTGGGTTGACCATGGTGGCAACTTCTTAACATAAGACAGTATTGAAATTTGCCACATCAACTGACTCTTCTTTTCATGAATGATTTCTCTGCAGCATGCAAAGTTGTTTGATAGCAATTTATCTATAGTAGAACTTCTTTTAAAATTTGAGTCAGTTTTCTCAAACTCTGCTGCTGCTTTATCCTAGGTTTATGTGACATCTAAATCCTTTGTTGTCATTTCAACAATCTTCATAGCGTCTTCCCCAGGGATAGAATCCATCTCAAGAAACAACTTTCTTTGCTTATATATAAGATGCATCCCCTCACCTATTGATTTTTTATCATGATATTACACCAGTTCAGTCATATCTTCAGGCTTCAACTCTAATTCTAGTTCCCTTACTTTTTTATCACGTCTGCAGTTACAGCCTCCACCGAAGTCTCAAACTCCTCCAAAGTCATTGATAAGTGTTGAGGATTGGAATCAACTGCTTCCGAATTCTTGCTCATGTTACTATTTTGACCATGTTCTTTTTTTATTTTTCATATTAACAATTTTATTTCAGTTATAGGTGTACAAAGATCCTAAGTCAATACGATAGATTTTGTGTCCCAAACCCACAGTGCATCCCCCCACCCCCCAGATTGTCTTATTTGAACAACCAAAATTTTCCAAAATCTGTGAGTCATTGTCTGTTCTTCGAAGAAGTTCATTGTGTCTCTTTAGTTTCCACATGTAAGCGGTAGCATTGGGTGTTGCTGTCTAATTGTCAGACTGGTTCCACTTCGTATGATAATTTCTAGGTTCATCCATGTTGCTATAAATGTTATTCCGTTCCTTTTAATGGCTGAGTAATATTCCATTATGTGTATGTACCATATCTTCCCTATCCACTCCTCTGTTGATGGGCATTTAGGTTGTTTCCATGACCTGGCTTCTTCCCGCTCTAACTGCTTTGGATGTAAAGTTAGGTTGTTTATTTGAGCTTTTTCTTGTTTCCTGAGGTTGGCTTGTATTGCTATACTTTCCTCTTAGCGCTGCTTTTGCTGAATACCAGAGGTTTTGCAGTGTCGTGTCTTTGTTGTCATTTGCTTCTAGGTATTTTTTAATTTCCTCTTTGATTTCTTCAGTGATCCATTGGTTGTTTTATTGTTTTTGTATCCATTCAGCTAGTCTATGTCTTTTGGTTGGGGCATTCAGTCCATTAACATTTAAGGTAATTACTGATATATATGTTCTTATTGCCATTGTATTAACTGTTTGGGGTGTTTTTTTTTTGTTTGGTTTGTTTTTACCTTGAAGTTTTGATACAGGAGTCTATATACAAATGAGATTGTTTTAAGTTGTTGGTTTCTTAATTGCACGTGCGACTCCAGTGACCTGCATTTGTGCTCTCTTCTCATGATTTCTGATTTTGGTAGCATAATTATTCATGGATGATTTAGTATCTTTACTGTATATATGCCTTTACTGCTGAGCCTTGTCATTTGTGGTGTTTTTGCTTCTGGTCGTGGCCTTTTCTTTTCTGCCTAGAGAAGTTCCTTTAAGCTTTGTTGTAAAGCTGGTTTAATGTTGCAGAAATCTCTTAGCTTTTGCTTATCTGTAAAGGTTTTGATCTCTCCTTCAAATCTGAATGTGAGTCTTGCAGGGTAA
>PVHT020000015.1:33258370-33317720 GCA_004024745.2 Catagonus wagneri | reverse complement strand
CCTCCCCCACCCTTTTGGCAACCACAAGTCTGTTCTCCAAGTCCTTGATTTTCTTTTCTGCATAAAGGTTCATTTGTGCAGTATGTTAGATTCCAGTTATTAGTGATATCATATGGTATCTGTCTTTCTCCTTCTGACTTACTTCACTCAGTATGAGGGTCTCTAATTCCATCCATGTTGCTGCAAATGACATTATTTTGTTCTTTTTTATGGCTGAGTAGTATTCCATTGTGTATATGTACCACATCTTCCTAATTCAATCATCTGTCGATGGGCATTTGGGTTGTTTCCTTGTCTTGGCCATTGTGAATAGTGCTGCAATGAACATGCGTGTGCAGGTGTCTTTTTCAAGGAAAATTTTGTCCGGGTACATGCCCAAGAGTGGGATTGCTGGGTCATATGGTAGTTCTATGTATAGTTTTCTAAGGTACCTCCATACTGTTTTCCATAGTGGTTGTACCAGCTTACATTCCCACCAACAGTGCAGGAGTCGTTTTTTTTGTTCAATCCACACAGTGACACAGAGGCTGAAGTATAGCACAGAGTCACTGAGAATACTGGGCTCCTGACTGAACTTGCCCTGGCTCATATAGTAGTGGCTACACATCTGGAGAGGCAAGTGGAGAGCATGATCCCACATTCCACTGAAAGCTTAAATGCTACAGAAGAAGAGTCATACAGAGAGAAACATGTTGTCCTCCATTCCAGCTCCAAAGCCTTGGCTCAGAGATTATACCAGAAGGGAGAAGCAGATTAGAAAAAAATTATAGCACTCCTAATTATTTCACCAAAGAACTGACTTTCTTTGGATCACAAGGAAAAATTCAAGTCTATAAGCATTCTTTAAAAACACTGGAAATTGTGGTGACTAACAATTCAGAAAATACTGGTAAGTTTATGTAAATATAGGCTACACTGTAGGTTGGGTACTGGACTGGAGAAACCTAAAAAAAGTTGCTAGAGGAGACATCCTTGGGTCATAACAAATCTCAAACACTGACCTCAGGAACTATAACTTTAAGGGACTCTTCATTTGACTGGTGAGAATGTGGAGCATTATGTCTAAAGACATTTTTGAAAACAATAGAGCAACCATCCCACAATTAGAGGAACTTAATAATTGGATGTGGTTAGGGGGACAAAGAGAGTTCTACCAAAATTATTGTCATCATCCCAGGGTGACCATGAACATACAAGTTTGCCCCCTGAAGTACAACATAGGATGCTTAACACTGTAGAGTGAAAATAGGCTCTATTAAAATAATCCAGTCAATCATTAACCAAATAAGCCATCAAATAATAAAAAATCCTGAGGGGAGGAAGTACTCAGATTTGCTACAATATATTATCTAAATCATCCAGTTCCCCCCCCCAAAAAAAAATCACAAGACATACAATGAAGGAGAAAAGACTTAGACAGGAAACAAGCAAGTGAGAGAAAATAACTGTGAGAGTGACCAGATGCTGCATTTTACAAATTCTTCCAGGAAGCCATTATAAAAATGCCAAAGAACTAAAAGAAACTATGGTTAGTGAAGTAAAAGAAAATATGATGGCAATGTTTCATTGCATAGAAAATATCAATAATGAGTTACAAATTATAAAACAAAACCAAATAGAAATGCTTGAGTACAAAATTCTAATAACTAAAATGAAAAACTGCTTAGAGGACTTCAAAAGTAGATTTAAACTGTCAGGAGAAATAATTAGCAAACTTAAAGACTGATCAATTGAGATTATGCAATCTGAAGAACAGATAGAAAAAGAAATGCAGAAAAATGAATAGAACTTCAGAGAAATGCGGCAAGTCATTAATCACATCAGCACATGCATAATGGCAGTACAAAAGAGAGGAGACAGAGAAGGAAAAAGAAAAAGTATATCAGGAAATAAAAAAGCTGAAACATTTTTCCAAATTATTGAAAATATTAACCTACCTATCAAAGCAAGAAGAAAATATTGAAAGAGCAAGAAAAAAGTGACTTGATATTTATGAGAACCTGAGTAAGATCAAGAGCAGACGTCTCATCAGAAACAATGCAGACAAATCAAAATGGCAAAACATACCTGAATATATGGGATTCAGATAAAGTAGTGCCTAGATATAAACGTATAGCTGCATACGATCATGTATTCATCAGGCTTTTCCATAGAAATATGTCAACCAGTACAATTTTTATTTGTTTAGAAAGGAGAGCAAAAAGATGGATGGAGAGAGGGAGCTGGAAGGCCAAAATTTGTAGGACAGATCAGCAGTCTAGTGAGTTAGTATGTGATGTTGTCTCACTTGCCTATTTTTGCTTTGTTGCCTGTGCTTTTGGTATCAAGTCTAGTAAATCATAGCTAAAACCAATGTCATGAAAATTCACATTTTCTACTAGGAGTTGTACAGTTTGGGGTATCGCGTTTATTTTTTAATTCATTTTAATTGGCTTTTTATATGGTATAACATAGGGGACCAATTTTATCTTTTTTTATATTCATTTTTCCCAGCACCTCTTGTTGAAAATACTACCTTTTCCTCATTGTGTATTCTTGACACTTTTGTCAAATTTCTTTGACTGTATGTATGGGTTTCTTTGGGGGCTCTTCATTCTGTTCATTGCTCTATATGTCTGTCTTTATGCCAGAATTATACTGTTTTGAATACAGTAGCTTTGTAATAGATTTTGAAATAAGAATACATGATGTCTCTAGCTTTGTTCTTCTTTGTCATGATTACTTTGGCTATTTTGGGTCTTTTGGTGTTCCATATGGATTTTATAGACACTTTTTTCCATTTCTGCAAAAATTGCTTTTGGAACTTTGAAAAAAATAGCATTGAATCTGTAGACTGATTTGGGCAGTACAAACATTTAATAATAAGACTTCCAAACCATAAATAGGGGATATCTTTTCATATATTTGTTTTTTAAAATTTCTTTCACCGTGAATTGTAGTTTTGAGTGTAAAGATCTTTCACCTCCTTAAGTTTATTCCTGTTTTATTTATTTCGTTACTAAGGTAAATGAGATTGTGTTTTTAATTTCCTTTTGGAATAGATTGTTGTTGTAGAAATACAACAGATTTTGTTTTTTTTGTCTTTTTTCAGGGCTGCACCTGTGGCATATGGAGATTTCCAGGCTAAGGGTCGAATTGGAACTGTAGCTGCTGGTCAACGTCACAGCCACAGCAATGACAGATCCAAGCCACGTCTGCAACCTACACCACAGCTCATGGCAACGCTGGGTCCTTAACCCACTGAGCAAGGCCAGGGATAGAACTTGTGTCTTCATGGATGCTAGTCAGATTCATTTCTGTTGAGCCATGACGGGAACTCCCGGTTTTTGTATATTGATTTTGTATCTTAAAACTTTACTGAAATTGTTTATCAGTTCTAAGATTTTTGGTAGGCTTTTTAGGGTTGTGTTTGTATATGTGTATGTGTGTGTGTGCACATATATGTGCCATATAAGATCAGAGATATTTTCACTTATTTTTAGATTTGTATGCCTTTTATTTCTGTTCCTTGCCTACTGATCTCAGACTTTCAGGTCTATGTTGAATAGAAGTGGCAAGAGTGGGGAACAAAACCAATAGATAAAATGGATATGAATTGGCTCAGATGGTTATAGAAGCTGAAAAGTTGAGAAGACTTACAATCTGCTATCTGCAAGCTAGAGAATCAGGAAAACTGGTGATATAATTCTTTGTGATTCTGAATGCCTGAGAACCAAGATAACTCATGGTGTAATCCCTAGTCTTAGGTCAAGTTCTAAGAGTCAGAGGGGGCTGCTAGAGTACTAGGCCCAGGAGCTAGGAGACTCAATACCAAGGCCATGAGATAATAAGCCATATTCCACCTCACAAAGAGAGAAGAATTCACTTTGCCTTTTTTCTTCTATTCAGGACCTAAGTGGATTGCATGTTGTCTTCCCACATTGGTGAGGATAGATCTTCACTCAGTTTACAGATTCAAATGCTAATCTCTTCCAGAAACATTCTGAAAGTCATACCCAGAAATAGTGTTATTCCAGGTATCTCTGCGTCCCATAACCAGTGAAATTTACATTTAAAATTAACCATCTCATCATTCTTCTCTTGTTCCTGATCTTAAAGCAAGAGACTTCAGTATTTTTAACCATGAATTATAATGCTAAAAGTGAGTTTGTCACGTAGGGCCTCTATTATGTTAAGCTACATTCCTTCTTTTCCTTGACCTAAGACTAGGGATTACACCAATCATACGGTTTTTATTCTTTTTTTTTTGCCTTTTTGTCATTTTGGGGCCGCACTCGCGGCATGTGGAGGTTCCCAGGCTAGGGGTCTAATCGGAGCTGTAGCCACTGGCCTACACCGCAGCCACAGCAATGCAGGATCCGAGCCGGTTTGCAACCTACGCCACAGCTCACGGCAACGCCGGATCGTTAACCCACTGAGCAAGGGCAGGGATCGAACCCGCAACCTCATGGTTCTTAGTCGGATTCGTTAACCACTGCACCACGATGGGAACTCCCTGGTTTTTATTCTTAATTTTGTTAATGTAATGTACCACATTTATTGATTTACATATGTTAAGCCATCCTTGCATCCTGGAGGAAAATCCCACTTGACAATGTATATGATCTTTTACATGTCTTGTTTAATTGTTTGCTAGAATTTTCTTTAAAACTTTTGCTTCTATGTTCATCATGAATATTGGCCTGTTATTTAGTTTTTGTGTGGTGTCTTTGTTTGACTTTGGTATCAGGGTAATTCTGGCCTTGTATATTGAGTTTAGAAGTATTTTCAATATTCGGAAAAAGTTTGCAAAGGACTGACATTAATTCTTCTTTGGACATTTGGAAGAATTCTTCAGTGAAGCCTGGTTTTGGCCTTTTTGGTTGGGAAGATTTTAATTACTGATTCAATCAGTTTCCACACCCATTATTGGTCCCTTCATTTTTTCTGTTTCTTCATGGATTCAGTATTGATAGTCTATATATTTGTAGGAATTTATACATTACTTCTATATTTTCCAGATTGCTGGCAAATAAGTGTTGACAGTATTTTCTTATGATCCTTTGTATATCCATAGCATTACTTTTAAATTATCTTTCATTTCTAGTTTTATTTGAGTCTTATCTCTTTTTCTTAATTAATCAAGCTAGAAGTTTTTAGTCTTATGAACTTTACAAAGACTAACTCTTATTATTAATCTTTTCTATTGTTTTACTATTTTCTGTTTCATTTATTTTTGCTCTAATTTTTATTTATTATTTCCCTTTTCAGCTAACTTTGTGTTTAATTTTTCTTTTTTTAGTTCCTTGCAGTGTAAAGTTAAGTTGTTTTTTTTAGATCTTTATTCTTAATGTAGACATTAATCACTGTAAACTTTATTCTTAGTATTGATTTTGCTGCTTTCCATAAATTTTGGTATGTTGTTTTTTCATTTTCATATATTTTCAAGATATTTCAAGATATTTTTAAATTTCCATTTTGATTTCTTCTTTGACCTATTGATTATTCAGGAATATATTCATTTTAGTCTATTTAGGCTGCTATACCAAAAATACCATATCCTAGATTGTTTATAAATAACATAAATGCATTCCTCATAGCTCTCAAGGCTAGGAAGTCCAAGATCAAGACACCAGTAGATTTAGTGTCTGGTAAAGATGTGCTTTACGGTTCTTTTCCTTCTTGCTTACTGCCCCCTTTTGTGATTTGATGATTAAAATCTCCTGAATAGCAGAAGTGAAAAGTTGTTCAATATATGTATAATCAGTATTACAAAATACATTCTAAGGCTCTTCCATGTAGCACAGTGCCTATAGTTAACAATACAGTATAAGGACTCAAAACTTGTTAAAAGGATAAATGTTATGCTAAGTGTCTTTTACCATACATACACATCCAATCATGAAATGGACACAAGAAATCCTTTGGAAGCGATGCTTATGTTTACTGTTTGATTGTGGTCATGGTATCATGGGTATATACATATGTCCAATTTTATCAAATGTACAAATGAAATATGTGCAATTTTGTATATTTAGTATACTTCAAAAAATTTGAAAAAAGAAGAGTTGATGCTTGTATTAGTCAGAGTTTTCTAGAGAAACAATACCAATAGAAAGATAGATAGATAGATAAAAATTTATTTATATTATGAGGGATTTACTCATACAGTTATGGACACTCCTATCAACAGTCCAAACCTGAATACCTGAGAACTGGGGGAGTCAATAGTAAAAATCTTGGTCCAAGTCTGAAGGCCTAAGGACAAGGTGTACCCATGTCTGATGTCCAAACATGGGTATCCTAGAGATACCTACTTTCAGAAAGCAAATTTGTCATTCATTTGTCTTTTTGTTCCATTTAGGGCCTTCACAGTACCTTAGAAAACTATACATAGAACTGCCATATGACCCAGCAATCCCACTCTTGGGCATATACCCGGACAAAACTTTCCTTGAAAAAGACACCTGCACACGCATGTTCATTGCAGCACTATTCACAATGGCCAAGACAAGGAAACAACCCAAATGCCCATCGACAGATGATTGAATTAGGAAGATGTGGTACATATACACAATGGAATACTACTCAGCCATAAAAAAGAACAAAATAATGTCATTTGCAGCAACATGGATGGAATTAGAGACCCTCATACTGAGTGAAGTAAGTCAGAAGGAGAAAGACAGATACCATATGATATCACTAATAACTGGAATCTAATATACTGCACAAATGAAACTTTATGCAGAAAATGAAATCAAGGACTTGGAGAACAGACTTGTGGTTGCCAAAAGGGTGGGGGAGGGAATGGGATGGTAGGGGGGTCTGGGGTTAATAGTTGCTGGGCTGGAAAAGCAGGGAGATCCTACTGTATAGCACTGGGAACTATGTCTAATCACTTGTGATGATGTGTAACCCTATCACCACGCTGTACAGCTGGGTATAATGGAAAAAAAAAGCTAGATGATGCTAGAACATTACTGCTAGAGGTCTAAGTACATATAATTATTTAGAAATTCTTATTAATATGTATCTGATTCATTTTTCCTGTTTCAAAAAAAATCATAATGGAGGATGAAAACAATAAAAGTTTCATTAAGATTAAGAAAAAAAACCAATTTGAATAATGCTCACTCACATTGGTGAGACTGAACTTCTTTACTCAATCTACCAATTCAAATGCTAATCTCTACTAGATACACCCGCATGGACATACTCAGAAATAATGTTCCACAAGAAATCTGGGCATGCCTTAGCCAAGTCAAGTTGACTCATACATTTAGCCATCATAATGTTATAGTCTAGAGTTTGGAATTTGTAGGGCAGGCCAGCAGGCTAGAAACTCAGGCACATTTTCCATGTTACAGTCTTGAGACAGAATTCCAGCTTATCCCAGAAACGTCAGTTTTTGCTCTAAATCCTTCATTTTGTTGGCTTGGGACTCAGCCACCTTATAGATGTTAATGTCATTTATTTAAGCCAACTGATTTTAAATGTTAATCACATATACAAAATTCTTTCATGGTAATGTTTTGACTAGTGTTTAACAGACAACTGTGCGCAATAGCTTAATAAAGTTAACAGATAAAATGAATCATCTCAGTTTATATTTAAAAAGAAGAAAGATTAAACATATGTAGCCTAACCTTCAAACTTAACACCCTGGTAAAACAAGAGCAAACTAAAGCAAGCAAAAGGAATAAAATAATTTCTAAAAAAAGTGCAGAAATTATTGATATAGAGAATAGAAAAACAATAGAGAAATCAATGAAATCAAAAGTCAGTTCTCTTAAAATGTTCAAAAAATTAATGGGGGGAGTTCCCATCTTGGCACAGTAGGTTAAGAATATGACTCTGGTGGCTGGGGTCCCTGAAGAGGTGCAAGTTCCATCCCTTGCCTGGCACGGTGGGTTAAAGGGTCTAGCATTTCCACAGCTGTAGCTCAGATACAGCCCCTGGCCTGTAACTTCCATATGTCATTGGTGTGGCCATAAAATGAAAAAGAAAGTAACGGGATATTATTATCAAACTTACAGAAATAAATAAGGATTATAAATAAGCAGTGTGAATAATTACATGCTATAAAATAGGTTAAAAAAGTTATATTCAAGCAGTGGAAGAACTTTGAATACAATATGCTAAATGAATGAAGCCAGACATGAAAGGCCATATATATGATTCTATTTATATGAAAAATCCAGAAGAGATAAATCTATAGACAAAAGATGTATTCGTGGAGTTTAGGGCCTAGGAGGATGGCCTGGCAAGGATGAGGGCTCAAGGGTGCAAGGTTTCTTTTTGAAGTGAAGAAAATATTCTAAACTTGGCTTTTGTAATGTATCTACATAGCGAATATATAGAAAATCATGGAAATGTATGATGTAAATGGGTGAATGTACTGCATATGAACTTTGTCTTAATAGAACTCTTTTAAAACAAATATAAGGGGGGATAAAAGGAAGGTTATTCTGAATACCTCTGTAACTACATTGTAGGCATCTTTACTCCAATCTGAACCTGTGTCCGGTGATTAGATATTTCCCTTAACCAAGGAGAGGGTATTATTGCCATTCTACACACAGAGGCTCAGCTGAGCATAGAAACCAGCTTTCTGGGACAACCTCACAGATGGGATGCTTCACTAGATTCTAAGGCTAGGCCTTCACTTCATGTCCACAAACTTATCAAAGCTGTTCAGAGGTATGCTTTGCCTTCCCCTGTATCAAGTCTCACTAGGCTAGGAGTACTGGTAGCTGAGAGACCCCACCCCTTAAACAACCTCTGATGCTCTCTGAAAACAATGGTTGCCTTGCCTATATTATTACATAGGGAGCAGTTATCACTGAAGTAGTCTCAGCAAGCTCTGGGCTTCCTGAAAAGGGACAAGATTCATGGGTTGAGTATGGGGAGATTGAGGGGGTTGGGGTCAGCCTGCTAGCTCTGCTCCAATGAAAACCTGAGAACTTTGGAATCCTGTGGCTGTTAAACTTCCAGAGGTACCTATTGTCTCACAAAGTGGCAGTGTTCTTTATTTTAGTGAGGGTCAGAAGGGCATGCTGCAGACATGTCTAACCCATATGCATTAAATGCTCCAGCTGTAATTTTTGACAATGGATCAGGACTCTGCAAAGTAGGCCTGTCTGGAGAGATTGGACCCCTTCATGTCATCAGTTCTGTTGTGGGACATCCTAAATTCAACTTGGCTTCATCTGAAGCCAATCAGAAAAATTACTTGGTGGGAGAAAAAGCCTTGTACAAGTATGAAGCACTGCATTTGCATTACCCCATTGAGCGCGGACTGGTAACAAGATGGGATGATATGGAGAAACTCTGGAAGTATCTTTTTGAGTGGGAGCTGGAAGTAAAACCGTGTCAACAGCCTGTACTCATGACTGAGCCCTCCTTGAATCCAAGGGAGAGTCGAGAGAAGACAGCAGAAGTGATGTTTGAGACTTTCAACGTGCCTGCCTTCTATCTGTCCAACCATGCAGCCGTAGCACTCTATGCCTCTGCCTCTGTCACAGGCCTAGTGGTGGACAGTGGGGATGGGATCACTTGTACTGTCCCCGTCTTTGAGGGTTACTCCCTGCCTCATGCTGTCACCAAACTCTATGTGGCAGGGAGGGACATCACAGAGCACCTCACCCGACTCCTCCTTGCTATTGGGTGTAATTACCCTTGCATACTCAACAAGGCCTTAGTGGATGACATAAAAGAGACACTGTGCTACGTGGCCTTGGAGCCAGAGAAAGAACTATGTAAGAGGCCAGAAGATGTCCTGAGAGAATACAGACTGCCAGATGGGAATGTCATCCAGCTTGCGGACCAGCTTTTCCAGGTACCTGAGATTCTTTTTGCACCTGACCAGCTGGGTGTCCACAACCCAGGACTATCAAAAATGGTCTCTAGCAGCATTACAAAGTGTGACACTGACATCCAGAAAAATCTTTTTGCAGAAATTGTGCTATCTGGGGGCACCACTCTCTTCCCTGGGCTTGAGGAAAGACTTATGAAAGAACTGGAACAGCTGGCCTCCAGAGGAACGCCCATCAAGATCACAGCTTCTCCTGATAGATGTTTCTCTGCATGGATAGGTGCTTCCATTGTGACCTCTCTGAGCAGTTTCAAGCAGATGTGGATCACTTCTGCAGATTTCATGGAGTTTGGGGCATATGCTGTTCAGAGAAGATGCTTTTAAAGGCTTCAGAGCACAAGGGACAACTTGAATTGTCATATCACAGGAGCACTGGTGGAAGGTGACATCTTCTCATGGGCTTTAGCATCAATTCAGTAAAAGTGATAAGATATTTTGGGTTTCAGTTCATTTCTGATAGCACCAGAATAATTTTTGATCTGGCTAGTGAGTCTTTTTTCAGTGGTGCTAGTCCACCCTTCCTGTCTCATGGACCTATTCAGTTGTCAACTCCTGATAATTCCTTGGTATGAGTTGAGGTGGTGTACATTTGCAGGTTTTATGGTAAAAGCAAATTCTTGAACTTCATCTCATGCCTGGAAGCTTGACTCAGTAGAATACCTAGAATCTTCATTTTAATTAAGCATTTTAGATATTTATGATAGACCTGGTGCTAAAGAGAGACAGAATCACCAGGGAAAATGTAGGGAGGGGAGAGGAATTAAGTAGAAGGAGGAATGTTTCCCTTCTCTTAGGGCTCAATTGACCCTTTCAGTCTTTGGTTCTTAATTAGCACAATAAAGTTCTCTGTTGTTAGGCTGCTAAATAAGATAGAGCTGCTGTCCTTATTAAAGAGGAGTGCACAGAACACACTATGTGTTTAAGGTTCTCAAAGCTTAGGGCCGCTACTCACAGTTGGAATATTAAAAAATCGACATGTCATTTTAAAATTGAAGTATAGTTTCAATACACCATAATTTACATGTGTACAAAATACTGATTCACAATTTTTGGAAGTAATACTCCATTTAATTATTATGAAATATAGGCTATAGTCTCCATGTTGTGTAATACATCCTTGTAGTTTATGTTACACCTAATAGTTTGTACCTCTTAATCCCCTATTCCTATATTGCTCCTTCCTTCTTCCCTCTCCCCACTTGTAACCAATATTTTGTTCTCTATATCTGAGTCTGCTTCTTTGTTGTTACATTCACTAGTTTGTTGTATTTTTAGATTACACTTATAAGTGATACCATACAGTGTTTTTCTTTCTGTGGCTTATTTCACTTAGCATAATGCTTTGCAAGTTTTTCTATGTTGCTATAAATGGCAAAATTTTGTTCTTTTTTTATGGCTAAGTAGTATCCCACTGTGGTGTGTGTGTGTGTGTGTGTACGTGTGTGTGTGTGTGTGTGTGTGTGTGTATAATTATATATATAAATACATGTGTATTCCACATTTTACCTGTTCATCTGTTTATGGTCACTTAGGTTGCTTCTGTATCTTGGCAATTGTAAATAATGCTGCTGTGAACATTGGGGTGCATTTTTTTTAATTTGTGGTTTTGGGTTGTTTTTGGATATATATCTAGGATTGGAAGTCCTGGGTTATAATTATTTTGGCTTGTGTTTGTTTCATTTTAATTTCAATGAGATTTAGAACCCATTTTGCTTGGGATAAAAGACAAACTATTTAATGGTCATCAGTAAAGTCATTGTTGAACAAATTATACATACATTTTTTTCATTTGCTTAGTTTTGTTTTAGCAAAATTTTACTGAGAGAGAAATGGAAAATTCAAGGAAGTCTTTGTAGTACAATCGGTTTTTTTGATAAACAAAACCGTGGTACTTTCCCATAGATGTGTATGTCTGTGCACATGTGTACATACAGATATATAAAAGCGAATATGCTTTTTGTATGGTTATATGCACTTGGAGAAAAGTACAGAAGGATACATACAATGGGGTTACCCTGGAACACAAATTCATGTGCCTGATGCACAGTGAGCCCAAGCAAACTGAAACATCAGAATTTGGAGCAGAGAAAGGTTTGTTGCGGGGCTTAGCAACGAGAATTGGTGGCTCATACTAAAAAGATAAGAACTCTCCAATGGTTTTTGGGGAAAAGCTTTTATAAACAAAATTTGGGGTGAGGGCTATGGGATGTGTGACTTTCTTCTGATTGGCTAGAGGTGAGATAACAGAACAGTGTTCCAGGAATCGTGTGCTCAACCTGAAGTTACTATCCTTCACCAGGCTGAGAGCCTTAGTTCCTGCAGAAGAACTCAAAGACACTTTTATGTATATCCCTTAAAAGTGACCATACCCCTGACCCAAGGCTGAACTATTATTTCTTTTCATTTTTTCACATTTTTTATTATGAGTTCTGTCAATTTCTGTTGCATACTGAAGTGACCCAGTCATACATATATATACATTCTTTTTCTCACATTATCCTCCATCACATTCCATTACAAGTAATTAGATATATAGTTCTCTGTGCTATACAGCAAGATCTCATTGCCAATCCACTCCAAATGCAAGAGTTTTCATCTACTAACCCCAGATTCCCAATCCATCCCACTCCCTTCCCTCCCCCTGGCAAATAGGAGTCTGTCCTATATGTACATGATCTTTTCTGTTTTGTCGATAGATCATCTGTGCCCTATTTTAGACTCCACATATAAGTGATAACATGTGGTGTCTTTCTCTTTCTGAATTACTTCATTCAGCATGAGAATTTCTAGTTCTGTCCATGTTGCTGCAAATGGCAGTATTTTGTCCTTTTTATGGCTAAGTAGTATTCCATTGTATATACGTACCACATCTTCCTGAGCCATTCATCTGTTGATGGGCATTTAAGTTGTTTCCATGTCTTGGCTATTGTGAATAGTGCTGCAATGAACATACAGGTGCATGTATCTTTTTTAGGGAAAGTTTTTTCCAGATATATGCCCAAGAGAGGGATTTCTGGGTCATATGATAGTTCTATATTTAGTTTTATGAGGTACCTCCATATTGTTTTCCATAGTGGTTGTACCAATTTGCATTCCTACCAACAGTGTAGGAGGGTACCCTTTTCTCCACACACTCTCCAGCATTTGTTATTTGTTGGATTGTTAATGATGGACATTCTGAGAGGTATGAGGTGGTACCTCATAGTAGTTTTGATTTGTATTTCTCTAATAATCAATGATGTGAGCATTTTTTCATATGCTCATTGGCCATCTGTATATCTTCTTTGGAGAATGTCCAATCAGGTCTTTTGCCCATTTTTCAATTGTGTTGTTGGGTTTTTTTGCTGTCGAATTGTATAAGTTGTTTTGCGTATTTTAGAGATTAAGCCCTTGTCAGTTGCATGATTTCCAACTATTTTCTCTCATTACATGGGTTGTATTTTATGGGTTTTTTATGGTTTCATTTGCTGCGTAAAAGCTTGTAAATTTGTTTATATCCCCTTGGTTTATTTTTGTTTTTATTTCTATTGCCTTGGATGGCTGACCTGAGAAAACATTTGTACTGTTGATATGTTGATGTCAGAGAATGTTTTGCCTATGTTTGCTTCTAGGAGTTTTATGGTATCTTGCTTATGTTTAAATCTTTAAGCCATTTCGAGTTTATTTTTGTGCATGGTGTGAGGATGTGTTTCAGTTTCATTGATTTACATGCAGCTGTCCAGTTTTCCCAGCACCACTTGCTGAAGAGACTGTCTTTTTAAAGATTTTAAAATAAAGAAGCACCGCTTGTTGAAAAGATTATCTTTTTAAGTTTCGAAAATAAGATCATAAGAGACAAAGTTTGACATTACATAGTGATCAAAAGATCAATACAAATGAAGAAATAACTATTTTAAATATATATGCACACAACATAGGAGCAGCACAATATATCAGACAACTACTAACTGCACTAATTTCTTGAACTGCTAATCCCATGTTTCTGTATTCTCTCCTCTAATTAGCAGGTGTTTAAATCCACCCATTAGAAGGCTGAAGCCTTTTCCCTAAAAATGAAGAAAGGCTGGATAGAGAAAGGATTTGTACACAGAAGGGCCCCATACGGTTCTGCTTGTTTTCAATGCCCCCTTTTCTTTGATACTCCTCAGTCTTGAGGGGAGCAGGTGTTGAACAATAAAGGGGATAATGTTGTGGATAGAGAGTTAATAATAAACTCTGCAGAGGAACTCAGTAATAGAGGGAATTAGTTTCTGGGTTACCCAGGTTGGTGTTGAAGAATGGAATAAGAGGTAATACAGGTGGAAAGAAGAGCAGGAGTGGGAGGAAATCTAAAAGAAAGGGCTATACTAAAAAAATCATCACGAATGAAATGAAACCACTCATCGAAAAAACAAATAGAATTCTTTTTGCACATGTCCTTCCAACTCCATGTTCAGGGTGTCACATTCCTAGCTTGCATCACAAAACAGCCGTAAAAATGAAAATTATCAAACAGAAATTGGTTGGAGCTAAAAATCTGAATGTACTTGTAATTCTCAGAGGGATAAATATAAATTAAATTTAGAATATATATATATTGAAACTGAAAGAACTCTGAATGTAAATCCTTAAAAATAACAAAAAACATAAATAACCACTGTAATTGGAGATATTAAAATGCATTTTAAAATACATGTATCGAAAAGAACTTACAATAAAAATTTAGGCTAATTAAAAGTGAATGATAAAATATTACATATTAAGAGATGGAATGAAGATGATGCTAGAATTAATAAGAAATGTATGGTATTAAGTGCTTACACAAGTAAAAAGAGGGTTGAACATCAAAGAGCTAAATATCCAGTTTTGAAGTTAGAGAAAACAAGTAGAATAAACCCCAAAATTCAGAACAGTAATTAAAAATAGGAAATCAGAAGTCAATGAGATTTAAAATAAGGATAAAATAAAGAGATTGAATAAGAGCTTGTTTTGTTTTTTTTTTTGGCCACACCTGTGCATGTGGAATTTCTGGGCCCAGGACTGAACTTGCCCTGCATTTGTGGCAACATCAGGTACTTAACCCGCTGTGCCACAAGGGAATTTCCAGGAATTCATTATTTATAAAGTCAAAATAAATAGACATACCAGTGGAATTATTGATTAAAATTTAAAATAAACAAGTTTAAATTTATAAAGTTTGAAACATCATTGTAAATGCTTATGAGGCAGAAATTAAGCAATGGCAATATTGTTACAGAGAATAATTTTATGTGCCCAATGTACAGAGAGGTCAAACCAACTGAAAATGTCAGAGTTTGGAGCACAGAAATGTTCATTACAGGGGTTTTGGAGTTTTACAAGGACTCAGTTTCAATCCACCCCTTTTCTTTCAACTTTCCCCATTTAGACAAATTCTAATTCAGGTCTGGCAGCTCTCCAGGACAGTACCCCTCAAAGTGGTGACTCAAACACCCAAGCTGCTTCCTTCCTGTAGCTTTGACATATGAAAGCTACAGGATGGACTGTGGTATCACATGGAAAGGGGAATCAGAAAGGTCCCATGAGAGCTTTTTAAGGATCGTATCTTGGAGAACTTTACTTCAATTGCCCTTATCCCTTGTCCAGTATCCAGTTACATATCCTCAACCTAACTGCAAAAGAGACTTGGAAATACCATTTTCTGTACATATAGAAAACTAGAAAAAGAATATTATTTGATTAATATATAGCATTGCTTCTACCACAGAAGTAGCGAGTTTTATTCCTTTAAAACCTAGAATGAGAAAAGATGGTCTGCCATCAGTACTAGAGTTCAACATTGCAAGTATTTTCCTAGAGAATACAGTGAGATAAGACAAATATAAATAAATGGCATAGGATTCATGGAAAAGATTAAATCTGATTACATGATCATTAATATAGAAAACCTAAAAGAAGCTAGAAGCAAAAATATCATTACAGTGTTTAGACAGATTGCTGGATATAGATCAATGTAAAAATTATATTTCTATACATGATCATAAGGAAACTCTAATTTTTAAAAAATTTTAAACAGTTTGGATGGATTCTTTAGAAATGAATATCTCTTTTTGTAAAGGAACATTTATTTGAAGTATAGCAATACCTTCAGAGTTATTCTTGCATCAGTTGTGTGTACTAGGTTAAATCAAATAAAATTAAATGGGTTAATTATATTTAAAAATAGCATGTATGGAATAATTCCTCATTACTTCTAACTAAATACTAATCAGTTACTTATCTCCATAGATGAAGAAATGGATCATAATTAATGCTCAGTAAATGATACAAATACCTTTTTTCTACATAGTGAAACTGGTGTGTTCCACTAAAGTTTTATCTTTCTATTTTTCTGTCACCAGGATTTTTAATGAATATATTCATATTTCAAAAAAGATAAATAAATCTCATTAAAATTTAAAAATAATTCATTAGAAACTATAGACAGATTGCTTGAAAAGTAATTTTAAAATAAAGAAATTAGGTGTTCCCATTGTGCCTGAGCAGAAATGAACCTGACTAGTATCCATGAGAATGCAGGTTTGACCCCTGGCCGCACTCAGTGGGTTAAGGATCCGGTGTTGCTGTGGTATAGGACAACAGCTACAGTTCTGATTTGACCCCTAGCCTGGGAACTTACATTTGCTGCAGGTGTAGCCCTAAAAAACAAAAAAAAATATAAAAATTAAAACACTAATACACATAATAACCTTAACTTTATTATTAAAGAGATAGAAATTAAAACAATGATGTGATATACTTTTTCTATCAGGCTCATGAAGATGACAAATGGTTGATATTTCAGTGGGAAAGGTGCAAGAAAATGTATACAAACATTAATTGTGATACCACAAATTATTTTCTGGGAATCCATTTTTCTCTGTACCTCAAAGCTTTAAAAATTTGTATAGACACAACAATTTCAGTCCTATGAATGCTGATAAAATAATACAGGTTCACAAATAATGTACACACAAACATTCTTAAAGTTTCATTATATAAAATGATTAGATATTAAAAAAACTACATACTCATCCTTATAAAATTAGGTAACACATTAGAGTCACTAAAATTGTACTATAGAGTTATATGTACTGATATAGAAAATATCTGAACTATAGTATTGGAAAAGGGACCATGCAGTCCAAGATCTATTTTTGAAAAGTAAAATAAAACATCTCTTTAAGTATATGAATCTGTGGATGAATATACATGAGGATGTCCATGTGGGTAGCACTGTGTTGTGAGATGAATGATGATTTTACCATTTTTTATATTTTCCTAAATTGTCTGTTTTTTAAAAACAAAGAACATATATTACTTTTATTTATTTATTTTTATTTATTTTTCCCATTATAGCCAGCTGCACAGCATTGTGACCTGGTTACACATACATATATGGATTCGTCACAAATGATTAGACATAGTTCCCAGTGCTATACAGCAGGATCTCCTTGCTTTTCCATTCCAGAGGCAACAGTCTACAACTGTTAACCCCAGACCCCCTACCATCCCACTCCCTCCCCCACCCTCTTGGCCACCACAAGTCTGTTCTCCAAGTCCTTGATTTTCTTTTCTGTAGAAAGGTTCATTTAGGGAGTTCCCTACATGGCTCAGTGGTTAACGAATCTGACTAAGAACCTTGAGGTTGCGGGTTCGATCCCTGGCCTTGCTCAGTGGGTTAAGGATCCGGCGTTGCTGTGAGCTGTGGTGTAGGTTGCAGACGTGGCTTGGATCCCACGTTGCTTTGGCTGTGGCAAAGGCCGGCAGCTACAGCTCCTGTTAGACCCCTAGCCTGGGAACCTCCATATGCCGCGGGTGTGGCTCTACAAAAAAAAGGCAAAAAGACAAAAAAAAAAGTTCATTTAGATTCAGATATTAGTGATATCATATGGTATTTGTCATTCTCCTGACTTACTTCACTCAGTATGAGGGTCTCTAATTCCATCCACGTTGCTGCAAATGACATTATTTTATTCTTTTTTATGGCTGAGTACTATTCCATTATATATATGTATATATTACTTTTAATATCAGATAAAAATCAATATTTCTATTTTGAAATGGAACACTTCATCCTTAATTCTCACATTTTACCTCATGATATGCCTCATTAATTAATGGATTTGCTCTCTGATTTTATAAAATGCATCTCTCACTTTTACAGTCAGAAGGGGAAATAATCAAGTGCAAAATGTCACAAACCTGTCATTCTTGTGACTACTCGTTTAGATTTTAATGGGTAAATTGTGTTATAGTAATTGCCCTTTTGATTCAGTTAGTAACTGCAGGTTTCTTTCCATGAAATTCAGTTTTGTTCACAAATTTATTCTGATTTATAACCACCAATATTTAAGGTGTACACTTATATCAAACATATCAATTAAATAAGCTATAACTTAATATATAAATTAAAAATTTAAAAGTTAAATTGTTATATTTTTATTAGAACATAGAAAGCCCAAATGTTGAATTGATTTAAGCTGTTAATACTTTACCATTATTTGAAGTGTTATATCTGATTTTAAAAGAAACATTATATTTTGATCTGTTACCAGCTTAATTTTAGATATCAAGTAAGTATACTGGACTTTCTGTGTGCTATTGCTGTCCTAAATGTTTTAAAAACATAATACTTCTGGGAAAGTACTATTAGTATCCTCTTTTTGCTGAGACTAGAGGCTATTATTGACCAATGTTATACAGCTAGTCATAGATAGGGACAGGTTTCAAAAATAAACTAAAAGAGCCTAACTCATGATTGCAACTATTTTAGATATATATACAGAAGAGGGATTTCTGGATCATCTGGTAATGCTATTTTTAATTTTTATGGAAACTTCATGCTATTTTCCATAGAGTGTGAACCATTTTACATTTCCCACAAATAGTGTATAAGGGCTCCAATTTCTCCACAACCACAGAAGCAGTTGCTTTTTAATTTATTATTATGGTTAGGCTATCGACCACAGGTATGGGCTGCCTTGCAAAAACCAGCAGAATAACTGAATATGAACCATGAATCCCTAGATTCTACACTCAGCTCTGGTAACCTTGAAAACTGTGTTTATGTGTTACAACATACAATGCAAATTGTTTTGCAAAAGGAAAAAAATGCCCTACAGTTCCTGGCAGATTTGGATTTTCCAATGAAACATTACCATCCTTTGAGTGAATTGTATCCTTTGAAAGTACCATCTATTCACACAGAGCTTTCTTTCGGTATCTCAGTGACTCTGTCAATAAATTTAATAGGAAGCATAGATATAGCAGTCATTTGATAAAAATGTATAATATAATAAAATAGATTTGAAATCATAACAGATGCCCTCAGTGGAAAGAAAAATAACATAGCAGATAAAAATTTTTAAATAAATGATAAATGTTCTCACAGAGTTAATAGAATATACTGCACTTATGAAAGAATGGCAAGATTCTATATCTATAAAGGACATTCAGAGAAAAAGATGTTTTTGCAGAAGAAATAGTGTAGAAGATGAAATTGAGGCAATAACTTGGTGTGATGGTTAATTTTATGTTTTAAATTAGCATGGCCATAACATGCCAGCCATTTGGGTAAATATTATGGAAGTGTGGTGAGAGTGTTTCTAGTTGAGAGTAGCATTTGTATCAGTAGACTGAGTTAAGCAGATGGTCCTCCTTAATGTGGGTGAGTCTCATTCAGTCATTCAGTGATGTGAATAGGAAAAAAAGCAAAACTGAATAATAAGTAAATCTTCCTATCTGAGTATTTGAGCTGCAACATTGATTATTTTCTGCCTTTGGACTCAAGCTGAAAAGTCAGCCCTTCTTGAGTATCAAGTCTGCTGAATTTCAGACTGGAACTTACACTATTGGGCCTCTTTTGGTATTCAGCTTGGCAACAGAACTTCTTGAGACCTCTCAGCCTGTTGGTTCAGTTTCTGTAGAGATTCTGGATTAAAACACATGGAAAGACAAAAAAATAAATAAATGGCCACTGGAAGAGAAAATAAAAATGAATGGTCAAGGTGTATTAGTCTGCTTGGGCTAATATAACAAACACCATAGTCTTGGTGTCTTGAATAACAGAAATGTTTTTCAGATCTGGAGGCTGAGAATACAAGATAAAGGCATTGCCAAGGTAGGTTTCATTCTGAGCCTCTTCTCTGCACTTATATGCAAACACCCTCTTGCTTTGTGCTCACATGACCTCTTCTTTGTGTGTCCATAGGTCTCTCTCTCTCTCTCTCTCTTTATCCGAAGGCCACCAATCCTACTGGAATAAAGGTCTAATCTTGTGATCCTATTTAATGTCAATTATCTATTAAAGGCTATATCTCCAAATAGAGGCCCATGGGGATTAGCATTTTAACATATAAATTTTTGCGGGACACAAGACAGTTCATAGTACAAGGAGATTCAATATCTAATTAGAAGATGTCCAAGAAAGAGATAAAATAGACAATGAGAGAAGGTAAGTAGTATATTAGGTTATTCTCTTTCTGACCATTTAAGGACCTGAAATTTGATATCATACTTGTTTTCAAATGCTAGAACAATCAATAAAGTAAAGAAAACCCGACTGAAATGCATAATTACACATTTTTAAATAACTGAGACCACAGGTTATAGAAACTAGAGAAGAAAAAATAATAGTCTGCATACAATTATTGGGTATGATAAAAGAATCAGAATATTTAATAGCGGCATTACAACATAGAAAAAAACAGAGAAAGGCCTTCACAATTCTGAAGAAAAAAGATTAACAAATTATAATTCCATATTCAATTGAATAATAAAGTTTGGAAGAAAACTAGTTTGTAGGAGACTAGCAGGAACAAAGAAGCCAACTGGACACTGAACTCCAGACTAAACTATAAGCAGATGTCCTAAAGCAAATTCCTCAGGAGAGGGAAATCTGGTAGAATGCTACACATTGGCCTAGAACCTATTGTCAGAAATGAGATTAATGGAGTTTACTTTTAATGCCAACCCACAGTTTTATATGGTCTTAAGAAAGCTGCCATTAATTTGAGAAGTAAGGAGACAGAACAGAAACAACAAAGAAATGAATTGGCCAGTAAGTGTTTGAAGGATTGGAAACAATATTTAAACATCTTTGTGGGTGGTTATTTACATATAGAACTTACTAGAAACAAATAGAACATAAATCCTTCACATATATATCCAAAGTAACCTTAAACCTAGCCTAGAAGATCCTGTGAAAAATAAACCCTAAAATTACTCAGGTTTCCTAAATTACATGAATACAAAATCGATAAATCAGTTTTTAAGCAACTAGAGAAAGAAAAACAAAACCCAATGTTAGTAGAAAGAAAGAAATAATAAAGATCGGAGAAGAAATAAATGGAATAGAGACTAAAAAAAAAACAGTATTAAAGATCAGTGAAACTAAAAGCTGGTTCTTTGAAAAGATAAACCAAATTGATAAACATTTAGCCATATTCATCAAGAAAAAGAGAAGGCTCAAGTCAATAAAATTAGAAGTGAAAATGGAGAAGCTACAATTTAGACCACGGAAATACAAAGGGTCATAAGAGAATACAATTAGCAACTATACACCAATAAAGTGGACAACCTAGAAGGAATTAATAGATTATTAGAAAGGTACAATCTCCCAGGACTGAACCTGGAAGAAACAGATAATATGATCAGAATAATTACCAGCACTGAAATTGAATCAGTAATTTAAAAATCCCCCAGCAAGTAAAAAATTCCAGGACCAGAAGCATTCACAAGTGAATTCTAACAAACATTTAGATCAGAGTCAATACCTGTCCTTCTGAAACTATTCCAAAAAATGGCAGAGGAAGTAACACTTATGAATTCATTCTGCAGGGCCACCATCACCCTGATACCAAAAGAGGACAAATATATCACACAAAAAATAAATAACAGGCCAATATCCATAATAAATATAGATGTAAAAATCCTCAACAAAATACTAGCAAATCAAATCCAAAAACACATTAAAAGGAACATACCCCATGATCAAGAGGGGTTTACCTTAGAGATACAAGGATTTTTCAATATCTGGAAATCAATCATTATGCTGCACCACATTAACAAACTGAAAAATAAAAAAAACATGTTACCATCTCAATAGATGCAGGAAAAGCTTTTGATAAAATACAGCATCCAGTTAGTATAAAAACTCTTCATAAAGTGGGCACAGAGGAAACATACTTCAACATAATAAAGGCCATATACAACAAACCCAGATCTAACATCATACTCAGTGGGGAAAATTTGAAAGCATTTCTTCTAAGATCAGGAACAAGACAAGGCTGTCCACTCCCACCACTTTTATTCAACATAGTTTTGGAAGTCCTAGCCACAGGAATCAGGGAGGAAAAAGAAATGAAAGAAATCCAAATAGGAAAGGAGGAAGTTAAACTGTCACTCTGCAGATAACAAGATGCTATAAATCCTAAAGATGCTACCAGGAAAGTACTAGAGCTCATCAATAAATTCAGTAAAGTTGCAGGATACAAGAATAATATACAGAAATCTGTTGTATTTCTATGTGCAAAATAGCAGAAAGAGAAATTAAGGAAACAATCCCATTTACCATTGCATCAAAAATATAAAATACCTAGGAATAAACCTACATACGGAGGCAAAAGACCTGTACTCCAAAAATTATAAGGCACTAATGAAAGAATTTGAAGATGACACAAACAGATAGAAAGGTATACCTTGATCTTGGATTAGGAGAATCAATATTGTTAAAATGACTAAATTACTCAAGGTAATCTGCAGATTCAGTGCAATCCCTATCAAGTTACCAATGGCATTTTCAACAGAACTAGAATGAAAAAAATTTAGATTTGCATGGATAAACAAAAGACCCCGCCCCCGAATAGCCAAAATAATCTTGAGAAATAAGAATAGAGCTGGAGGAACCAGTCTCCCTGACTTCAGACTATACTACAAAGCTACGGTACTCAAAACAGTGTGGTGCTGGCACAAAAGCAGACACATAGATCAATGGAACAGGATGGAAATCCAAGCAATAAACTTTACAATTGTGGTCAATTAATCTATGACAAAGGAGGCAAGAATATACAATGGAGAAAAGACAGTCTCTTCAATAAGTGTGCTTGGAAAACTGGATAGCTACATCAAAAAAATGAAATTGGAACATTCTCTAATACCACATACAAAAATATAATCAAAATGTATTAAAACCTAAATGCTAGTTTGAGTACTATAAAACTCTTAGAAGTAAACATAGGTAGAACATTCTTTGACATAAAACACAGCAATACTTTTTGGGTCCATCTCTAGAGCAATGGAAATAAAACCAAAAATAAACATATGGAGGAATCTAATTAAATCTAAAGCTTTTTCACAGGAAAGGAAAACATAAAAATGAAAATACAACCTACAGAATGGGAGAAAATATGCACAAACAATAGTGTTAAAGTATTAATTTCCAAAATATACAAACAGCTCACACAGCTTAATGTCAAAAATATAAACAACCCAGTCAAACGATGGGCAGAAGACATAAATAGACATTTCTTCAAAAAGACATATAGAGGGCAAACAGGCATATGAAAATATGTCCAACATTGATAATTATTAGAGAAATGCAAATCAAAACTTCAGTGAAATATAGCCTCACACCGGCCAGAAGGTGCATCTTTTAAAAGTCTACAAATAACAAATGCTGGAGAGGGTATGGAGAAAAAGGAACCTTCCTAGACTGCTGGGGGAAATGTGAACCGGTACAACACTATGGAAAACGGTATGGAGGTTCCCTTAAAAATTAAACAACTGTTTTTTTAATCACAACATCTTTTCTCAAATGCCTGAAAATTTTTATTGTGAATTTGGTGTTTTATACAAAATTGTAGAAATACTTTGACAATGTAGATGATGTAATTATCTATAAAAAGTAATTGTGTTTGCTATCCCGGACAAATATATTTTTTTGAAAAAATACTCTAACAATTAGAATTTAAGATGATTTTAATAAGGTTTCTAGACCCTGTAATGGCTATTTTTATGAGTCATCTTTTCTCTAGACCTTAACTTCCATTTGTCCCTCATTGCCCTGAGTCTTTCAAAATTGCTGCCCATCCTTACAGCCACTCAGATGGCTGTATAGATGTCCCTAGGGAAAAGTGAACCAAATTCCAGTATGACATCTCAGAATTTTTTCCCTAGATCTTGGCATCAAAATGCTTTTCTGCCTTGGTAGTTTTTAGGTGCCTTAAAATCAGTGGATACAATGATATATATGTGTGTGTGTGTAAGTAGATACAGATAGATATATAAGCATATAGCTATGTTTTATCCAAATATTTTATCTGGAGTGTTGTTCAAGCTGCCTATTCTAAAATGATTGGAAGGCAGGATCTCCTACTCTTTCCATTGTTGTTATTGCTTTGAATGAAGTGTGTTATTTCTGTGGTAGGTATTTGCAGTCCGTTGGTGTGGTTTTGGAAGATGTAATGAGTGTGTTCTGAACTAACATTGTGTATATGTACATGTTCTTAATCCATTCATCTGCCGATGGGCATTAGGTTGTTTCTGTGTCTTGGATATTGTGAATAGTGCTGCAATGAACATGTGTGTGCAAGTGTCTTGTTAAAGAAAAGTTTTGTCCAGATATATGCCCAAAAGTGGGATTGCTGGAACACATGGTAGTTCTATATTTAGTTTCCTGAGGAACCTCCATACAGTTTTCCATGGTGGTTGTATCAATTTACATTCCCACTAACAGTGCAGGAGGGTTCCCTTTTCTCCACACCCTCTCCAGCATGTGTTATTTGTAGTCTTTTTTTGTTTGTTTTGCTGTTGAGTTATTTGAGTAGTTGTATGTTTTGGAGATTAAGCCCTTGTCAGTTGCATGGTTTGCAACAGTTTTCTCTCATTCCATAGGTTGTGTTTTGTGTTTCTTTTTTTTTTTTTATGGTTTCCTTTGCTGTGCAAAAGCTTGTAAATTTGTTTAGGTCCCATTAGTTTATTTTTGTTTTTATTTCTATTGCCTTGGATGACTGACTTAAGAAAACATTTGTACAGTTGCTATGTTGATGTCAGCGAATGTTTTGCCTGTGTTCGTTTCTAGGAGTTTTATGGTATCTTGCTAATGTTTAAACCTTTAAGCCATTTTAAATCACCTTGGGGAACAGACTTGTGGTTGCCAAGGGGGGGGGGGGGGGGGGGGGGGGGGGGGGGAGGGAATGGGGATAACTAGTGCTTTAATGATGGAAAAGCAAGGAGATCCAACTGTATTGCACGGGGAACTATATCTAATCACATGTGATGAATCCATATATGTACATGTAACCGGGTCACCACGTGGTGCAGTTGGAAAATCTGACAGAAATCTGTAAACCAGCTATAATGGAAAAAAATAAAAAATAAATTATAAAAAAAAACCTTTAAGCCATTTTGAGTTTATTTTTGTGCATGGTGTGAGGGTGTATTCCAATCTCATTGATTTACATGCAGCTGTCCAGTTTTCTCAACACCACTTGCTGAAGAGACTTTTTCCCATTTTATATTCCCACCTCTTTTGTAGAAGATTAATTGATTGTAAGTATCTGGGTTTATTTCTGGGCTCTCTATTCTGTTCCATTGGTCTGTATGTCTGGTTTTGTACCAGTACCACACTGTCTTGATTACTGTAGTTTTGTAGTATTGTCTGAAGTCTGGGAAAATTATGCTTTCTGCTTTTTTATTTTTCTTTCAGTTTTGCTCTGGCAGTTCTGGGTCTTTTGTGGTTCCATATAAATTTTTGGATTGCTTGTTCTAGTTCTGTGAAAAATGTCATGGGTTATATGGTAGGCATCATATTAAAGATAGACACAAATAAAGGGTTTAGACAATTTACATTATCTATTTAAGAACTTTGGTGATATTCTATAACATAAATCAATCATGTTAAGTGATATATAATGATAACTATATACATATTTTTCAAACAATTCAGATGAGGAATGTAAATGAAAGTACAGATGAAACTTGAATTTTATGGCTCCACTAGTAACTCTCTACATTTATAATTTCATTTCCATAATTAGTTTTTAAAAGGGCATGATGATTAATAAAAATGTATTTTAATTGCATAAACCTTTTTTGATTTCTAAGTGAGATTGAGATATGGACATCTTTCCCAACATTCACCAGTTTCGGAAATATTCATGCTGAAGAAATTGGCAATTAAAATATCTTAAAAGTAAAAGAATAATTAATAACAAATTCCACATATATGTGTATATACACACATACATATACTTCATTTTTATGGAGAAGTATGATAGAACAATCAAAGTATTTTCAAGCAGAAATGTACTATATTAGTATAAAATATTATGAAGGAATTAAAATGGGAATATGAGTTCAAAGATAAAAATAAAATGTCTAATTTCATTGACGATCTCATTTATTGTGAAATTATAATTGTGTGATCTTCAGTTACTATGGTCTTGTATTTATGTTCTTCAAAATTATTTTGTTTTCAATCTCGTATTGCTTTAACAGTAACCACGTGTAATAGGTATTATGAACCTTATTTTGCTATTGATGGGTAAAGCATCAAAAATTGTAGTCCTTTACCTAAGTTTACAACACAAGTTAGCAATAGAATCAGGAATGGAAACCCTTGTCTACATATCATTTTAAGGCTACAGTAGCAAACAAGTACCAATCCCAGTGGACTTAAAACTTAAAATGTTCTTCCATCATGAGATAGTCTCATACCACCATCACGAACATTATGGAATCTAGTAGGATGAATCAGCTTCTACATGGAATAGTGTAATATTAGAAAAAGAGAATAAGGTAAAGCAATAATGGACTCTAAGTTTTTGCTCAGTGCTGGTACACGGTTTTTCTGCTCACATTATATTAGCCAAAGCAAATCTCATGGTCCTTCCATGGGAAAAAATTATATGGAATTTTTCTATGGTCACCAGTATCTTGATGTCTGATTCAACGTTTGTTTCATTAACTGATACGCTTACTTCAGCCAGTCCTCTAGACTGATAGCTCTTAATACATAGTCTGACTTCCTTCAGCGTGTTCATGAGGTATTCTTTTTCTCCAACTATTATGAGAGACCAAATTAACTTTACATAACTCAACCAAATTGGCATTTAATGGAAGACTAATTGCATATGCAGATAAGAGGATCCAATTTTCTTCTATTAAACTATATATTAGGAAAATTTGTAAAAATGTAAAAAAATTCTACTTCATATTTTCTGTAGATATAACTATAATACAATGTTTTTTATAAAGTGTTTTATGTTTATATAAATAGGTTCATTAAATAAATATTTTATGTTATTTAACATATATTATAAATATCACTGTGATGAATCATATAAGCAAAAGCCTTTGGCCCCAATAATTTTCAATAAATACTGGAACCAAAATATTTAAGAACTGCTAACTAAATAATTTTAAAAGAAATTGAAATTTCAGCATTTGGATTACATTTAAAGGCTAATAATAATGGCAATTTTATTAGGAAACAACACCAGAGTTCAGTTATTTTGTTTGTGGACTAATGATTTGCTATTTTACTCTGCCCAGGAAAGTCATTTGAATTTTATATGTGATTAAGATTGATGTTCTGTTTGGAGCCAAAAGGAATTTATCTCAAATTATAGCTCCACCACTTGCTAGCTGTAAGAACTTGAACAAATTATTTAAGTTCTCTAAACTTCAATTTCTTATTTACAAATGGGGATAATATATGACTACTGTGGTTACTGTGAAGGCACATATATGTAAAATTATTACACATCTCCTGTAAGATAAAACATGATCAATAAATTTTTAGCAATAATAGAAATAATAATGGAAAAAATGAATAGCCAAAGAAGAGTCTGAACAGAATATTCTTCCACTGAATCAGAAGATAAGGCATTGCTAGTAAGAGAGTTCCTCAGTAGTTTTTGTATCATATATTTAAGTTGCCACAAACTGTGAATAAAGGTACAGCTGTCTTGACTGTCTACAGTGTACATTTGACAAATATGCAACATGACACTCCTAAAAATCTCTTTGCCTAGTATCTGATACATTTTATAATGCAATATCTTCCAAGAATATTATCATAAACTTCATTTAGTTTTATCAATATTTTTGGTTCTTCTCTTCATCCAGGCACACAGGAGGAATTGCACTCACCATCCTCCCCTTTAACTAAGCGTCTAGCTTAGTTCAATAAACATGAGCAGGGTCAATGTGCATCACTTTTTTTGTAGAAGAATTTGAAAAATCTATTACTCTACTCCTTGTTTAACTTTTTTTAAATACCTTTCCATCCAAGGAAGTTATATATTTCATATAGTGCAACTGCAAGGTATTAAAGGCTCTCAACATCCTGAATTAATGAATCCCTAGCTGGAGGACAGATGCCTGGATCTATAGCTGATGTTCATAAGTGAGAAATAAGTCTTTGTTATGTTAACCCACTGAGATGTAGAAGTTGTTGAAATAGCATGACCATGTCTACCTTATTAACCCTCAAACTAATTCCAGTAGTGGCATAAACTCAGGGATACTTACAACTATAAAGGTCTAACATCAATTAATGTACCTCTGAGCTACAAATAACATACTCCTCTGCTTCTTACCCCAGATGACTCATCTATTCAGTACAATATTGACACTACAACCTGTTTCCATTGGAAATAGCCTCTGAATTTAGTGAAGTTTTTCAAAACTTTCATTTTTCAATTACTCTTTATCTTTTCTAAAAGGCAATATTTTAAGTAAAGTAGGCTAAATTAGCTCTTCTTACTTTTCTCCTCCATTCTCACCAGGGCAATAAAATACACAGTTAAAATTCATTCTCATGCACGTGTAAGGCTTAGAAAGATTAGTGGATAATAGAGTCCAAATAAGGAGCTTTTAAACATTAATCCACCAAGAGGTTAAGTCAGAAAATGTATCATCTTTTGAGCTACTGGGTATAAGATTTAGACAGAAAGGTTTGGATGGATTGTATAATAGTTGGAAAGACATGTGGGCTGAGGTGGATTAAGAACTAATTTTCTTCTGCCATCTGGTGTATTCACTTTTATTGTTGAAAACAGTCTACACTATTGTACTATTCAGTGCAATCCTTTACAAAGGTTTTCTCTCCATTCATGGGAATAAATATCTAATTTACCTGGTATGTGATTACGATAACATTGGTGATTTTGATCTATATCCATTGTGAAGGTGTGGTCAGCAAAGACACTGTGAATGATTTGACTGACAAGAAATATACCAGGTTTTTGTTGTTGTTTTACATTATGAAAAAGAAGAAGTATATATATCCAGAGACCCTAGCACCAGGGATTTCTGGTTGTTTACATACAGAAGACTCTGGGGCTTAAGAATGGATATATCAGAAGGGAGGGAAAAAGAGGGACATAGTTTGGAAAATGGGAGTGGGTTTAGAGAGCCATGCAAAGAAGAATAAGTTCTGATGCTGTGATCCATTATAAAAATCTTAATACCATATTGGTGAACACCTATACATTAGTTTCTTTATCTCCCCAGCCTTATTGAGATATAATTGACATTGAACATTGTGAAAGTTTAACATGTATTTTGTAGTAACTTTATATATGTCTCTGTTGCAAAATGGTTACTCTCAAAACATTAGTTTACTTCTCCATCACCTCACATTCTTAGAATTATTTTTGTGGTGATAACTTTCATAATCTACACTTAGTGATTTTCAAATATACAATACAGTGTTATTAAGTATAGTCACCATGCTGTACATTACATACCCAGCACTTATTCATCTTATGACCAGAATTTTTTACCCATTAATCAGATTTACCCATTTCCTTCACTACCCAACTCCTGCCTTGGATAACCAGCAATTTGACCTCTGTTTCTATGAGTTCAACTTTTTAGATTCTACATGTGAGGTAATACAGTATTTGTCATTCTCTTTCTGACTTGTTTTGCTTAGCCTAATGGCCTCAAGATTCATACATGTTGTTGCAGATGGCAGGATTTCATTTTGTTTTATGCCTGAATAGTTCATCATTAATAATTAACATTCCTTTTTTCTACATTTTCTTTATTCATCATATGTCAGTGTATACTTAGGTTGTTCCCATGCCTTGGCTATCATAAACAATTCTACAGTGTACATGGAGGTGCATATATCTCTTCAAGATAGTGATTTAATTTTCTTCAGATATATACCCAGATGTGTAATTGCTGGATAATATGGTAGTTCTGACTGTAATTTTTTGAGGAACCTCTATACTGTTTTTTCACAGTGGCTTTATCAATTTATATTCCCACCAGCAGTATACAAGCAGTCCTTTTTCTCCATATCCTAGCCAGCACGTGTTATGTCTTATCTTTTTATAATAGCCATTCTAACAGATATGAAGTAATCTTATCATGATTTTTATTTGCATTTCCCTAATGATTAGTGATGCTGATAACTTTTTCATTTACCCGTTGGCCATTTTAAAATATTCTTTGGAAAAATGTCTATTCAAGTGCTTTGCCTATTTTTAAATTTGATTATTTGTGGGTGTTTTGCTACTGAGTTGTATGACTCTCATATATTTTGGATATTAACCTCTTAACAGATATGTGATTTGCAGATATTTCCCCCGTTCTATGGATTGCCTTTTGATTTTGTTAACTGTTTCTTTTGCTGTATGGAAGCTTTTTAATTTGATGCAGTCTCACTTGGTGATTTTTTGCTCTTTGTTCTTCTTCATTGGGTGTCATATCCAGAAAATTCTGACTAAGATCCATGTCAAAGAGAATTTTCCCTATGTTTTCTTTAAGGAGTTTTACAGTGCAGGTCTTATGTTCAAGATATTAGTCCACTGGTTTTCTTTGAGTGATGCAAGATAGGTAGATGTTTATTTATTTTTTTTTATATCTGAATATCCAGTTTCCTCAGCATCATTTACTAGAGACTAACACTTCTCCACTGAATATTCTTCATGCCCTTATCAAATATTAGTTGACAATATATGCATACATATATTTACTTCTGGGCTATCATTATTGTTCCCTTAAAACTGATGTAAGATAAATAATAGAAGTTCATAAAAGACGAATTAGAGCAATACACCAATAAATTGAAGAGCCTAGGAAAAAAATGAATAAATTCCTCAAAATGTATAAATCAGCAAGGCTGAATCATGAAAAAATAGATAATATGAAGAAACTGATATTGATAAGGAGATTTAATCCGTAATAAAAAGCTCCCAACAAGGAAAATTCTAGTAACTACATTGTTTTGCTGGCGAATTCTGCCATACTTTTATAAAAGAATTAACTCCAGATCTTCACACATATTTCCAAAAATTTTGAGGAGAAAATACTCCAAGATGTGTTTCGTGAAGCCAGTATTACCCTGATACCAAAATTATATAAGGATACTCACCATAGCCAAGTGAGATTTATCCCAGGGATACAAAGAAAGTTTAACATATACAAGCCAATAAATTTGATACACCACATTAGGAGCATAGAAGATAAACAAAAAGTATGGTTATTAAAATAACTATGGCTATTCAAATAGATGCATAAAAGCATTGAGGAAATTCAACAGCCTTTCACTATACAAATTCTCAAAAAATTGCATGTAGAAGGAATGAACCTCCACCTAATAAAGGCCATACAGGCTTACCCATCTTTGTGCCTAGATTTAGTCCATCTTGCAGATATGGCATTTCTTACAAATTGAAAGTTTGTGGCAACACTGCATTGAGCAGGTCTGTCAGTGCCATTTTTCCAACAGCATTTTTTCACTTTGGGTTTTTGTGTCACATTTTGGGAATTCTTGCAATATTTCAAATGTTTTCATTATTATTATATTTGTTACAGTGATCTGTAATCAGCAATCTTTAATGTTACTATTTTAATTGTTTTGGGGTGCCAAAAACCCACACCTATTAAGATAGAGATTTTTTTATTTTAATGATTTTTATGTTTTTCTTTATAGTTGGTTTACAGTATTCTGTCAATTTTCTACTGCACATCCAATGACAGTCATGCATATATATATATAATATATATATACATATATACATTCTTTTTCTCATATTATCCTCCATCATGTTCCATCACAAGTGACTAGATAGTTCCCTGTGCTATTCAGCAGGATCTCATTGCTTATCCATTCCAAATGCAATATTTTACATCTATTAACCCCAGACTCCCAGTCCATCCCACTCCCTTCCCCTCTCCCTCAGCAACCACACGCCTGTTCTCCAACCCCGTGTGTTCTTTTCTGTGGAAAGGTTCATTTGTGCTCTATATTGGATTCCAGATATAAGTGATAGCATATGGCATTTGTCTTTCTTTCTGACTTCCTTCACTTAGTATGAGAGTCTCTAGTTCCATCCATGTTGCTGCAAATGGCATTATTATGTCCTTTTTATGGCTGAATAGTATTCCATTGTGTATATATTACCACATCTTAATTCATTCATCTGTTGATGGACATTTAGGTTGCTTCCATGTCTTGGCTATTGCAAATAGTGCTGCAGTGAACATACAAGTGCATATATCTTTGTCAAGGAAAGTTTTGTCCGGATATATGCCCAAGAGTGGGATTTCTGGGTTATATGGTAGTTCTATATTTAGTTTTTTGAGGAAACTCCATACTGTTTTCCATAGTGGTTGTATCAATTTACATTGCTAAGATAGGGAGTTTTATTGATAAATGTGTATATTCTGATTCCTCCACCAACTGGCCATTCCCCTATCTCTGTCCCTCTCTTCAAGGCTCTTTATACCTTGAGATATAACAATATTAAAATTAGGCCAATTAATAACACCACAGTGACTTTTAAGTATTAAAGTGAAAGGAAGAGTCACATTCTCTAACTTTAAATCAAAAGCTAGAAATGATTAAGCTTAGTGAGGAAGGCTTAATGTTGAAAAATGAGACAGGCTGAAAGTGAGGCTTCTTCCATCAAGCAGTTAGCTAAGCAGTAAGTGCAAAGAAAAAGCTCTTGAAATAAATTAAAAGTGCTACTTCAGTGAATACACAAATGATAAGAAAGCAAAACTAACATATTTATTATATGAAGCAAGTTTTAGTGGTCTGGATAGATGATCAAACTAGTCACAACATTCTTTTAAGCCAAAGCCTAATCTAGAGCAAGGCCCTAACTGCTTCAGCTCTATGAAGGCTAAAAGAAATGAGGAAACTGCAGAAGAAAAGTTGGAAGCTAGCAGACTGATTCTTGAGATTTAAAAAAAGATGAACAGCAAGTGCTGATGTAGAAACTACAGCAATTTATCTGGAAGATCTTGCTAATTAGTTAATAAAGGTAGTTACACCAAATAAAAAAATTTCAGTGAGTATGGAACAGCCTTCTATTGGAAAAAGATGCCATCTAGGGCCCCATAGCTAGAGAGGAGATATTAACGCCTAGCTTCAAAGCTTCAAAGGACAAACTTATTCTCATTTGAGACGCTAACACAACTGGTAACTTTAGTTGAAGCCAATGTTTATTTACCATTATGTAAATCCTAGGGCTCTCAGATTATGCTTTCTACTCTGCCTTTTCTCTTTAAATGGAACAACAAAACTTATATTAAAGCACATCTGTTTACAACATGGTTTACTCAATATTTTAAGCCCATCATTAAGTTGTACTGCTTAGAAAAAATATTCCTTTCAAAATATTATTACTCAAGGACACTGCACTTGGTCAGCCAAGATTTCTGGTGGAGGTGTACAATGAGATTAATGATGTTTTCATGCCTGCTATAACAACCTCCATTCTGCAGCCATTGAATCAAGGAGTAATTTTTACTTTCAAGTCTTATTATGTAAGAAGTACATTTCATAAGGCTATAGTTGCCATAGATGGTAATTCCTCTAATGTTTCTGGGCAAAGTAAATTGAAAACCTCCTAGAAAGGATTTACCATTCTAGATACAACTAAAAACATGCATAATTCATGAAAGAGGTCAAAATATCAAGACTCACAGGAGTTTGAAACAAGTTGTTTTCAGTCCTCATAGATAATTTTGAATGGTTTCATGACTTTGGTGGAGGAAGTTATTCAGATGTGATGGGAATATCAAGAGAACTAGAGTTAGAATTGGAGCCTGAAGGTCTTACTGCTATAAGCCTGAGATTAACTGCTATCATCTCATAATAAAACTGCAGCAGATGAAGAGTTGCTCCTATGGATGAGCAAAGAAACTTTTTTTTTAGATGGAACCAACTGCTGGTGAAGACATTGTTAAAATTGTTGCAGTGAAACAGAGAACTTAGAATATTATACGAACTTAGCTGATAAAGCAGTGACAGGGTCTGAGAGGATTGACTCCAATTTCGAAGGAAATTCTGTGAGTGAAATTCTATTAAATACCATCACATGCTATGGAGAAATCATTTGTGAAAGGAAGAGTCAATTTATGTGGCAAACTTTATTGCTGTCTTATTTTAAGAAATTGCCACAGCCATCCCACCTTTCAGCAACCACCACCCTGATCAAAAAGGAGACATTAACACCAAGGCAAGAACCTTCAACAGCAAAAGATTACAACTCCTCGAAGGCTGAAATGATGGTTAGCAATTTTTAGCAATTAAGTATTTTAAATCAATATGTACATTTTAAGACATAGTGTTGTTGCACACTTAACAGACTATACTATGTCTATCAAGTATATATTTTATATGTACTGGGGAACCAGAAACCTCTGTGTGACTCACTTTTTTGTGATATTCACTTTATTATGGTGATCTGGAATGAACCCACAATATATCTCAGGTATGCCTATATATGACAAGCCTATCACTGACATCATACTCATTAGTGAATGTTGACTTATTCCTCTAAGATCAAGAACAAGTATTCCCACTTTCACTGATCCTACTCCACACAGTATAGGAAGTTCTATCCAGAATAATCAAATAAGAAAAGGAAGTAAAAGGCATCCAAGTCATAAAGGAAGAAGTAAATCTCTATGTTTGCACATGACATAATCTTATATAGAGAGAATCATAAAGATTCCACCAAGAAATAATGAGGGAGTTCCCGTCATGGCTCAGTGGTTAACCAACCTATTATCCATGAAGACACAGGTTCGATTCCTGGCCTTGCTCAGTGAGTTAAGGATCTGGCATTGCCATGAGCTGTGGTATAGGTCACAGGTGCCACTCAAATCCAGCGTTGCTGTGGCTGTAGTACAGGCCGGCAGTTGTAGCTCTGATTGGACCCCTAGCCTGGGAACCTCCATATGCCACAGGTGTGGCCCTCAAAAGAAAAAAAAAGAAATAATAAGAAATTTTGGTTACTATAATTGAAATAAAATCCATTAATAAAAAAAGAAAAAAGAAATTTTGGTTAAATTTCAGGACACCAAATCAACATATAAACATCAATTTAATTTTTATTTTTTATTTTTTTGGAGGATAGTTGACTTACAATGTTGTATTAGTTTCAGGTGTACAGCAAAGTGAATCAGTTATACATATTCCTATATCTATTATTTTTCCCATATAGGTAATTACAAATTATCAAGTAGATTTTCCCATACTCTAGGGTAGGTTCTTCTTAAATATACATTTTATACAGCAATGTAACAATGCACTATACATAAGGAAATTTAGAAAAAATTCCAATTACAATAGCAAGAAAATAGTAAAATTCTCAGGATTAAATTCAACCAAGGAGACGAAATATCTGTACATTAGAAACTATAAAATATTGATGAAAAAACTGAAGAAGATACACATAAATTGGATGATATCCCTGGTTCATGGATTAGAAGAATTAATATTGTTAAAATGTCCACATTACTAAATTAATAGATTTAATGCAATCCTTATCAAAATTCCAATTACATTTTTCATGGAAATAGAAAAAAATTCTGAAAACTTGTATGGAACCATAAAAGACCCCAAACAGCCAAAGCAATCCTGAAATAGAAAAGCAGAGCTGGAGGCATCACACTTCCTGATTTCAAATTATATTACAAAACAAATAATCAAAGCACTACACATTAGTTTCTATTACTTGATAAAAGTTTGGGCTCACAGTATTGTTTTACAACGTGAGTTCTTAGTGTATACAAATAGAGCTGGATTATTCCTAATAAACTTATTCTTTCACTTAATGTGAAGCTGAATATTGATGAAGTTTATATGATTGCTCTAGATAAACTCACTTTAATGTTTTAATCAAAAGTTATCAATGGGTATAGGATATGGACAGACAATTCTATCATACATTCTTGTTTTATCACTTTTTCCTTCTCTATGACAACTAATTTATAGCCCATGTCTTCTAAAATTGCCAGTTTTATCTTACCTAATAACTCAGTGCACAAGTAGTGAAGAAAAGATGCAGAGAGCTATTTCATTTGATTGCCTTACATTTTGCCAACTTATCTACATTTATACCCACATTTTCTCCCTTCTCTCCTTTTCTGATGGAAGAAATGTTTCTTTTATAAAAGGCCTAAAGCTCCACTTGATTCCATCCCTTTGGACATATTCAGGGTCTTCTTTGTTGTATATGAAGTTGCCTAATGGACAGCTCCACATGGATGTCTGATAGGTATCTCCACCTTAATATCTACCTAAATGAACCCTAGGATGCTGGTCTTTTTTTATTACTCATTTTTTCTAGCTTATTTTTTTCTCAGGGACTTGCTATTGCTTTTCCTTCTGCTTATAGCACCATTTCTTCAGATTTTTTCATATATGCTTCTCTTTGTAATTTCTGTATCAGATCAAAGGTTGAATCATCCATGTAAATGCTTACCCAGCTACTCAAACTAAAATCATTCACCTCAAAAAGTACACTTATATTCTATCACACTGCTCTGTTTGATTAGCAGCATAGAACTTATCAGTATTTGATATCCTATTTGTTTCTTTGTATTACTATCTCTACCTATTAGGATATAAGATCCTTTAGGGTAGGTGTTATATCATTCTAGTACATTTATATATCTAAAACTCTTGCAAAATTGTCTGGCACATAATAGCTCCATATAATTACCTTTCCAATGGACTTACCCATTTTTAGGAAAGACAAATACCTCAATGTTCACATAAGAGTCTGAGCAAATGAAATATTTTAAAGATGCAAGGTCATCTAGACAACAGTACTTTGAGATAATTCTATTGTAGATTGATTTGGATGTTGGCTAAATGATGAATTTATAAAATATTTCTTCTTTATTGACAAAGATTCTTAAAGAGAGCTTAATGAACACGATCTTTAAAAATTTTTGTTATAGTTGATTTACAATGTTATGTCAATTTCTACTGTACAGCAAAGGGACACAGTCATAATATATATACATTTTTTCCTCACATTATCCTCCATCATGTTCCATCACAAGTGATTAGATATAGTTTCCTGTGCTCTGTAGCAGGATCTCACTGCTTATCCACTCCAAATGCAATAATTTTCATCTACTAACCCCCAAATCCCAGTCTATCCCACTTCTTCCCCCTCCCCCGTGGCAACCACAAGTGTGTTATCCACATGCATGAGTCTCTTTTATGTAGATAGGTTCATTTATGACATATATTAGACTCCAGATATAAGTGATATCAAGTGATATTTGTCTATTTCTGACTTATTTCACTTAGTATGATAGTCTCTAGTTCCACCCATGTTGCTGCAAATGGCATTGTTTTGTTCTTTTTATGGCTGAGTAGTATTCCATTGTGTGTACATATTACATCTTTATCCATTCATCTGTTGGTGGACATTTAGGTTGTTTCCATGTCTTGGCTATTGTGAATATTTTTTATAACTCAGTTTTAATTTTCATCAAGGTTATCATGACCCTTCACACTTTATTTTAAAATTATATCACTAGACTTATGATCACCATGCCTACAACAATGAAAACAATTTTCTTTGTCCCCTACTCTAAGTAGAACAATTATCAGGAGTGCATGTATAAACATTTGTGAAGTTAAGGATAGATTAAATTTTAAAGTTTATTTTTAAGCTGGTTGAATGATCCTACCAATTTCTTATATTTGCCTAGGACTATAATGAAAACTCATACACAATATTTATAACGTAAAATGTGTGATGATACCAGCTTACAAGAGTCTCTAAACCATTTTACATGTATAAAGTTCTTACCTCCTATATCCACATCTTCACATACCAAAGCAAAGTAATAGAAATTCATCCTCCATCTTCACAACCCAGTAAACCTACCTCATGAATACATCATATTCTGTATTTCTGTTCCCTGAAACCAAAACGTTGGGTTAGATATTTTCTTTATATACTCACTTGTCATTCTGTATATGCATTTATAAAAGCATTTATCAGATTTATTAAATAATCTCTTTTTAATTCAATAGTATTATCACTTACTAGCATGTTCTAAACCTCATAGGTACTCAACTAATCTCACTATTTTGAGATAGATTTTGAAATTTTGTGATGTGGTAAGATTACATCACTGCTACTCAGGATATAGTCTCTCATCTTACTTACCATCAATGGGCCAGGTGGAGAATCAAATTCATGACCCTTTTGTTAGCTGCAATCTCTTATCAAATGAGCTAATTTTCCTTTGATATAATGGTATCTATTCTTAAAGCATGTCACACATATACAACCACAGATTAATCATTATAGTGATAAATCAGGATGGCTGTTCAAAGTCATATCTGCACTATTCCTTTATTTGTTTATCTCCTCACTATGTCGCCAGCATCAGAATATCTCTATTCCTTAGTTTGTAGTTTCCTGACCTCATTGAAATCGCAGTAGTTAGGATGATAGATGGAGTATTACAGATATCTATTAATTCCAAGGGAGTATTTTAGGGATGATATAATAGAATATGAAGTTTACATTATTCAGGTTATCAAGTTGTGACCTCAGTAGTAAAACTTTACCTTAGAGTGAATTGCTTACTTCAAGGGTTCTGGTTTTCAAACTGTGTTCTTTAGAAGGACTTTAGGGGATTTGACAAGGTTTAATTTACTTACATGTGAATTTTTATGAAGGATATTTATTGAAAATCCTTCATAAAAATTCACATACTCAGATGCGTACACATTGGCTTATTTTTGTGCACATTTACAAACCACAAAATCTTGCCCTGCTATCTCTGCATAGACTTTAAATTCTTGTCAATAGGCGCTTTCAAATTATGCGTGCATTTTTATTACTATCCAAAACTTTTTATGTCCAGCCATGCAAAATTGTAAAAGAAAGTGCATTTGTGCAGCATAAATGCCATGCTCAATAAAAATACCCATTATCCTCAACCTATAAAATCTATTAAAATACATTATTACTATCAATTGTCATCATGCAATCGACTTTATTACATGACATGAGTGTGTGCTACATAGATGCAACTGAGAACATGAAAAAATAAGATTTTTGTTGTGAAGTTGGAAAACTCCTATTCAAACTACCATGATAAACATCCAGTAAAAGTTATTTCATAGAGTGTTAGCCTACAGCTGATGTTTGATAAATAATATTTTACCATATTGAGGTGTTATGTTTACATTTGGGTATTTTTTTTGAAAGAGGGGAAACAAGAAACATAATACTCGATTTACATTTGAAATATACCAAATCTGTCTTTGAATAAAATTATATCATCACTTCTGTAACCACTGTTAATAATGAGCTTGTAAACTTCTCTTGATCATAAATTAATGTCTAAAGACACTTAGAACAACAAAAAGAAACTTAATATCCATAGCAGTACTTGTGTTTATTTTGACAATCAGATAATTATATATTTTGCCTTCTTTGATGCAGAGTCTACTAGTGAAGATTTTGATGCTATGCTTTGTGTGATAACAGTATAAAAACAAATGCAGTAGTATTGTCTATAGCTATTGCAGCCTTTAACAGTAAAATTTCATAACTATTAAGTTTTTATATAAATCTATAAATAAGAAATGTATAAATATTGTTATATGTCAGAATTTAAAACATTTAAATATATAACATATGCAAAACATTATGATTGCATAACTTCAAAATATATTTGATATTTCCAGTGCCTTTCACTTTTAGTAGGCAAAAATATCATTACATAAGCATGACATGTATTGAGGTTTTGAAAATGAGTACAAAAGAGCTTTTCCTCTGATTAGTGATTTTCATTCTAAAGCAAAATAAACTGGAAGTGTGAATGACTTTCTTCCCATTTTCATAGTCAGCAGAATAGAGTTTCCCTGTGTAGCTATGCGTCAATCAAAAATCTACCAATTACTTCTCTTAGCCATTCTTATCAAGATTTTCATTATCCATTAACATGGTTATACATTATCATATGACACTGATGTGAATCTGGGGATGGAAAGGAAAGCAGTGATCCTCTTCTTTACAAGGGAATGTAAAGATAACTCTGATAGTTATAATTCCTCTGAGAATTCCATGATAATTATGCCGATATTATTGGGTCTTGATGTGACATTCCTTAGGAACTTTATGAATTAAGGAATAGAGACACAATTTTTAAATTAAAATAAATAAAACTGATTTGGTTGCTGTACACCTGAAACTATCACAACATTGTAAGTCAACTATAATAAAATTTAAGAAATTAAAAATTAAAAAAGTAAAAAAAAACTTTAATTTGCCAAATAAATAAATTCAAATATTTATTAAACTCTTTAAAACTAATCATACTGACTTTTTTTTGAAGCATGATATGTGTACAATGAATAGTGTTTAAAGAAGGTTTACAAGCCTTAAATTTGGCAGGACGTGGCTTCACAGAACTCTTTCTTCCTCCCCTTCAAAAAAAACCTAATCACCAGTCGTTTAATTAATCAGACTCAATAGTGCACATATTCTGGCATCCATCTGCTGAAAGTTGTCATCAAGTGACATTGTCTTGTAAATGGATTTCAGAATTATTTGGCATGCCTGCAACGTAGCCCACCTTCTGTTCCAGGCTGTAAAATAGATGCTTAATTTTTTCCTTCCTCTTTATCATAACAATTTATATTACTAATGTCCTGGACACTTTTCATTTATTCAAATTCTTTGACCATGCAGTGTTTTCTGGAATTAAAACTTTCTCAGAAGACACAGGGCTATCGGAGTTGATTTTCTGTTTTTGTGACAATAATAGGATAAAAATATGTGTGCTTTCCTCAACTCTCAGCCTCTGTAATTTGGACTAGAGGTGGTAAATTGTAAAGAAATAACTGGGAAGATAAGGAAGAATTAAAAGTTTGTTTCCAGATTCCTTTGATGCCATCATCAGTAAAAGACACATTTATTTTCTGCCTTTAGGTGAAAATGAGGAGTTTTTCTGCACTTAACTGTTTCTTAGTTGCCTTCAGCGAAATAATTTTTATAAGAAAAAAAGGCATATTTTGGAATGACATATTCTGGTTCCTTTAAAGCCATTCCTCCTGAAAAAAAAGTCATATTAATCTTTAATATTGAATATTGGTTACATATATTGCTCATCTACTACAAATAACTTCTACTTATCCACTAAGATTTTGTTGTTGAAACTCGACCTCTGTCTACCAGTGCTGAATAGAAACTCAGAGACAGAGTTTGGGGCTAAGGAGAAAAAAAATAGCTTGGTTGCTTTGCCAGGCAAATGAGGTCATAACTGGCTAATGCTGCAAAGACTGTTCCCTCCTTTGGGAAAAAGTAGCAAGTGGTTTTGTAGTTTTGAGAGTGGAAAGTAGGGCTTCAGATAAGGGTCAGGGTAGATGCAGGTTCTTCTTCAAAGCTGGTGTTTAGTGGCTCCAGGACTCATTCTGGTGGTCCTTCTTTCTGAAATGAAGAATGCTTCATCAAATAGCATTCATTTGTTGGGGACTTACTTTAGTTCTGCAGAAGAATTCAAAGATATTGTTATATATATTCCTTGAGAAAGAACCAGGACCCTGCTCCAAGGCTGCACTATTGTTTCTTGACATCTCCTCCCTTGTCTCTGCATCCCCGCTCTTCCCTGATCAGCTATTATTTGAACCTGCCCTTTGAAACTCAGGGAAGGTCATGGAGGTTCAGTGAGGCCTATTTCCTAAAAACAAGAATTGAGGGACACAGAAAGGCTTGTGTGCCCAGGGCCCTACAGGGTGCTATTCAGTTTCAATTTTACCTCCTGTTCCCTAGCTTGAAAGCATAAAAAGACACATAGTATGCTTGACAAATAAAATAGTTCAGCTGGTGATGTACCTGTGCCAAGGAAAATGGAAGCAATATTTTGTTTTGCAGTAATAAAACAAAATATTAAGAAGCTAATATATCATTTATTGGTAACCGAAAGCAAAAATAATGCAAATTTACTTATCTTTTATTTTGCTTCTATTTTCTTTATTAAGGAAAATCAAATTAACTATGGTAAAGATGGAATATGCATTGAATAAAAACTTAGAATGGGAGACTATTTATATAAGAAACTCTAAGAAATTGTGTGTTCCAAATGAATTCAAGTCTCCTTGCTAACATATATTATATTCCAGGATATTGATATTTCAGAATACAGATAGAAACATTGCTAACAGTATTTGAAGAGTCGACAGAGAAGGCAAGTGATTCTACAAAAAATCAGGTCAGAAAAAGAACTTGAATTGTTAAAAGAAAAATGAGATCATTCCTACAATTATAAATTGCTAAGAATATAATAGCAAGGCTCTAATTTAATCATAACCAAAAAATTCTAACCATAGGTAGGAAATTCATATAGGGTAGCAAAGATAGACAAAAATATGTTCTGGCTTTTTTCAGGTAAAAGATTCAGAAAAGTTAAGTACCTTGCCAGATATTCCAGAGCTTAAAAATGGCAGACAGGATTCAGCATATATCTGATTCCAGAGCTTTCACAATTAACTATTACTGTATACAGTTTGTGATAAATAACCAGCCAAAATCCTAGACTGCATTATTGAATGTGTAATTATGTATGAGAATAGTGGTCATTAGAACTACTAATAATAAAATGAGCTATCACACTGACAGATGAAGAAATACTTAAATTTTTCCAAACAGTAATGATTAATATATTGATTTAAGCCCTGATAAAGGAAGTAGTTAGTGAGACAAATGCATGCTTTATTCTGTTCTATATTTTATTGATGACGCAAATCCAGTTAGATAGCATGCTAATCAAATTGGCAGCTGGCACAAATCTAGGCCAATTATATTAATAGAATATAAATGTTTGAAACTGGGATTTTAAATAACTGAAAGAATTGAAAACAAGCACCCAAAATATGCCATTCTGGCATATTGACTTATTTTAAGTTAAAGGCACTTGAAAATCAGCAAGTATAAGAAAAATACTCTCATCTTCCTTCTTTTTCTTAAAAATATGAGATACTATTCCATTAAAAAAAGTTCTCCTTATACCAAAAGGAAAGTAACACTGTTGTCATCAAGGATGAGTAGTTGGAACTGAGAGAATTCTTTACGGATCTTGTTAGAATTATTCTTATCTTCCTTTAGCCTCCATACATGGTTTTAGTCACTTTTGCTCAATTCTTTCTTTGTTCAACCTAGTATAAAAGGAAGTAGATTTCACTATTTCTTTGGATCTTCTTTCTTTAGGAAGGCCCCCATTTCATACAGAATTTGTATTAAATAAAATTGTACATTTTTCTTCTGTTGCTCTGTCTTAAGTCAGTTACATTCCCAGACCCAGCCAAAAATAATAACTCTTAAGAGAGTAAATGTAAAAGTTTGCCTCCCCTAAAATATCCAGTTCAACTTGATAGATCTCCTTTACATTGTTATTTGACCTGTCTGTACTTGAGTACTTTGATAAGAAACTCATCATATCGTGATGTTTCTTCTTTTAACAAAGGTTGTTATATTCTTTCAGTAAAGATAGTATGCTTAAGTTCCTTATAACCACTTAACCAACTATTCCTTATTCAATATAGGGGAACCAGAGGAAAAAACTATATATTTTAGGAACATAGAGGAAAGATCTAAAAAGTGATTGAATTGTTCAAAGTATTGGCTATATTAAGGAAGCATTTTGACCTGTTTTAAACTGTTTGAATTTCTTTTCACCAATGCTGTGGATAACTAAAATATGGTATAGAAAAAAATAAGTATACAGAATAATTGGATTAAACTTATAAGAGAACAATCCTTGATGATCTGACGGAAAATATTCACAACTCTTTTAGTAGTACCAAAGAAATAACTACTATTAGATTTCTTTTCAGTTAATAATGATTATCAATGTTAGATATAATTTTCAAAATAAAACTTACCATGGTGAAATTAATTCTAGTTATAATTTAGACTCAACTCTACTGAGTAATAATTTTCATAAAATAAAATTTCCTGGTTATAAGTGTACAATTTAATGTGTAACCATTGTAACCATCATCGTAATCAAGATATAGAACATTTCATCTCCTCTACATGTCCCCTCCTGACTAGTTCCCCAAATAGAACTTCTATAAAAACAAAAGGTAGATGTGACCCTCAAAAATAAAATTTAAAAAAAGCAAATAGGACTTACATAAATAAATATATATATATAAATTTATATATAGACAAACATATATCTATAAATCATAAATATATTGCAACAAAATATAATGGATTAAATAGCAGACTAGACAAAACAGAAGAAAAAATTAATGGACTGAGGAGTTCCCACTGTAGTACAGTGGATTAAGAATCCTATTGTAGCAGCTCAGGTAGCTCCGGAAGTGTACATTTCATGCTGGTCCCTGCACAGTGGATTAAGGATCCGTCATTGCTGCAGCTGGGGCATAGTTCACGGCTGTGGCTTAGACTGAGTCCTTGACCTGGAAACTTCCATATGGTGTGTGTGCAGCCATTAAAAAAATTAATAGACTGAAACATTTGGAGTTATTTAATAAAACATAGAACAGAGAAATATATAGCTGGAAAATATGAGATGTTATGATATAGTATGGAGTGACTTCTGAGAAGACACAGATTTCTTTCTCAATCTTAATATTATTTTTAGTCATACTAATATTCTGGAGAAAGAGAAAATTTCCTCAAAGTCTAAGAGCAGGGCAGCAAACCTGAGAGAGGATTTGTTTTAAATACTGCATTATCTGTGGAAATTACCTTCAATTATAGCATGGGTTCTAGGGGTGAAAGTATTCCAAGTTACAAGTAGATGAAATGCATTGACATTTCGGAACACAAAATTATATTTTAAGTCAGGACACATACTTGTTAAATCTGTACATTCGTTTATTATTTCTGTTAGCACTCTTTTGTTTCCTACTTATTCTTTCACCCACAGTATTCTAGCAATTGTAATTTATAAGTGGAATACCAAATGTAAAAACATTATTTATTGTGATGCCATTTATGTTTCCTTATTCAACCACTGTTTTGTGTTCTAAAACAAAAATATAAATCTCATGACTTACCTCTTTCTTCTATCAATGTCTAAATATCAGGATGAAGGTCAAGAGACTAACTTCTTTAAAACTCTGAAAGTGAAATGAAGAAATCCATCTCCCATTAAAAAAATTAATGTCCTTTAAACATTACTTTTAGTAAGTATCAAGAGAAAGTTGGAAGTTATAGCAAATTAGTTTAAATTTGATAAAGAAATATTGCTTATTTCAAGGTTTTTGAATAGAAAAATTTTCATTTAATATTCTACCGGGAATAAAGGCTTCTTTTCAGTGTATGAGAATTGTTTCTCTACTCTGATTAATTTAATTTGCCTTCAATTGGATTCAATTATGATTGTATCTAACTCATCCTTCTAAGTTTTAAAAATATGCTTTTGAAACCCTTTAGTTTATTGTATCTCCAATTCATACTTGAGATTCCAGAATACATAAAATACTTTGAATAGAACTAATTTTAAGACTGAGAGTTCACAAAACATATTAAAACCTTGATTAACAAGATGCCCAAGAAATAGGTAGTCTTATTGTTTAAATGCTCTGCTTAAGTGACAATTAAGCAAAAAGCCCATTGTTTTATGTTTTATTATTTAAAAGTGTTCTAAAATGCCTTTCTTCTTTGTTTGTAGCTACTACATTAAAGTGATTTTAACAGAATTCTTCTTTTAAAACCCTACAGTATTTTAGGGTCATCTGTCAGTTAAAGTAGTTCATAGTATACCTGAGTTTACATGTTAACACTACAGGAGACTAACTTATCTGTATACTAACTCTGGATATCTCTTGAAAGTTGCCTGTGAATTGTAGTTTTCTTGTATTAGCGTATTATTTTTTACTTAGTCTGTTCCAGATAGTTTGAAATGTCACAGTAATACTGATTATTTGAGTTATAGTGAATTGGATTCTAGTTAATTAATATTTTATAGCTAAATATATTCAAGCTGTCTGAAGTGTAGCCCTAAGCACAATATCAAAATCCTAACACATTAATTGTTCTTTTGTGTTAACATAGAATAATGCAATACCTCTGGTGGATGATATGCAAAAGTGACCTTTTAATTCTTCCAATTCCTCTAAGCGCATGCCACTTCTCTCACGAAAGGTAGTCTATTTCCTTTTCACATGGATATGGAATGTTCTTGTGACTTACTGTGAACAACAGCATATGACAGAATTAATGCTGTGCCATTCTTGAGCCTAGGTCTTAAGATAAGATACACATTCGCATTTGCTGTCTTAGACACTAATTGTCATGTAAAGAAGTCTGGATAACCTACTAGAAGAAACATTTGGGAGAAAGAGGCCCATCCAACCTTCTCCTGTTCCAACCATCCCAGCAAAGTTGCCAAAATTTTGGCTGAATTCATCTTGGATGTTTCAGCTTCAGTCAAAATTAATGCAGTTTCAAGAATTACATTGTATACTGGCAGATATTGTCTGGCCAGCATTTGAATCCACGCCACTGCTATTACTACCCCAGGCTCATCCTTAAAACTCTCTGCCAGAGACAGGATTAAGATGGCAGAATAGAAACACTGGGGCTCACCTTCTCTCATAAAAACAAAATTACAACCAAATGCTGAAAAACCTTCAATCAAATGGGCTGAAAACTTTCAAAAAGATACCCTTCTCCACATGGCAAAGAGGATGCCACATCAAGATGATAGGAGAGGCGATTATGCAATATAAGCAACTGCATACCAGCCAGGTGAGAAGCCCACAGACTGGAAAGTAGCTGTATCACTGAGACTCACCTGCAGGAGTGAGAGTTCTGAGCCCCATATCGAGTCCCAACAGATAGGGATCTGGCATTGGGAGAAAGCCCCCAGAGTATCTGGGGTTGAAGGCCAGTGGGGCTTGCGCACAGGAGCTCCATGGGACTGTGGGAAATGGAGACCCCATTCTTGAAAGGCGCTCACAGGCTTTTATGTGCACTGGGTCCCAGAGCAAAGCAGAGGTCCATCAGAATCTGGGCTGCACCTGACTACAATTCTTGGAGGATCTCCCAGCAAAACCGTGGGTGACTGTGGCTCATTGTGGGGTATTGACATCAGGAATATTCATCAGTGTGTGTTCTTCTAGAGGTGGCCATTTTGGGAAAATCTGGCCCCACCCATCAGCACTGAGAAGCCCGAGGCCAAACAATAATCCAGGTGGGATCACAGCCCCACCCATCAGTAAACAAGTTGCCTAAAGACCCCCCCCAGGAACACAGTGCCCCTAATCTCACCTGGAGACAAAGCCCAACCCACCAGAGGGATAGGAATCAGCCCCACCTACCAGTGGACAGGCACCAGTCCCTTCCATCAGGAAGCTTACAGCAAACCCTGTACCAACTTCAGCCACAAGCTGGGCAGACATCAGAAGTAAGAGAGGGTACAACTCTACTGTCTGCAAAAAAGGACACCACACCAAAAACCTATAAAAATGAAAAGGCAGAGAACTATAATGAAGATAAGGGCGCAAGAAAGAGCCCCAGAAAAACAGCTAAGTGATCTGGAGATTACCAGCCTCCAGGAAAAAGACTTTAGACTAATGATGCTGAAGATGATGCAAGACATTGGAAATAAACTGGAGGCAAAGATTGATCATTTACAGAAAATACTGAGCAAAAAAATACAAGATTTAAAACTTAAGCAAGCAGAGATGAAAAATACAGTAACTGAAAAATTACATCAGCACATATGTTGTTGAAGAAGTGGAAAACAAAGCTAAGACAACTCATGGAATCATTAGAAATAATATTCATTGAATTTTTAAGCTATCATGTGTTAAATGTTTTGTTATGCTGCAATCAATACCTGATACAGAAATTAGCATCTGAAGGTACAATGCTGCTTGAATGAAACACTAAAACATGCGCGCTGGCTTTGAGAGCAAATGGGGGTTAGAGGCAGGAGAGTGATGAGGAGACTGGAAGAACAGTGAGAAAATCAAAATCACTGAAAGCTGAAAAAGAAGTAACCCGCATTACATATTGCCTAAAAGTTCAATAACACTGTCCTTTGAGGTAATATGGAAGAAAATGAACCTAATAAATTTGTGGATCTGGTTGAGGAGATTTCTGATCAGAAAGTTGGAGGTGTCAAATAGCTTACTTTAGTAGAGTATGATAAAATATTACAAGAGAAAAGTAAGCTAAATAATAAAAATTAATTTGGACTGAGGACAGTCTCTCCAGCTGGCAAATTTTTTTCAAAATAAGAAACGTCAAATAGCCCTCATAGATCACAGTAAAGTCAGTAAAATATAGCCAAAGGATTAAGATAAAATCAAATTGTATAGCTGTAAAAATCTTTGTAAAGACCTCAACAATACTGTTCACCTTCACTAGACAAAATAACTATTAATTTTTTTAAAAAATATTGTTCCACAGCAGCCTGCAACTTCCACAACAGAGAATTCATAATTTTATCTAAGAAAGTATTATGGATGTGGCATAAGATGATTTGAAATAAGAAAACCCGCAAAGGTTTTAAGAGAATTATATTTGCAACAGCATCCTGGACTAAAAGTTATAGAGATAGCTCAAGATAAAAACACCCTGTCTACCAATTTTCTATTGGCAATAAGACTAAGGAAGTTATTCACTTGCAAATATAGATCGCCTTTTATGGAAAAATATGGAAGATTTGAAGGATAGAGCCAAGAACTACCAAGAACAGTGGATTAGGGAACTACTCTCATAAAAGTATAATTGGAATTGGAGTTCCCGTCGTGGCTCAGCGGTTAGCAAACCCAACTAGCATCCAGGTTCGATCCCTGGCCTTGCTCAGTGGGTTAAGGAGCCGGCATTGCCATGAGCTGTGGTGTAGATCACAGAGGAGGCTCGGATCCCGTGTTGCTGTGGCTCTGGCGTAGGCTGGTGGCTACAGCTCCGACTGGACCCCTAGCCTGGGAACCTCCATATGCCACATTTGTGACCCTAAACACACACACACACACACACACACACACACGCACAAAAGACCAAAAAAAGAAAAAGTATAATTGGAGTTAATGAAGAAACTATCAATTAAGAAGGGGAACTCATTATAAGTTCCTGGCAAAATTGCATATCATTTTAGCAAACCAGTGTACTAATGTGGCTTCTTTCAAGTGACATAAACTGTGATGATTATTATTTTATGTTACCATGGTATGTTGGGTGTCTGGAGGCAGATGACTTTAGTTCGTAGGTTTCCATAAGAAGACTACCCATGTTTGAGGAGACTTATCCACTCTGTAGACAATGCTGATAATGAAATCTTTGATGTGAACGGAGGCCACAGTGAGGAATGACTTCAGAGGGGTTGGAGAATGGGAATTAGTGCATTTTGCATTTGGAAGGTATGTGGATTGTTGGGGCCAGAGGGTGTACTGCAATAGTTTGCAAAGATGCTACCAACAATTCTTCCCATACTTTGACATTTCTTCCCCCAGTCTCTCAAGAGGTAAGTTGTCTTTGCTTTTCCTTGAAGTGTAGGCTGCTCTTGTGATGTACTTTAACCAATAAAATGTGATGAAAATTAGGGTCTCAGATTTCCAAGCCCAGACCCTATAAAAGGTCTTATAGCTTCCAGTTTCTGCCCATTGAGATACAGCACCTTCTTACAGAGCTCAAGTGAAACCACTGTATGGTGCGAGAACACAAGGAGGAAGAGAAGGACAACTGCTAATATTTATTCCAGATACCCTAGCTCAGTTGCCAGAAAGGTGAGTGAAATTATCGTTGGCATCCCAAACGCAACTCAGCTCACAAATAAATGCAGTTCCAGCTAAAAACATAGGGCATAAAACTGGCCAATTGATGCTAGGCAACTCAGAAAATTGTGTGGAAAAAAGTAGTGTTTATTTTAAGCCATAAAGTTTTAAAATACTGTGTTATGCAATAATATACAACTGAGATATTCCCTTTTTAAGAATAGTCTTGGAATTCCTTTGTGGCCTAGCACTTACAGATCCAGCATTGTCACTGCTGTGGGTCACTGCTGTGTTATGGGTACCATCCCAGGCCTGGAAAGTTCCTCAGGGGAAAAAAATGAATAGCCTTGGAGCCTTGGATAAGACTAAGATTTGGATTTCTAAAGAGAATTACTGTGATGGATTTATTTATGTAAGAAGTTTTAATTTTTCCAAATTTATTTTCTCCTTATATGTAAGAATATTCTGCTCTGATCAAGGTGTTATTGTTGGCAAATGAAGCTATTCTAACATTGTATAATCACTGGTGAAATGATTCTTTGAATCATTAAAAACAGAAGCATTCAGATGTTTTGATAAATATTGGTGTGTTCATTTGATGTGATAATTGTCCAACCATTATTTAATTCTAATTACTTTAATATTGTTCTATGAATAATCATATTACTATTTAAAAACATGTTTGAGAGTTTTAAAGATTAAAAAACTACTCAGATTTAGTTTTAGACTTTTATCATGATAGAAAAAAATTATTTCACTGTGTAATTTTTATCAGTTTCAACTAGGGAAATAGGTACAAAGAATATAATGTATAAATTATCAATAGACCAGTAACTCTTTTAACCATGGCAGGAAAAATTACATCAATTTCTGTCTATTTCATATTATAAATGCTTATGCTAAACTGCTATACTTCATTTATTCAACCAGGGCTTAGTGCTATGTGCAAAATAGGATTATGTTAGGCAAAGTGTGTGATCTCCAATAGAGAGTTGATTTCATGTATACCAGATAGAGCTCCCCAAATCTGATTGAAATATTACCTTGGAAGGGGTCTAGAAAAGTTGTCTTTTAAATCTTTTTGTGGATGATGATGATGTTGATTTGAGGAACAATGATCCAGAAATGGAAAAAGGCAGATATATTTTGATATGGTTGATCCTAAGGTTCCATCATAGGAAGAACCTGGCAAGATAAACAGAGACAGGGTGAAACTGGCAGAGATTTCAAGCAAGTAGGAGCATGATGAAATAGGGACCAAATGATGTAGAAAATTAGCCTCACTTTCTTAATAATTTTTACAAATGCTTGCTCTCTAATATGAAGCTCTACTTACCTTGCAGACTTGTTGTTTGATTAAAAATGTCAAAATATACATTGTTTTCAAAAACATAGCATTACATGTCTGTTAAGTTATTGTTATTCTTTATTTACTGACTGCATCAAATGGAGAGTTTTTAAATTCATTCATTTAAAACAAATAATTATTATGGAGTTCCCGTTGTGGCTCAGTGGTAATGAACCCGACTAGTACCCATGAGGATGCAGGCTCGATCCTTGGCTTTGCTCTGGGTGAAGGATCCGACATTGCCCTGAGCTGTGGTGTATGTTGCAGATGCAGCTTGGATCTTGCATTGCTGTGGCTGTGGCCTACGCTGGCAGCTGTAGCCCCGATTCAACCCCTAGCCTGGGAACCTCCATATGCTATGAGTGTGACCACAAGAAACAAAACAAAAACAAACAGACAAAAAATAATTACTGGAAATCCAGATCCTGGGCCTTCACTGGAAATTCAACATATTAAAAAGAATTTGATAACATCAAAAATTCTCAGTCAAGTGGTAAACACTGATGGAAATATGTACAGTACTTTACAATATAATCAGGGTTATAAGAGAAATGGTAATAAAGTGTTATATTGAACAGTGATTCTTCTTGGGATAATCAGGATTGATACTTAGATTACTGAAACTTGAAGAGGACCAATCATTCACAAAGCAGAGATGAGGAGGGGAAACAAGGCCACTAAAGATGTGAAAAAAATAGTGAGGAATTCAGTGTGGCTTGAGTCAATTATTTGGGTGGGCAATTAGAAGAATATAAGGCTATAATTTAAAAGGACATTGAATGCCTTGGTAAGAATTTTGGCATGTTAATAATTTTGAATTTATCTTTCATAAAATAATATAAGCATTTTTTTACAAATTTAGTCAAGGATTTTAGAGAAAATCAAGCTGAAAAAATTTATTCAATATCAATTTTGTTGTCTAGTGTTTTTCATGGCACAGTTTGTCAGTGAGGTAATTGAGGTAATTCAATAGACGTTCTCTCATATCTTACTTCATATTACTAGAAATTACTAGAGAAAAATATTGAATTTATTTATTTTTCATTAATATTCATTAATACCTCCTAATTCGAAGCACTTTTCTTTATTCAATAAGAGTTATAGAGGTTAATCAATACTGTAGGAAATTTACTACATGAGATTTGTATATTTCTAGAGAATATAGGGTCTGTTCAATAAACATAAAGTAGAAAATTATACATGATTTAATTTAATTGATACAGATAAAAAGCCAAGTAAAACCAATAAAAAATAGTTCCTTCTACAGAATTTTGGGGAGGATGATAGAGTATTGGTCAGGTAGACATTTCATCGTATTTCAGATTTTGCTGATTTCACAGAACATTTTGGGGGGACTTATACAAATGAATACATAAAGTTCTAGAAGTTATCAAACTTTGTAAAGGGCCAGATAGGAAATTTTAGGCTTTACAAGCCAGATGGTCTGTGCTGCAGCTCCACAGTTTCATAGACAATATATAAATTAAGAATTGTGATTAAGTGCCAATAAAACTTTGTGGGCACTACAAATTGAATTTCATATAATTTTCAAAGCCACAGAATATTATACTGTGCTTTTTAACAACCATTAAACATTTTCTTAAAACTTTCTTTGTTGTGTACTATGTAAAAACAGGCAACAGAAAAAATTTAGCCTATAGGCTAGAGTTTGCTGACCCTTGGTCTATCTAGTTATTTCCACTTTACTGCTTAATAGTATTCCATGCTTACTATTTCTATATTGGGCATAGCTGATAGAGGAATGACTGATTCATTAGCAAACCCATCTTCTACTATATTTTCCAAAACAAACTAATTGATATCTTCATAGTCATATAAGGAATCAAAGAGCTAGGGAGTCATACACATGCATACACACAAAAACACATTCTATGTATATTGATTTCCATTTCTATATAGATATTTTGAAACCCATGAGATCACTCCAATACCTCCAAATGGAAACCTAATATCAGAAAGGTATTTCCAGAGAGTTCCCATCGTGGCTCAACCCTAACAATCCTGACTAGTATCCTTGAGGATGTAGTTTCAATCCCTGGCCTTGCTCAGTGGGTTAAGAATCCAGTGTTGCTGTGAATTGTGGTGTAGTTCACCACAATGCAGATCCTATTGCATTGCTGTGGCTATGGTGTAGTCTGGCAGCTGCAGCTCTGATTGGACCTCTAGGCTGGGAACTTCCATGTGCCATGGATACAAAAAAGATATTTCCAGTTTTCTCACTTTCCATTTCTGTAAGACCCTACTCAATGAGAAACTAAAGTCTTTACTATTTTTACATATTTTATTGCATTTGGTCACTCTCCATATATTTAATACATCTTTTTTCATCATTGACACACCTACTTTTGTGCATTTACCCTCCTCACTACATTCAAACTCCAAGACTCCACCTTCAGGCTTTCATCTCATCCCCATTTGTCATTGCGTAAAAGCCTTCCCCAAGTACGGTCTCGCCTCTGGATGTTAAAGTTATTCAAACGGATTCTGCTCTAATAACTCATAAAAGGATATTCTCCCCATGTGCATATTCTCTACACCCTTTTTAGATGTTGAATTACTAGGCCAGGCTATATTTTCAACATTAATACCTTCCATAACCTACTTGAGATATGGTATCATGTATATTCCTTCTCTGCATGGCCACTCTCCTCATCCTGCTCAGGCTCTCATACCCTATATCAGTCAACCCCCATGCATGGATGTTATCTTGACTCTATTCAGATTCTCTGTCTCTATAGTGTGCTTATCCCCATCCTTACAACCACAAGGATACTCTCTTTACCTTGATCAGAACCTTCATGCTCTGATACTATACATCATGGCTTTTAACCCATTGCACCCACTGCAAGTATGATATTAGTCTGCCCTGTGTAATGATTTTGTACCTTAATTTTTTTGGTAAAAGAAGGAGAAGGGAATACATGTATTTCTTTTTTTTTCTTTTTTCTTTTCTTTTTTTTTTTTGTCTTTTGTCGTTTTAGGGCCACACCCATGGCATGTGGAGGTTCCCAGGCTAGGGGTCTAATCGGATCTGTAGCTGTCAGCCTACACCAGAGCCACAGAAACGCCAGATCTGAGCCGTGTCTGCAATCTACACCACAGCTCATGGCAACACCGGATCGTTACCCCACTGCCAATGCCAGGGATCAAACCCGCAACCTCATGGTTCCTAGTCGGATTCGTTAACCACTGTGCCACGACGGGAACTCCCAATAAATGTATTTCGAATTGCGATTTCAATTTAGTAGTTAGCAAATTTTTATATATTAGTTCATTTTTCAGATTTTTTCTCATACGAATTCCCTGTTCTTACATTTGAATATTTTCCTACTCATTAGTTTTTCCTATTGATATTGATGTTTATACCTCTTCTACTTATCAGTAATAATAATCCAAGATCAAATATAAAAATCAATGAAACCAAGAATTGGATATCTAAAAAGACCAACACGAGTTCCTACAGTGGCACAGTGGGTTAAAGATCTGGCATTGTCACTTCTGTGGCCCAGGTTCTGTCCCTGGCCCTGGAACTTCCACATGATGTGGATATAGCCAAAAATTAACTTTTAATAAGTAAAAATTAAAAGATTAACAAAATCGACAAATATTTAGATTAACTAAGAAAAAGAAAACTAAAATAAAAAATGAAAGAAATGGGAGTTCCCGTCATGGCGCAGTCGTTAACGAATCCGACTAGGAACCATGAGGTTGCGGGTTCAATCCCTGGCTTTGCTCAGTGAGTTAATGATCTGGCGTTGCAGTGAGCTGTGGCGTAGGTTGCAGACGCAGATCGGATCCTGCGTTGCTGTGGCTGTGGTGTAGGCCCATGGCTACACCTCCGATTAGACCCCCTAGCCTGGGAACCTCCACATGCTGCAGGTGCAGCCCTAAAATGACAAAAGGCAAAAAAAAAAAAGAAAAAAAAGAAATGATATTTTCATTTTCTATAAAAATATCATAGAAGTAGAATAAGAGAACAGTATGAGAAATTGTACAACACATTTGAGGACCTGAAACCAGGAAGGAAACTGAGTCAGTAATGAAAAGCCTCTCAACAAAGCAAAGCTAAGAACTAGATGACTTAATTGATTAATGGTATCAAAAACTTAAAGAAAAATTAAAACCAGTATTCCTCAATTCTTACAAAAAAAAATGACAAGGGAATAATCCAAACTCATTATATGAGGCCAGTATTACCCTAGCAAAGTCAGGCAAAGATAAGAAAATTTCAGATCAATATCCATGATAAATATTGATGCAAACACCTATACAATACTAAGAAACAGAATTCAACAGCTCATTAAAAGAATTATACACCTTGGCTAAGTGGGATTTATTCCTGGAATGCAAGAATGGTTCATCATAGGAAAATCACTCAATTAAATATATCACATTAACAGAATAATGGGAAAAAACTAAACAAACATCTCAATTGGTGCAAAAATGATAAAATTCAATGTATTTTCATAATAGAAACAGTCAACAAAATAGAAATATAGAGCAACCTCAATATTATAACATCCCATGTAACATCAAATAGTCAAAGCTAAAAAAGAAAAAGCTTTTATCTGAGATCAAAGACAAAAATACCCTCTCAAGCCACTCCTTTTTTTGTTATTAAATGAAGTTTTATATTTTTATTGCTATATATCACTCAACAACCCAAGAATATTAACAAAATAAGTATAAAACAAATGAAAATCATGTCTTAGGTCTGTTTTTTTTTTCAGGTGCAATTTTTAAGATGATCGAATTTATTCATGGTCTTTAGCATCAGGCTAAAAACAAAAAAAAAAGGTCTTCCTGGATTATATAAAATAATCTGTAATTCAGTATAAATTTATATATCTACCAAATCTCAAGATTAGCAATTGATATACAAGAAGAATAATAGCATATTGTGTTTATATGTGTAAAATTGTTTCCAAATGTGAGTTAATAATTATGTTAGCCAGAATATACAAGAAAAACTCCAATAATTTATTCTAGACAACGATAAAAACTAGAGCTGGTGAAAAACCGTTTGAAACAGTAGAAGAAGCAAAGTCACTGTACCAATGAGGTATCACCGCATACCAGTGAGAATGTCCACCATCAAAATATCTACAAACAATACATGCTGGAGAGAGTGCAGAGAAAATAGAACTCTCTTACATTGTTGGTAGGTATGTAAATTAGTACAACCTCTATGGACAACATTATGGAGGTTCCTCAGAAAACTAAATATAGAACTACCATATCCAGCTATCGTACTCCTGACATATATACCAACAAAACTACAATTCAAAAAGTTATATGCACCCCTTTGTTCACTGCAGCACTATTTACAATAGCCAAGACATGAAAGCAACTGAAATGTCCAAGAACAGATGACTGGATTGAGAAGACCGGCACATATACACAATGGAATATTAGTCATAAAAAAGAATGAAATAATGCCATTTGCAGCAACATAGATAGGCCTATAGATTTTCACAATAAGTGAAGTAAGATAGAGAAAGACAAATATCATATGCTATCACTTATAAGTGGAATCCAAAAAAAATCATACAAATGAACTTATTTATGAAAGAGACTCACAGACTTTGAAAACAAACTTATGGTTACCAAAGGGGAAATGAAGGAAGGGAGGGATGGATAAGAGGTTTGGGATGGGGATACGCACACTATTGTATATAGAATGGAGAGTCAACAGGGACCTGCTATATAGCACAGGAACTCAGTATTCTGTGATAATCTATATGGGAAAAGAATCTGAAAAAGAATGGATATGTGTATATGTATAACTGAATTACTTTGTTCAGAGCAGAAATTATCATAACATTGTAAATAAGTTATAGGTCAATAAAACTTAAAAGAAATCACTGTACCAGTTGAAAGTTGTATTATTAAAAATAATAATAGTATTATTATTTCCAATAATAGTATTAAAGGGAGAACTCATGGCTTGCATCTATGAACAAACAATATACTACACTAAAACAACTTGAATCTATTGCTGAGAAATTATATAAATTAAGAAAACAAAATCATTTTTAAAAGAAATGGGAAAACCATAGATGTAAGGATTTAATAAATGTTTGGTGAATGAGCAGATAAATGAACACCAAATAACATTTAAAGAAATGAGAAAGTTATTGTAGTTTCAAAGTACATTTCTTTAATGACTAGTGATGTTGGAGGCTTTTCATATACTTTTTTCCACCTACCTCTATTTTGGGTGAAGCATTTAACTATTTCATTAAAAACTGTGGATTTTTTGTTTAAAAAATGAGCAATTTCCCTCACTGGTTGGAGCGTGGCTCCAAAGAAATTCAGGGCAGGTTAGGTCACTCCAATCCATGATTTTAGACCGAACACCTAGTTTGAATGTTGGTGTTGAAAATGAAAGCCTAAATCCACAGGAGAAAGGTAGAAAATTCAATGACTCACAATTTCAGTGTATAACCTCAGTAACATACTAATTCATCACGCGGGCAGTGGGACAGTAGCCCCAGCTTTTGATACCAGGGCTTTCATAAATCATTAACCTCTATCTTATTTGCATTCATTTTTTTTCTCCTAATAATTAAGCAAAAACATAGTATAAACCAAACTGGAAATAAGAGCAATTCTAAACTTTGGGATAAACTGTTTTTCAAATATTGTGAAAGATGTTTACAGCAAAAAATGTTTCACACATTAGCCTCATTCTCACCTTGCAACATGATCTGTTCAAAAGAAATCATCTTAAGGATTTCTACCTTTTTCCTTGAATAGTCATCTTTTTATGCTGTGTGAATATGAGCTGATTTTCACAGCACAGCAAAAACAGAATCTTATGGAAAGAAATGCTATTTAAAATAGAGATAAAGAATTAAGAAGATATCCATATCATAATGTATCTACCTTTCCCGTTTTTATAGGGATTTTTATATTGAAAAAAACTTTAGGAATCAAAAGCTCACTGCCATTAAAATTATGTGAGGGATAATCTCTCTATTCTCAGCTTCTTTTTTTTTTCATATTAACAATGAATTTTACTTCAGTTATAGGTGTACAAAGATCATAAGTCAATACGATAGATTTTGTGTCCCAAACCCACAGTGCATCCCCCCACCCCCCAGGCTGTCTTATTTGAAAATCCAAGGTTTTCCAAAATCTGTGAGTCATTGTCTGTTCTTCAAAGAAGTTCACTGTGTCTCTTTAGTTTCCACATGTAAGCGGTAGCATTGGGTGTTGCTGTCTAATTGTCTGACTGGTTCCACTTTGTATGATAATTGCTAGGTTCATCCATGTTGCTATAAATGTTGTCATTCTATTCCTTTTAATGGCTGAGTAATATTCCATTATGTGTATGTACCATATCTTCCCCATCCACTCCTCCGTCGATGGGCATCCAAGTTGTTTCCATGACCTGGCTTCTTCCCTCTCTAGCTGCTTTGGATGTAAAGTTAGGTTGTTTAGGTTGTTTATTTGAGCTTTTTCTTGTTTCCTGAGGTAGGCTTGTATTGCTATATACTTTCCTCTTAGAACTGCTTTTGCTGCATCCCAGAGGTTTTGGAGTGTCGTGTCTTTGTTGTCATTTGCTTCTACGTATTTTTTAATTTCCTCTTTGATTTCTTCAGTGATCCATTGGTTGTTTTATTGTTTTTGTATCCATTCAGCTAGTCTGTGTCTTTTGGTTGGGGCATTCAGTCCATTAACATTTAAGGTAATTACTGATATATATGTTCTTATTGCCATTGTATTAACTGTTTGGGGTTTTTATTGCTTTATTTTTTTTTTAACCCTGAAGTTTTGATACAGGAGTCTATATACAAATGAGATTGTTTGAAGTTGTTGGTTTCTTAATTGCACGTGCGACTCCAGTGACCTGCATTTGTGCTCTCTTCTCACGATTTCTGATTTTGGTAGCATAGTTGTGCATGGATGATTTAGTATCTTTATTGTATATATGCCTTTACTGCTGAGCCTTGTCATTTGTGGTGTTTTTGCTTCTGGTCGTGGCCTTTTCTTTTCTGCCTAGAGAAGTTCCTTTAAGCTTTGTTGTAAAGCTGGTTTAATGTTGCAGAAATCTCTTAGCTTTTGCTTATCTGTAAAGGTTTTGATCTCTCCTTCAAATCTGAATGTGAGTCTTGCAGGGTAA
>PVHT020000015.1:33177000-33257370 GCA_004024745.2 Catagonus wagneri | reverse complement strand
TAAAGCAATCTTGGTTGGAAGTTTTTCCCTTTCATCACATGAAGTATATCATGCCACTCCCTTCTGGCCTGTAGAGTTTCAGATGAGAAATCTGCTGATAACCTTATTGGGGTTCCTTTGTATGTCATTTGTTTCTTTTCCCTAGCTGCTTTCAAAATTTTCTCTTTGTCTTTAATTTTGGTCATTTTGATTAATATGTATCTCGGGGTGTTCCTCCTTGGGTTTATTTTATATGGTACTCGTTGTGCTTCCTGAATTTGACTGAGTGGTTCCTTTCCCATATTAGGGAAGTTTTCGGCTATTATCTCCTCAAATATTTTTTCTGTCCCCTTCTCTCTCTCTCTTCTCCCTCTGGCACCCCTATAATACGGATATTGGTGCATTTAACAGTATCCCAGAGTTCTCTGAGACTCTGCTTATTTCCTTTCACTCTTTTATCTCTTTTCTCTTCCTCATTAGTGATTTCCATTAATCTGTCCTCCACCTCGCTGATTTGTTCTTCTGCCTCCTATATTCTATTGTTGGCTGCTTCTAATGAATTTTTTATTTCAGTTATTGTATTTTGCATCTATTCCTGTTTAATTTTTACAGCTTGTATTTCTTTGCTCAGTGTTTCCTGTAAATGATCAATCTTTGCCTCCAGTCTATTTCCAATGCCTTGCATCATCTTCAGCATCAACAGTCTAAAGTCTCTTTCTGAGAGGCCGGTAAACTCCTCATCACTGAGCTGTTTTTCTGGGCTTTTCTCTTTCTCCCTTATCTGGGTTAGAGTTTCCTGTCTTTTCATTTTTATAGGTTTTTGGTGTGGTGACCTTTTTGCCAACAATAGAGTGGTAGCCTCTCTTAGTTCTGGCGTTTGCCTCCCCTGTGTCTAAAGCTGGTATGGGCGGGGCTTGCTGTAGGCTTCCTGGTGGGAGGGAGTGATGCCTGCCCACTGGTAGTTGGGGTTGATTCCTAGCCTGCTGATGGGTGGGGTTTTGTCTCTGGATGAGATTAGAGGCTGGCTGTGTGCCTGAGGGGTCTTTAGGCAGCAAGTTTCCTGATGGGTGGGGCTGTGGTCCCACCTGATTATTGTTTGTGCTGGGGCTTCTCAGCGCTGATGGGAGGGACCAGATTTTCCCAGAAATGGCCCCCTCCAGAGAAATGCAGGCTGATGAATGTTCCTGAGAGCTTCACCTCCAATGTCCTTCCCCCACAACAAGCCACAGTCACCCCTATTTTCCCAGGAGATCCTCCAAGAATTGCAGTCAGGTTCCACCCGGATTCCTATGGAGACTGCTTTGCCCTGGGACCCAGTACATGTGAAAGTCTGTGTGTGCCTTTCAAGGATGGGGTCTCTGTTTCCCCCAGTCCTGTGGAGCTCCTGCACACAAGCCCCACTGGCCTTCAATGCCAGATGCTCTGAGGGCTCTTTCTCCCTGTGCCCGGTCCCCAGACGTGGGGTTTTGACGTGGGGCTCAGAACTCTCAGTCCTGTAACTGAGTCTCTGTGATACAGTTACTTTCCAGTCTGTGGGGCTTCCCACCCGGGAGGTATGGGGTTGCTTCTATCGCATAATCACCCCTCCTACCTCTTGATGTGGTCTCCGCTTTGTCTTCTGGAGTAGAATATCTTTTTTGGAAGTTTACAGTCCAGTTGGTTGAAGACTGCTCGGCATTTTGTTGTAGTTTTGCTGTTTTTCGGGAGAGAAGTTCTGTCTTAGGTCTGTTTTAAAGAAATTATTGAAGTATGGTTGACTTAAAATTTTAGTTTCATGTGTACAACAAAGTGTATCAGTTATACATATATTATTCTTTCTCAGATTCTTTTCCCATATATATTATTATAGAATATTGAGAAGATTTCCCTGTGCTATACAGTAGGTTCTTGTTAGTATCTATTTTATATATTGTAGTATGTAAATGTTAATCCCAAACTATGCCCCCCACACACTCATTTCCTCTTTGGTAACCATAGTTTTAATTTTGGAATCTTTGAGTCTGTTTCTGTTTTATAAATAACATTTTTGTATATTTGGTCCAGTTGGTCTAGAGTGTTGTTCAAGTCCTCATTATTCCATCTTTTCTTCATTAATTTTCTTTCTGAATAATCTATCTACTGTTGAAAGTGAGATACTAAAGTTCCCTACTATTATTGTGTTCCTATTTCTCCCTTAAATTCTGCTAATATTTGCTTTAATACATAGTTTCTCCAATGTTCTGTGCACATATATTTACATTTAGTATATCTTCTTTACGAATTTTACATTTTTATCACTGAATAGGATCCTCTTTGCCTCTTGTAACTGATTTTGCCTGAAAGTCTATTCAGTCTCATATAAGTATAGCCATTTCTGCTCTCTTTGCATGGAACGTCTTTTTTTTAATGATTTTTATTTTTTCCATTATAGCTGGTTTACAGTGCTCCATCAAGTTTCTACTGTACAGCAAGGTGACCCAGTCACACATACATATATACATTCTTTTTCTCACATTATCATGCTCCATCATAAGTGACTAGATATAGTTCTCAGTGCTATACAGCAGGATCTCATTATTTATCCATTCCAAAGGCAATAGTTTGCACCTATTAACCCCAAATTCCCAGTCCACTTTCAGGTCATGTGTGTCCTTAAAGCTAAAGGCAACACTTTGTAGGAATTTGTTGGTTTTTTTTTGTTTGTTTGTTTGTTTGTTTTTGTCTTTTTGCCTTTTTATCTAGAGCCACACCCGCAGCATATGGAGGTTCCCAGGCAAGGGGTCTAACAGGAGCTGTAGCCGCCGGCCTTCGCCACAGCCACAGCAACGCGGGATCCGAGCCGCGTCTGCAACCTTCACCACCGCTCACGGCAACGCCGGATCCTTAACCCACTGAGCAAGGCCAGGGATCGAACCCACAACCTCATGGTTCTTAGTCGGATTCATTAACCACTGAGCCATGAAGGGAACTCCAGGAATTTGTTGGGTTTTTTTAATCTACTCAACTACTCAATTTATTTTGATCAGATAACTGAATTCATTTACATTTTAAGTAATTAATTGTAGATAATGACTTACCTGTTTTCTGTTTCATAGTCTATTTGTTCCTTTGTTCCTCTCTCTTGCTGTCTTCCTTTTGTGATTTGTTGACTATTTGTAGTGCTATGCTTTGATTCCTTTTCTTTATCTTTTGTGTGTCTACTAGAGGTTTCTTCATTGTAGTTACCATGAGATTTACATGCAACATTTTATAACAGGCTATTTTAAGCAGATAACAAATTAACTTCAAATGTACAGAAAAACTCTATACTTTAGTTCTCTACAATACATTTTATTCTATTGTCACACTTTGCATCTTTTCATGTGGTATAGACATTAATAAATTATTGAATGTACAGCTATTTTTAATACTTTTTCTTTTAACCTTTATACTAAAGATAAAAGTGATTCACCCATGGTTACAGTATCAGAATATTCTGAATTGAAATATTTACATTTACCAGAGAATTTTGAATTTTCATATATTTTAAGTTGTTATTAAAGCCCATTCATTTCAACTTAAATCCCTTTAGCATTTCTTGTAAGGCAGATATAGTGGTGATTAACTCCCTCAACTTTTGTTGGTCTGGGAATATGTTCACCTCTCCTTCATTTCTGAAGGGCAACTTTGCGAGTATAGCAGTGTTGGCTAGTTGTTGTTATTGTTTGTTTTTACCTCCAGCACTTTGAATATATCGATCCATTCTTTCCTGACTTGAAAGATATCTGCTGAGAAATTCACTGATAGTCTTATGGAATTTCCCTTATAAGCTTCTTTTCTCTTAGTGCATTTAGGTTTTTTGTCAATTTTATTATAGTTTGTTGTAGAAGAACTCTTGGGTTTGGAGACCTATGACCTTCCTGAACTTGGGTATCCAAATCTCTCCCCAGATTTAAGATATTCTCAGTCATTTTTTCCTTCTTTAAACTCTCTGGGAATTCTCTTTGTGGCTCAGTGGTTAACAAATCCAACTAGGTACCATGAGGTTGTGGGTTTGATCCCTGGCATTGCTCAGTAAGTTGGGGATCCAGTGTTGCCATGGGCTTTTATTTTTTTTGATGTGGATCTCAGACGTGGGTCAGACCCCGCATTGCTGTGGCTGTGGTGTCGGCTGGAGGTTACAGCTCCGATTAGACCCCTAGCCTAGGAATCTCCATATGCTGTGGTGCAGCCCTAGAAAAGCCAAAAAAAAAAAAAAAGCTCTGTCCTTTTCCTCCCCCTTTCTATTTCTGGTACTCTAATAATTTACAGATTGTTCCTTTTGGTGATATTTCACAGATCACTTGGGACTTCTTCACTCTTTGTTTTCTCTTTTTTCCTTGTTCTCCTCTAAATGAATAGTTTTAAAGGTCCTATTTTCCAATCCACAGATTCTTTATTCTGCTTGGTCCATTCTGTTGTCAATGCTGTCTATTAAATTTTTCATTTCATTCACTGCTTTCATAAGAACCTGAATTTGAATTTATGTTTGGTTCTTTTTAATAATTTATGTCTTCATTAAACTTCTTTTTTCTGTGTGTTTTGTTTTTCTAATTTTGTTGAATTGTCTTCCAGTATTTTTCTACAAATTATCCAGCTTCTTTAAATAGGTATTTTGAATTCTTTACCAGATAAATTACAGAGCTCCATCTTTGGGCTCACTTACTGGAAAATTATTGTATTTTTATCATATTTCCTTTATTTTATGTTCCTTGAAATCTTGCGCTGCTATCTTCACATTTGAAGCAGAAATCACTTCCTCCAATCTTTCTGTCTAACTTTGACTTCCACGAGGCCCACCAGGGGTTTTGAGGCTTTCTTAGACCTTCTATGAATATCTCTGTTCCACACATCTTGCTCCATCTTGTGCCAAAATTCTTAAGCTTGTATGCCTTCCCTTGATTTTGCAGAGCCAGACTGTGTGCTGACAATCTCCCTTTGGCTTTTCCAAAGGTGATCTCTCAAAGAACCTCAGGCTCAGGCCAGTTTTTGTATGTGCTCTCTCTGGTCATCTACAAAACTTTGCTCTTGCTGTCATCAGGAGTACCTACAAGGAATAAACCATTGCAGTAGGTGTTTATCTAGGTAGTAGATACAGAGTCTTGGCAGTACCTGTGATTCAGCTGGGGAAATCCAAATGTGAGCAAACCCAGTGACTTTTTGGTGGTCCTCCCAATGGAGTCCATGATGTGCTTGGTAAAATCTGCATCCTCTTGATATATTATATTTCAAGATTTGGCTGTTGTTCTCCTATCCACTCACTTCCCCTCAGTCATATAGTTTATGACTCAGTACTGTTAATGAGGAAAGAGAGAAATAGGTCTCTTTGTTGGTATTCCACACAGATGGGGACGCTGGGTATTTACTCACATGGTCTCACTTTTTCTTGTGGAAGAAATCACTTGGAACTGAGCTGTGCCATCTTGGGGAAGTTTAATGTAGATTAAGTCAAACTTTTTCTCTTACCCTCTCCAAGGCATCCATTCTCAATTTTTTTCTAGCTATACTAAAATTTTCTGCTAGACTCCTTTACTTCCACCAATCTCTCTAATCCATGGATAATTATCTAATTCAGTATTTTCCCAAAACTCCTGGACCATAGGTAAGGTTAGCTGGAGTTTGTTCATGGAGCACTAGCCTCATAAAATGTTTTAGAAGTATTTCCTATTTTTGGGAAGGATTTGTAAAAGACTGGTATTAATTCTTCTCTAAATGTTTGTTAGAATTCACTGGTGAAGCCAACTGTGTCTGACCTTTTCTTTGTGGGCAGCTTTTTTATTATTATTAATTCAGTCTCTTTACTTATTAAGAGCTATTCAAATTGTTTCTTCATGAACCAGTTTTGGCAGTTTGTGTCTTCTTATATACTTGTTCATTTAATCTAAGTTAACTAATTTGGCATGCAATAGTTGAAAATATTATTTTATAATCCTTTTTATTTCTATAAGAATGGTAGTAATTTCCACTCTTTTATTTATGATTGTATTAATTTAAATCTTTCCCTTTTTCTTTGGTCAATATAACAGTTTGTCTATTTGCAAAGAACAAACTTTTGGTTTCATGTGTTTTCTCTAATGTTTTTCTAGTATCTATCTAAATTTCCTTTCTAATGCCTATTATTTCCCATCTTCTAAGTAAGTCATTAGATTTACTTTTCTTCTCCTGGATTTTAAGGATGGAGTTTAAGTTATTGGATTACTGTTTATTGTTGTGAGATCTTTGTTTTTGTTTTTTTTAGGGTCAGAGCTGTAGCATATGGAAGTTCACAGGCTAGGGGTCAAATCTGAGCTACAGCTGCTGGTCTACTCCACAGGCATAGCAATGCCAGATCCAAGCCTCATCTTCAGCCTACACCACAGATTGCAGCAATGCCAGTTCCTCAACCCACTGAGTGTAGTGGGAGATTGAACCCACATCCTCATGGATACCAGTCAGATTCATAGCCTGCTAAGCCACAACAGGAACTCCCTCTTCTTTCTTAATATAGTCATTTAAAGGTATAAATAGTCCTGAGGTTCCCGTTGTGGCTCTGCAGTAATGAACCTGACTGTTATCAATGAGGATGCACATTCAATCCCTGACCCCGCTCAGTGGGTTAGGGATCTGGCATTGCTGTGATCTGCAATGTAAGTTGCAGATGCAGCTTGATCTGTCATTGCTGTGGCTGTGGTATAGGCTGCATCTCCGATTGGACCACTGGCCTGGGAACTTCCATATGCCACAAGTGCAACCCTAAAAAAATTTTTTTTTAAATTAAATTAAATTAAAAATATAAATAGCCATTTAAATTATTTAATCATTTCCCTTAAGTTTTGGTATATTATGTCTTTTTTTCCAGCTACTTTCCAAGGTACCTTTTGATATGTCTTTTGACTCATTCATCATTTCCACTTGTGCTATTTAATTTCCAGATACTTGTGAGTTTCAAAGTTTTCTTTCTGTTATTAATTCTAATTTCATTTTATTGTGGTAATACAACATGCTTTCTATTATTTGTATCTTTTGAAAATTTATTGATTTTGTTTACTGGCTTAGAATATTGTCTATCCTGGAGAATAGTCAATGTATACTTGCTAAAAATGTATAAAATGCTGTGGTTGAATAAAAGACTTTATTAGATGTTTGTTAGGCCTAGTAGGTTTTTAGTTTTGTTCAAGTCTATCCTTGATGAACTTATGCCAAATGGTTCTGTTATTGAAAACTGAGTATTAAAATCTTCAAATACATTTTTACATTGTCTATTTCACCATTTCTATCACTTTTTGATTAGGTATTTTACCATTATGTATTTATACAGTTTTTATAACTTTCTAATCATCAACATTTTCTAAAAATATCCCTTTTTATCTCTAGTAACACGTTTTGTTAGTCTATTTTATCTAATATTTCTTGAGGTTGCTGTTTTGCATTATATCTGTCCTTTTAACTTTCAGTTATTGTCTTTAAACCTTAATTTGCCACCTTCAGCATCATATAGGAGAATTTTTGTGCACGCATGTGTATATGTGTGCAGGTGTGTGTGTATGTGTCTTTTTAGGGCCACACTCGTGGAATATGGAAATTCCCAGGCTAGGGGTTGAATTGGAGTTGCAGTTGCTGATCATAGCCACAGCCACAGCAACATAGGATCCAAGCCACGGCTGTGACCTACACTACAGCTCATGGCAATGTCAGATCATTAACCCACAGAGTGAGGCCAGGGATTGAACCCACATCCTCACTGATACTAGTCGGGTTTGTTATCACTGAGCCACAAAGGGAAATCCCTAGGAGCATCATTTTTGTCTAATATGATAATTTGTCTTTTGATTAGATTGAATAATATACTTATATTTCATATTTTTATTGGTGTACTTTGATTTATGTCTGCCATTTTATAATTCATTTTCTATTTCATTCATACATTTTTGTTCCCCTAACTCTTCTTCACTGTTTTCTTTTTTGTTATGAGACTATTTTCTAATGTAGCATTTAAAATCCTTAAAGATTCTATTCACTCTATTATTTGAATTATCTGTCTACATAGTGGTTGTTCTGTGGCTTATACTATATATATCTTAACTTATCAGAGTGAGCTTCATATATATACTAAAATTTCTCGTGAGATGTGTAAATATCTCTCCTCTATAGTGTGCCTTTTATTTATATATTATAGTAATTGTGGAGACTGGCTCCTCAACATCTCTGGGCTTTGTTTTTCTTTATTACATTTTAAATTTATTTGGAGATTTGTTGGATTATTTTTGCAAAGTCTGTTGTCCCCCTGCAATGTGGAGCTTTTGTTGTTGCTCTTCAGAGATGTATAACATTGTTATGCCTACAATTACTATGGGATGACAGTGGTTTGGGCAGGCCTTTTTGACCATCTCTGACTCTGACCAACCGTACTTAGGTTTTAAGCTCTACTAATTGCCAGATGATTGCGATATTGTTTTAAATAATGCTCTGGGGTCCAGAGACTAATTCAATCAAAATCTTCTTTTTAATGGGAGTTCCTGTTGTGGCTTATTGCATCAGAAATGAATCTGACTAGTATCCACGAGGATGTGGATTAGATCCCTGGCCTTGCTCAGTGGGTTAGGGATCTGACATTGCCATGAGCTGTGGTGTATGTAGGTCACTGACATGGCTCAGATTTTGCATTGCTGTGGCTGTGGTGTAGGCTGGCAGCTACAGTTCCTGTTGCACCCCAAGCCTGGGAACCTCCGTGCAGGTGCGGTGCTAAAGTGCAAAAAAAATCTTTTTTTTGTTATTTTTTTGAAAGAGTAGTCCCAAGATCACTGTTTGAGGCATTTTATGACCTCAGGCAGACTCATCTCACCTGACCCTTTCTCAGGTTCTCTGCTTTGCCACTGGGCAAAATCTTTGAATCAAGGCTCTGGAGTTAGGGATAGAGACAATGATGAACTTCTTTCTGAGTGATACCCCACCTGTAGGAGCTGAACACTCAGTGAGGCTGAAGCGTGAGAAAGAAATATGCTCAATTTTCTTTACCTTGCCTCTGCAGGTGCAGAACAACATATTGTTGAAGGCAACTATCCTGTATATATGTAATTTCAGTAGAATTTTGGGAAAGTCGGCCGATTAACCTAAATTACCATATTGAAGATCTTTGCTGGAAAATTAGTGGTATTAGCAGATTTTCATCTGCTTGCAAGACCAAAAGTGTTTGTATTCCCTAGAGATTAGAGGTTGAATAATTCAAAGATGAAGCCTAATAACCTCACGCTTCATTCTTTTCGTTAATCTTATATTATTGAATTTTTATCACCTAACAGACTTTCAGACTTTTAAGTACTCTATTTTTCTTAAAATTGAAAAAAATTATTTCATTGGTGCCTAGGGCTTTATGTTTCATTTCTCAAAAAATTGCTATGCAATTCCTACTTTCCATGTATTTTAATTTAGCAAAATTAATTGCTTAAAACTATGTAATCAAATATTCCATATATCACCAGACACATAGCAGGCCTTAAAAGAGAAAGAAAAAATTTGTTATTCTGCGTTCTCTTTGTCTGTCATCTGTTGTATATTCACATAAAAATAATTCTCATAATCAGAATATTCTGTCTTTAATATATAAACTAAATAAAGATTGTGTTTTATGACCACAGATAAATTTATCACACCATAACAGAAATAATCCCATACATATCTGTAGCATCAATGTTATGTCAGTGTTTAATAGTTTCTTCAAACTTTGTACTTTATAAATGGTTTTTGAAAACTTCATACTTGCAAAATTATGCATATTTTTAATATATTTATAATATATAAGGTATATTTTACCTTGATTACTTAATCATTTTTAGTATGCCTGCATATATTTTTCAATCATCTATAATAGTTTCCATGAGGTATTTTCAAACAAGACAAAAGCAAATAGATAATTGTGCAGAACTGAGAATGAAAGGATAATTTTTAAAATGTCTTCATAATAATAGTGTTCACATATATATCTGCATTATTTAACAGAAAATATTCAGATCTTTGAAAACTATTAGGAAAATGAACTCATTGAAATCAATTAAAAATATTTACTCAGGATAAGCAGTACATAATTCCTACTTCTCGTTTGAAGACGTACGAGTGGCTATAAACATTAAGGTGGTGCTATATTAATATATAAAAAAACTAATATCTTACCACTCAGTCAAGTGCTACTTGAATGCAAAGAAACAATGAACAATGATTTGTTTCCCAGCCTGAAATCTTACACTCCAAAACAAAATCCTGATGAGTCCCTTCTTTGTTTTTCTTCTTCTTCATGATAGGATGAAGCAGATTGTTATTTGTTTGTGCTGAGCTAAAAAGTAGACAAAGATTAATGCAATGTTGACAGCAAAATACATAAGGAATAAAATGACTAAACCAGATAAACATTATAGGTCATGTTCCTCAAGTCTCTTAAACACTAATGAGATGATGATTTATATAATATTCGGAGTTTATGATTATTAAGAAATCATAAAAATCTCAGGTGTTCTTTGGTTGAGAGGGGTTTTAAGTTTACATTATCTATAATGGATGATTATCTTCTATCAATTATAATAACTTATCCATTTTACAAATTTTACATATATAATACTGCTCTATCTCTGAAATTATATGGGTTAAAGGCTAAGGTATTTGGATATGATATTTTCATATAGTCATATACATAAGATTATATAAGATGTTTTCATTATCAATGCCAATTTATTACCACATATGAGTGTGTATACATATGTGCATATGTGTATATGTATATATATTTATATAAATACACAAATGCTTTTTTTCAATAGAGATGAATCTGCCATCTTCTTCGATATTTGGTTATCATTTTTACATTGGATGACATAAACTTTAATTTTCAACTGCCTGCTTCTTTTTGGTTCATGCTAACTTATCTTTTGTATCACTAAGGATCCAGTTGAAAAAACAAACTGGGCATTTCAAATATGAGATTTAACATAGAGAACTGTTTCTCCAGGTTTTGGAAGGCAATAAAGTGATGCTAAGATAACCCGCAAATCAATAATATAAGAAACAGTTACCACTTATAAAAATAGAGTAAAAGAATAATTTTGAACTTAGGAGCTTAGTGGATCTCTGAAGTTTTGGCAGTTTTATCATTGAGGAGTGAGTATGAGTAAACAGTTGTTCATCCTACTAAGGAGAATGTGGCTTAATGAGTGAATGGACAACATAAAGGCCTATCATAGGGTATGAGGAACCTCAGAAGGCTGATATTCTGCCAAAGAATGAGACCTGACTGTTACAAGGAACAGTTAAGTTACACTCCAAGGCTAGTCCTGGGGAAACTGAAAGATGGAAACTGGAACCAACTGTCTGCTGCTGCCATAGCAATGTTGACACAAACTGGAAAACATGAGAGTTAAAAAAAAAGTGTTTCCAATATCTCTACATTACCTCCCTATGATAATCAATGATATATCAAAGAAACCTATGCTATCCAACACTGTCCAGAAATTAATCTAACTTCATATAAAATATTTATTTAGAATATTACAAAAATCTTAATAAAGAGCCTAAAAGAAAGCCTGTAGACTATGGAAGGGCTATGTTATTAGAAGGGAAGACAATTTTCAAAAATTGATCTATAACTTCAACAGGAAAAAAATACCCAACAAGGATGCCTATCCAATGGGAAACATTATATCTGAAAATCAAAACGAAATACAAATCACCAAAAAAGACAATTTTTTTCTTCGCTTTTTAGGGCCACACCCATGGCATATGGAAGTTCCCAGGCTAGGGGTCAAATTGGAGCTACAGCTACCAGCCCTCAGCACTTCCACAGCAATGCAGGATCTGAGCCGTGTCTTTGACCTACTCCACAGCTCACAGCAATCCTGGATCCTTAACCCACTGAGCAGGGTGAGGGATCAAATTTGCATCCTCATGGATCCTAGTCTGGTTTATTACTGCTGAGCCATGATGGGAACGCCCAAAAAAGACAAGTTTGAACAAGTAAAAATGTATGTTTTCATGGCTTACCATATATCAATTTAAATTATAATGTCATGATAATATAGGCATATTGGTATTTAAACAGGAATAAATGATGTAACTTGACATAAATGAGAACTTAGAAACACATACTTATTAATGGAAAATTGGATAAGATAGAAATAGTCTTCCTAATCACTGGTTACTGTAACAATGGGGAAAATGACATAGCTTTTTAACCATATTAAAAAAGAAAATTAAGTATATTTTGTACACTATGTCCTAAAATAAATTTCAAATTAATTAAAATCTGAATTTGAAACAGGCAGAGGGTCCAGACTGACAGAAAGCCAATGCTACAGGAGCTAAGAATCATGACCACCTCTCCAAACTGCTGAGGCAGTGGCAACAGAAAAGCCGTCCCAATTTCCAGTCCATCAACTTATATTTCTACGAGAGACACAAAGAGAAAATTTTATCCACGGAGCAGAGTTTGCTTCTACTGTTTTTTTTTTTTTTTTGGATAGCCATGCTTATTTATATATAAAAATGAAAGCAAAATATATCATAGAACTTGCCAAGCAAAGAAGTGTATAGGCCATGCTGTCAACTTGCCATTTGGAAGTTTTGTTAAAATAGAGATGTTCCAGTTCCCATTGTGGCTCAGGAGTAACAAACACGATTAGTATCCATGAGGACATGAGTTCAATCTCTAGCCTTGCTCGGTGGGTTAAGGATCCGGCGTTACCATGAGCTGTGGTGTAGTTTGCAGATGTAGCTTGGATCCCTCATTGCTGTGGCTCTGGCGTAGGCCAGCAGCTACATATCTAATTTGACCCCTAGTATGGGAAATTCCATATGCCACAGGTGCAGCCCCAAAAAGACAAAAAATGAAAAAATAAAACATGTTACAGGCAATGAAAATTGATATTTAAATGATTACTAAATATATCCCATATTGAAACAGCCAAAAGAAGCAGTAATAACAAGTTGTGAAAGATACCAACTTGAATTTTCCAGAGTCTGATAGCAAGATCATAATCTTTACAGGAAAATAAATGTTACAAGATTGATTTCTTATTCTGTGGCAAAATGTAGTTACTGGCAAATTGAGTAATTATTAAACAAATAATATCAAGAAATTAGGTTCTTGCAACTGTAGAAGAACTAATGAAAGTGAGTGACTTTCAAGAGTTTGTTCAAATTTAAGTCAAATTGGAAATAATAAATAATGGTGTTTGCATCTCTAACTGGAGATAAATAAAATTATTTGAGAGACACAAACATAAAGGCAAACAAAAATATCTTGAGCAGTTCTCAAAAGATTATGCTATTCATAAGTTCAAAAATGTTTCAAGCATCTTTTTTAAAGTTTTTATTAAAGTATAGTTGATTTACAATGTTCCTTCAGTTTTTCCTACACAGCAAAGTGTTCTAAGCATCTTAATGGTGAATTAATACAAGAAAACAAAGGAGTTTTAACCAAATGAGTAGCATTGAAACAGATAAATGACATTATAACCAACAGTAGAATGAATGTCAACCATCTGTGTTTTATTAGCAAAAAATAATTCAAGATGGTTGTTGAATATGTATAAAATAAACTGTATTTTTGATCCGGAGGAATCCTTCAGTGATTGGATTTACTTTGTGTGAACAGAAAAGTCTACTGATTGCATTGATGAAAACAATTAGCAAAGGCATGACTGGAAGTGAATAAATTTATTTTACTATTTATGTAAACTCAATAACTTTTCTAAAGGAAGTATCACTGAATAGACAGAAAAACACTTTATTGGAAATAAGATATGGCATCAACAACTTAAGAAAACTTCATAGTACAGTAATTGCTGGTAGCACATCTAATAAATATTGTGCTAGTTGTGTGTTTTTTGTGTGCGGATGCATATGACACTTTTAAGTTCAATATACATACATATAGCAGTGCATATGTTATAAGTATACCACGCAGAATTTTCAAAAATGGAACACACCTGAGTAACCAACTCCCAGATCAATGAACACCTCAGCAGTATTCCAGAAGTCTTTGCTCCCTACCAATCACTAACCTCTCCCAAATGTAGCCAATATCCTGTCTGGTAACAGATGGTAAATTTTAGCTGTTTTGTACTTTATACAAATGTGATCATATGACACTGAAGGAGTTACACATAGTACCCCAAAATATGCAGCTTTTGTATATTGATTATTTTGAGTTGAAGGCCCTCGAAAAATAGCAAATGTAGGGAGAGTGTTTTTCTCCTCCCTTTATGTGCCTAAAGACAGATCCTACAAAAGGAACTAAATTTTCATAAATACCCATGCTAGGAATTTCACTAACCAGGAAATCTTTACTCTTATCCCAAGAAAGGAGGCTAGAAGTTGACACCACACCCAAACAATCATTCTTCTAAGGAACTATTTCATCTTTCATAAAATTATTTACTCCCCTTTTTAGTGGCTCATATCCACCTCCACCTCTCCCTTTAAGGCAATATATAAGCGTTCAAATCTCACTACTTTTTTTTCCTGTGATGCCCCTGTGAACATAATATTAAAAAATAATAAATGTGTATACCTTTCTCCTATTAATCTGTTTTCAGTGTATTTCATAGACCCAGCTCTCAAGCCTATGAGGGTGGAGGAACAGTGTGTCTTCCTCTAAAACATGAACCAATTTTAGTATATTCATAGGCTGAATTTTCTCCCCAAAATTTATATGTTGAAATCCTAACCTTCACTGTGATGGTATTTGGAGTTGGGGCCTTCAGGAGGTAGAGTTACATGAGATCATGAGAGTAGGGACATTATAGTGACATGGCCTGTGACCTATGTTGGCTTTATAAGGAAAAGAACAATAGATCAGTCTTTCTCCGCTATATGGTAACACAGTGAGAAGGTAGTCCTCTGCAAGCCAGGAAGATAGCGCTCACCAGGAATCAAATTGGCTGGCATCTTGATCTTAGACTTCCTAGCATCCAGAAGTAAGAGAAATCAATGTCATGTTCAGCACTGGTAGTTTCTCTCAAACATATAAATAAAGGCCATACCACAAAGTGTATGAATATTCCCATTGGCCTACATCTCCTGGAACACGTGTTTAATCCTTTCTTTTTATTTTAATTTTAGCATTTCAGATAGGTGGTGTGTGGTATATTTTTGTGATTTTAATTAGCAATTCCCTGATAATTAATGAGATTGAATGCTGTTTCACATGTTTAATACTTATTTGCATATCTTCTCTGGGGTAGTATCTGCTTAATTATTTTGCCCTGTTTTCTATTAAGTTCTTTAAGGTTGTTCTTTCTGATTCATTTTTTTAGGTTATATTTTGGATAGTCAATCTTTGTTGGATGTTGTTTTAAAACTAACGTCTCCCATCCTGAAAACCTTTTTATTTCTGAATGGTGTCTTTTGATAAACAGACAGTCTTAACTTAAATATATTTCAATGTATATTTCTTTCCCTTCATTATTAGCACATTTTTTGCTCTGTTTAAGAAATGTTTGCTTACTCTAAGTCACAAAAATGTTTTCCATTTATTTTCTCTAACATATTTTAATGTACATATAACGTTTAGATCAAAACAGATTGAGACTGTATTTGCATATGTGATGAGATTTAGAAATCAAGTTTCTTTTTTATGCCATTCAGAGCCCCAGATGACCCAGTACTCTTGGATTTTTATTGTATTGCAATGAATCTATTGATTAATTTGGGAAAATCGGACAGCTTAATATTATTAACTCTCACCACACAAACACATTAGATTCCTCCATTCACTTTGATAGTTTCAAATTTCTCTTACTAATATTTGTAGTTTTCCTTTTTTTGCCATTATAGCTGGTTTACAGATTTCTATCAATTTTGCAGCTTCACAGTATGGTGACCCAGTTACACATACATATATGGATTTGTCACAAGTGATTAGCATAGTTCCTGGTGCTATACAGCAGGATCTACTTGCTTTTCCATCCCAGAGGCAATAGTCTACAACTGTTAACCCCAGACTCCCATACCATCCCACTCCCTCCCCTACCCCCTTGGCAACCACAAGTCTGTTCTCCAAGTTTGTGATTTTCTTTTCTGTAGAAAGGTTCATTTGTGCAGTATATTAGATTCCAGATATAAGTGATACCATATGGTATCTGTCTTTCTCCTTCTGACTTGCTTTACTCAGTATGAGGGTCTCTAATTCCATCCATGTTGCTGCAAATGGCATTATTTTATTCTTTTTTATGGCTGAATAGTATTCCATCATGTATATATACCACATCTTCCTAATCCAGTCATCTGTTGATGGACATTTGGGTTGTTTCCATGTCTTGGCTATTGTGAATATTGCTGCAATGAACATGCGTGTGCAAGTGTCTTTTTCAAGGAGATTTTTGTCCGGATATATGCCCAAGAGTGGGATTGCTGGGTCATATGGTAGTTCTATGTATAGTTTTCTAAGGTACTTCTATACTGTTTTCCATAGTGGTTGTACTAGCTTACATTCCCACCAACAGTGCAGGAGGGTTCCCTTTTCTCCACACCCACTCCAGCATTTGTTGTTTGTTGGCCATTCTGACTGGTGTGAGGTGGTATCTCGTGGTAGTTTTGATTTGCATTTCTCTAATCATCAGTGGTGCTGAGCATTTTTTCATGTGCTTGTTGGCCATCTGCATAATATTTGTAGGTTTCAATTTAGCATTCTTGTGCATCACTTAATAATTTTGATCCTATTATAATTTTCTGTTGATATTTACAAAACAGATTGTTTTTAATAAGTATAGTTTATTTATAATATTTGTTTCAGATATATAATATGATTCAAAAATTTTATAAATCATTCTCCATTTAAAATTATTATAAAATATTGACTATAGTCCCTATGTTGTACTATATGTCTTTGCAGCATGTTTATTTTATATGGTGTAGTTTGTGCTATGTTTAAAATTTTATATCTTGACCCTATTCTAGTATCCCTGCTAAATTGTCTATAGATTAATCTGGAGTTTTATACATACATAGTCCATGTTTTTTGGAATTTCTGAGGTTTCTTTCTTCCTCTCTAACCCACATGCCCTTTTCTATTTGTGTTGACTTATTGCAGGGGAATGAAACATCTGATGAAATGTAGAGTAGAAGATATGACAGCAGGTGAGTTTTTTGTTTTGTTTTCTATATAAGGGAAAAGTTTTCATCGTAGCATGTTGAGTATGATGAACACTGTAGGTTTTTGTAGATTTTCTTTATCAGATTAAGGAAATTCCATTCTATTTCTTGTTTGCTAAAATTTGTTTCCTCTGTTTTATTTATAATGAATAGGTTGTGATTTTTTTCAAATGTGAATTTTTAAAATTTATCATATTGTTTTTCTATTATGTTCTGTTAATAAGCTGAATTGAATTACTTTAATTCTCAAGTGTTAAATTATTCTTGCATGCTTGGGATTAATCGTATGTGATAATGATGCATATAAATATATACATGTCTTCAATTTGGATATATGTTTTAATGTATATTTGTGCTTATCTCTTGAAAGATATTGGTCTCAATTTATTGTAATTTACATTTAGATTGTGAAATTTACAATTTTTGCAGCTCTTTAAGAGACATAAGATTATATATTAGTAATTATTAAAAATGTATTGTTTAGGAGTTCTCCATTGGCACAGGAATCTGGCATTGTCACTGCAGTGGCTTGTGTCACTGCTGTGGTGTGGATGTGATCCCTGGCAGGGGAACTTCCATATACCTCAGGCATGGCAAAAAAAAAAAAAAAACAAAACACATTGTTTAGTTTGCAACATATGTAGATGTGATATGTAACAAATAATAGCACAAAAAAGTGCAGGTGGAATTAAACATAGGTATAATGTTTCTTTCTCATTGGAAGTAAGTTATATCAATCTGGATTTGGTTCTGTTAAGATGCGTATGCTAAATCCTAAAGCAAAATACCAAGAAAATAATCAAAATATTGATAGTAAAATTCATAAAGGAATTAAAATGTTATAGTAGAAAATATTCATTTAATACAAAATATTGTATGATTCCACTTATATGAACAGGCAAATTCATACAGACAGAAAGTAGAATAGAATTTATCAGGGTCTTGGTGCTGGAGGGTAGGGAAATGGGGAATTCTTGTTTACTCAATACGGATTTTTTAATTTTATTTTTTTATTAGAGTAATGTTGATTTACTGTGTTGTGTCCATTTCTGCTGTACAGCATAGTGACCCCATCATAATATATATATACATTCCTTTTCTCATATTATCTTCTACCATGTTCTGCCCTAAGAAAATGGATATAGTTCACTGTGCTATGCAGTAGGACCTCTGCTTATCCATTCTAAATGTAATAGTTTGCATCTACTAAACCCCAATTCCATGTCCATCCTACACCATACTCCCTCCTGCTTGGCAACCACAAGTCTGTTTTCTATGTCTGTGAGTCTCTTTCTGTTTTGTAGATAGGTTCATCCATATTTTAGAATCCATACCACATATAATTGATATCACGGGACATTTGTCTTTCTCTTTCTGACTTTTGTCACCTAGCTTGAGAATCTCTAGTTACATCCATGTTGCTGCAAATGGCATTATTTTGTACTTTGTATGCCTAAATAGTATTCCATCTTATTTATGTACCACATCTTCTTCATCCATTCATCTGTTTGTTTTGTTTTGTTTTGTTTTGTTTGCCTTTTTTATCGTTTTAGGGCCGCACCCGCGGCATGTGGAGGTTCCCAGGCTAGGGGTCTAATCGGAGCTGTCTCCGCCGGCCTACGCCCTAGCCACAGCAACGCAGGATCCGAGCTGCGTCTGTGACCTACACCACAGCTCACTGCAATGCCGGATTATTAACCCACTGAGCAAGGCCAGGGATGGAGCCTGCAACCTCATGGTTCCTAATCAGATTCGTTAACCGCTGCACCACGACAGGAACTCCCCATTCATCTGTTGATGGACATTTAGGTTGTTTCTATGTCTTGGCTATTGTGAATAGTGATGCAATGAACAAAGGGGTTCATGTGTCTATTTGAATGAAAGTTGTTTCTGGATATATGCCCAGGAGTGGCATTGACGGATCATATGGTAGTTATATATTTACTTTTCTGAAACACCCCCCATACTGTTTTCCATAGTGGTTGCACCAATTTACATTCCCACCAACAGTGAAAGAGGAGTGCCTTTTCTCCACATCCTCTCCAGGATTTGCTAGTCATTGACTTACTAATAATGGCCATTCTGCCCAGTGTGATGTAGTCCCTCACTGTAGTTTTGATTTGTATTTCTCTAATAATTATTGCTGTTGAGCATTTTTTCATGCCCTTATTGGCCATCCATATGTGTTCTTTGGAGAAATGTCTTCTGCCCATTTTTCAATTAGATTGTTTTTTTGTCATCGAGTTTTAAGAACTGTTTGTATATTTTGGAGATTAGTCCCTGGTTGGTTGCATCATTTGCAAAGATTTTCTCCCATTCTGTGGGTTTTCTTTCAATTTTTTTTTCATGGTTTCCTTTGCTGTGCAAAAGATTTTGAGTTTAATTAGGTCCCATTGGTTTATTTCTGTTTTTGTTGTCATTATTCTAGGAAGTTACCAAAGAAGATATTGGTGTGATTTATGTCAGAGAGCATTCTGCCTATATTTTCCTCTACAAATTTTGTAGTATCTGGCCTTATGTTTAGGTCTTTAATCCATTTTGAGTTTATTTTTTTGAGTATGATGTTAGTGAGTGTTCTAATTTCATTCTTTTACATGTAGCTGTCCAATTTTCCCAGCACTACTTATTGAAGAGACTGTCCTTTCATTGCATGTTCTTGCCTCCTTTGTAATAGATTAGTTGACCATAAGTGCTTGGGTTTATTTCTGGGCTTTCCATCCTGTTCCATTAATCTATATTTCTGCTTTTTGTGTCACTACCTTAATGTTTTGATAACTATAGCTTTACAGTATAGCCTGAAGTATAGCCTGAAGTCAGGAAGCCTGATTCTTCCAGTTTTATTTTTCTTTTTCAATATCACTTTGGATATTTTGGGGTCTTTTGTGTATCCATACAAATTTGTCTATGACCATACCACCCTGAATGTACCCAATTTCATGGACATGGATATTTTATTTGAAATGATGAAAAATACTGGAAGTATATACTGGTTGTGTTTATGCAACATTGTGAATGTCCTTAAGGTCACCAAATTATACACTTAAAATATGGTTAAAATTGTTAATTTTATGTTAGATATACCAAAATAAAAGTTAAAAGGATGGAAATGTAAGATACAAATCAAATAATAATTAAAAGAAAGCTAGAGTAACTATTATAATATTATACTAAGTGCCCCTAAGGCAAGGGGAATTTCTAGGGAAAAAGAGACTCATTATATAATAATAAAATGGCAAATAAATCAAAACAACTTAAGAATTCTAAATGTATATGAACCAAACAATAGAACTTCCAGAATCATTAAGAACAAATTTGTAGGATTGCAAGGAGATATAGACAAATTGAAAATTATCAATTGATAATTTAACATTACACCATACATAATGCTAAAACCAAGAAACAGAAAACAAGGAAGGATATATAGAAAATCCTATGAACACTATGAATGAACTTGACCTAGCTGATATTTATAAGTTATTCCAGCAAACATTAACAGAAAGCATAATATTTTCAAATGCACGTGGAATATTCATCAAGATGGGTCATCCTTTAAGTTAAAAATAAGCATCAAGAAATAAAAAGAATTAAAATTATCAAAAATTATCTGACCACAATGGAGAATAATAACAGAATATTTAGTATATAAGTAATTAGAAATTTTTAAAAATTTTATTAAAAAATCATGGGAAAAAAAGTTAGTCCCCCCAAAATATGGAAAAAAATCCTATCTTTAAACCTCTTTGTTGAGGTATAATTGGCATACAAGAAGCTCTAATATTTAATGCACACAAATTAAATGAGTTTGGAGGTAAATATACATGTATGAAAACGTAACAAGAAGGTATGTCTTAAATGTATCCATCACCACCAAAATTTTCTCCCCCTTATATTATTGTCATTATTATTTTATGATAAGAAAAAAAATCTAATCTACTGTCTTAGCAAAATTTTAAGTATACAGTATGGTATTTTCAACTGTAAGCTGCATGCTATATGCTAGTTTCCTAAGATTTAGTCACCTGTAGAACTTAAATTGTTTTTTAAATTTATTTTTTAGTGAGGTATTATTGGCTTATAACATGACATAAATCCCATGTGTAAAACATTACTGTTCTACTTCTGTATTCCCTATAGCATGCTTACCACCAAATATTTAATTTCTGTCCACCACAATACACTTGACTCTTTTCACACCCTACCCTATCCTCTTTTGTTACAACTGCTCTGTTCTCTGTTATCTACATGTTAATTTTGTTTGGTTTGTTCATTTTTTTTGTTTGTACATCTATTTATAATATTTCACAAATGAGTGAAATCATAAGGTATTTGTCTTTCTCCATCTAACTTATTTCACTTAGCATAATTATTCATATTGATCCATACTGTAACAAAAGTAAGATTTTATATTTTTGTGGCTGAGCAGTAATCCATTATATGTATCACATGTCTTTTATCCATTAATCTGATGATTGGCATATAGAGTCCCTATCTGGACTATTATAAATAGTGCTGCAATGAACATAGAGATGCATATATCTTTTTGGAATAGAGTTTTCATATTATTTTGATAGATACACAGAAATGGGATAGCTAGGTAATATGGTAGTTCTAGTCTTAATTTTTTGAGGAATCTCCATATTATTTTCCATATTGACTGTACCGATTTACATTCAACCAATAGTGTATGAATATTCCCTTTTCTCTACATTCTTGTCAATTCTTGTTATTTCTAGCCTTTTTAATACTAACCGTTCTAACATGTGTAAGGTGATATTTAATTGTGGTTTTGATTTGCATTTCCCTAATGATTAGTGATATAGAGAGCCTTTTCATGTGCCTATTGGCCATCAGTATATCTTCTTCAGAAAAATGTCAGTTTAGCCCCTCTGTTCATTTTTAAAATTTGGGTGTTTGCTTTTTTGTTGCTTAATTGTATGAATTCTGTATATATTTTGGATATTAACTCTTTATATATGATTTCCAAATATCTTCTCCCATTCAGTAAGTTTATTTATTTTGTGGATTGTTTCATTTGCTGTGCAGAAGATTTTTAGTTAGATTTATTTCCATTTGTTTATTTTTGCATTTGTTTATCTTGCCTGAGGTGACATGTCCAGAAAGATATCGCTAAAACTGATGTCAAAGAGTAGACTGCCTATCTTCTAGAAGTTTTATGGTTTTAGGTACTACCTTCAAGTCTTTAATACATTTTGAGTTGATTTTTTTTATGGTGTGAGATAGTGCTCTAGCTTCATTTTTTTGCATGCGGCTATCCAGTTTTCCCAATACCATTTATCTATGCTTTCTCAATTTCTTTGTTCTTTAACCTTTATTTTAAATTAATTGTCCACGTATAAATGGGTTTTCTTCTGTGGTCTCATTTATGTTCCATTGATTGATCTTTTTTTCTCCTAATACCATGCTCTTTCATTGCTATGGCTTTGTAATATGTTTGGAAACAGGCATTGTGATACCTCTAGTTTTAATCTTCTTTCTCAAGATTACTTTGGGCATTTGGGCTCTTCTGTGATTCCATATAAATTTTAGGATTTTTCATTCCATTTCTGTGAAAATTGTCTTTGGGATTTTGATAGAGATTGCATTAAATCTGTAGATTCAATGTATAGATACTTTAACAATGTCAGTTCTTCCAATCCATGATTACAGAATATCCTTTCATTTGTTTGTGTTTCTTCAGTTTCTTTTGACAATGTCTTATAGTTTTCAGTGTGCAGGTATTATAGTTCTGAATATTTGGTATAATTCGCCAGTGAAGCTATCTGGTCCTGGACTTTTGGGGTTTTTTGTTTTTTTGTTTGTTTTTTGTTTGTATTTTTTATTTATTTATTTTTTATTTTTGCTTTGCTTTTTAGGGCTGAACCTGCAGCATATGGAAGGTCCCAGGCCCAGGGGGTGAATTGGAGCTGAAGCTGCTGGCCTACACCACAGCTATAGCAATGTGGGATCTGAGCCGCATCTGTAACGTACACCACAGCTCATGGAAACACCAGATCCTTAACCTACTGAGTGAGGCCGGGGATTGAACCCACATTCTCATGGATACATTCGTAACCCACTGAACCGCAACGGAAAATCCCACTTTTTGGGGGAATATTTTTGATTGCTGTTTCAATCTCTTTATTAGTAATCAGTCTTTTCAGCATTTCTATTTCTTTCTGATTCAGTCTTGGAATGTTGTATGATTCAATGTTTTTTTTCCATTTATTCTGCTTTGTCCAATTTTGGGGGTATACTTGTTCATAATATTCTCTTATAATTATTTGTATTTATGTGGTATGTTTTTATTTCTCCTCTTTTGTTTTTGATTTTATTTTTCAGGTATTTCTCTTTTTTTTCTTTGTTCATCTGCTGAAGTTTTGTCAAATATATTTATCTTCTGAAAGAACCAACTCTAAGTTTGATAGCTCTTTTCTGTTGTATTTTTAGTCTCTGTTTCATTAATTTCTGCTCTCATCTTTATTATCTTCTTTCTTCTACTGACTTTAAACTTCATTTATTTTTTTTTTCTAGTTCCTTTAGATGTAAGGTTAGATTGTTAATTTGAGATTTTTCTTATTTCTTGAGGTATATTGCTATAAACTATATTGCTATAAACTTTCCACTTTGTACCCCTCCTGCTGCATTTCATATATTTGGGTATGTCATTTTAATTCTCATGTCACTTGCATTCAGGTCTTGATGAACCTCTCTCCCACCCCAGATGACATTTTTTTTACTCGCATTCTCTGATTGTGCACTCATTGTATTGAATCAAATAGTTTTGTATATTAATTAATGTTATATTTTTCTTCCTTTCTGCGAAATCATTATTTGTGGTACAATCTCATCAAAATTTCAGTAATTTCACATGATAAAGCAGAAGAGAATGTGGACTAACTTTTAACTTGATACTGTTAGAAAGCTGGCCTTACTTCTCTAACTGGCAAACCAATACATGATAGAGAACTGATTCTTTTAACCAAATCAATGGGAAAGTTCTGTGAATAATTGTAACATGAGCTAATACAGGGAGTCTTGTTTTTGTCACATCTATTTCACTTAACTAATGCCTATTTTTCAGGTTTTAAAACACTTTATAGAACAACTTGAATTACTTTTTAAAGGTCACCATTTACATTTGCTTTTTTAAGCCTCATCCCTTTTATGTGAGATGAGCATATGTTTCTGCCAGGTTTTGATTTTCTGTGACAAGCATGGAAGTATGCCTTGCTAATTAGAGAGGCTTACATATTCCCTAATATTCTATCATCCATGCCATTGATCTGAGGCATTTTCTGGTTGAATGAATACCTGAATGTTGAGCATACAGAGGGAAAGCCATTTTTCCATTTGAAAAGCCTGAATATTACACAATAGAGGTAACACCATATATTTGTAGATTCCTTTCTAGTCCAGCTTTAATAACTCTAGGGAAAAAAATCACTAAATATTAAAAATAAAAAATAAAAAACAGAAGTTCCCTGTGGCCTAGTGGTTAAGAATTCAGTGTTGTCGGTGCAGCAGCTAGGGTTACCTCTGTGATACAGGTTCTGTTCCTGACCTGGGAACTTCTGCATGCTGCAGGTGTGGCCAAAAAATAAAAAATATTTAAAAACAGACCCCAAAGTGGTTAAGTTTAGAGTTTTTGACTTCTTTTAATCTTGCAAAACATTTTATTTTGGCATTCAATAACCAAACACTCATTAATTGGAAATTTCATACTTGATAATTTAATATAATTTGGACAAAGTCTCCTCAAAATTTGAATTAATTACTATTAATATAAAGTGCTTATATTTACTGAAATTAAGACTCTATCCTAGGGTTTACAATATTAAAATGGATTTTCTCTATGCACTGGGAAGAAATAAAATGAATTTTATAGAAATCCATAATTCAGATTTTTCACTATTTGTCTATACTAGTGATTATTATATTACATGTCATTGTGCTACTTTTGCAAGGTGTGTTTATATATGTGTGCATTATGTAGCTGGCAATTTTATCTATTGACACAGTTCAGGACAGAAGAAGCATTTGAGAAAACATCTTTTAATGTAATATCAAGTTCAGTGTAGTTTTGCATTCTTTAAAACAGTTTAGCTAAAGATAAAAATCATACTTATGTTACATTTAATTTATTGTATTTATTTCTTATGGAACTTAACCATTAAAAATTTTTCAGAATAATTACAACAATTAAATTGGTTTTAAGAAAGCTCATCTACATGTCTGTATCAAATTTAGATTAGGAGTTTAAAACAATGTTTGGCTGTGTTGCTGACCCCCTAGGTGAACTTAAGGAAGTAATTTACACTTTCCACTGCCAATATTTCACTAAGGATAAGGTTAATCATATTTGCTGTCTATTTATCTCACATTTGGATTAGAGAAGTGATCATTGAAAAAATGCTTTTGGAAGCTAAATGAGAAGTAAATGCCTGTTATGATTTACATATTATATGTGAGCTACTGATAAAGTAATAAAAACTGTTTCACCCATTTTTAAACCACTCAGGGAAAACATGATTATATATAGACCTTTGGTATTATCCTCTGCAATAGTAACTTTGCTTACTACTTTAAAGAATTCCACTCTAAACTATTCACAGAAAAATAGCTGAACTACATAATATTAAAACTGCCTACAATATTCAGTCAAGAATTATTCGCAAAGTTTTCTTTTTCATTTTCAAATAATTCAAATGATTCATTTGAAGTAGCCTGGTTGTTCTGTTGTATAAAGATATTTCCCCGCTCATAAGAGAGTTGTATGTGAATTTGAGGCAATAGTTGCTTTTAAATTTTTTTTCTTGTTAATTCATCAGCTTTTTATAGAAGTGACCTCACACTGATTTTCCCATCAAGGGCTTGGGTCCTTTGAGTCTCAGAAATAAATTGAACATATTACCTTAAAAAGTGCTTATTCCTAAAACTGTACTTAGTTATATAAGTAGCTGTAATATAATAATAATAATAATAATAATAATAATAATAATAATAAATTGTTAATTTGGATATCCGAAATATGTCTTATTACTTTAAAACTCAAGTGGGGATTTTGAATGAAATGAGTAAATAGATTTTAATTTAGAGTAACCAAATGGTTGTTAACTGCTATCCTTATAAATGACTACCTTTCTATTTAGGTTTACTTAAGATTTAAATTAATGCATCCTATCATGGCCCAGTTCATTCCAACTTTATCAGTCAAAATTTAAAGAACCTTAGTACATATGAGCAGAACCATACTTGGAACATCAATAGCATATAGATTTCAAGTTTTTGCTGTGTATATTGTATATATTTTCTCATTAGGTACAAGTGACTCCATAGGTATCCTCCAAGGAGCATCAATTAATGCCTTATATTATTTTATTGAATAGTTTCCTAGCATATAGACTCACTTTATTTTTAAACTGTGTAATTATCCCTAGGGAGACATATACTAGCAGAAAGAAGCTGTCGAAGTTATCCTAACTCCTAGGCTTACTCTTGTCTCAAACTTCCTCTAAATATAAAGATTTATTATCAATGCCAGTTACAAATATCCCCCCTCTCTTTGTTCACTTACAATTTTTAAGTACCACTTGGCAATGTTTTTAAAAAAAAACTTTGTAAATTTTAATGTGCAAGCCTATTTATGCTAGAAAACTTTGTTAGAAAACAAAAATAACATCTTTAGATTTTGTGTAATGGTTACAACTCATTCTAGTAATACCTATTTCTTCATTAAGCCTATCCATCATTTAAAGTAGTACTTTTAAAACAACTTTGAATAATTATTCAAAGGATTGTCATAAAGTTGTTCTGCAAAATTAAATGTTATTTCATTGACTTTTCATTCCTTTTTTTTTTGCTTAAATGGCCACAACCAGGGCATGTGGAAGTTCCCTGGCCAGCAATTGAATCTGAGCCTATGCTGCAGGTATGGCAATGCCAGATCCCACTCTGCTGGGCTGAGGAATCAAACCCACATCTCTGCAGCAATCTTAGCTGCTATAGTCATAGTCAGATTCTTAATCCCCTGCACTACAGGGGGAACTCCTGACTTTTCATTCTTGTATGTGCTATGAGTACACAATAAAAGGAAATAGTAGAGAACAAGATTGACCATGAATTGTTTTAAGAAGAATAAATATGATTTTGCACCAGTCAGAGGAGTAAAAAGTCCGTAAAATAACATGAAGGAAAATAGCATGGTCAAAGGTGTAGAGGTAAAATTGAAGATGATTGTGTGGAAAATATGAGCTCTTTTTCCCTAAAACTATTCTAGGAAATTTATATTATATTTTACTATACATATTAAAATATCTCTTTCTATGTGGTTTTGGTTGTTACTTACTCGTACTTTCTGTCAATGCTATTTTCTCTCTCAGAAACTTCTGATGGTTTGGGTTTCACATTTGGCAAATTTGCCATATGATATTCATTAAATTATATTCAAGAGTAAAATATTTATACTGGAATTTTGAATATATGTGATTTTGATAGTTTCTACATTAGCAAAATTGCTTTCTTCCCAAAGAATTACTGCATCTATACTCTGAAAAAGTAGATGATTAAGTGATTTTAATCTGCTTTTCTTGCCAGTGTTTAACTCATTAGTATTTGTGATTTCATCTTTAAAGGTACCTGGAAATTAGGTCATCAGTAAAGTGAGTGGAATTAAATGATAAATTTTCATATGTAGAAGTCAGATAAAAAAAACCTTAAAAGAATCACTTGATTTTTGTCCTCTCCATTTTACCTTTGGAGAAAGCAATTATGTCCTTCAAAGTAGATTCTGTCTCCTTATAGTTAATTATATATTTTAGATGACAAATTCATTTTAAGAAAGTGATATGAAATAGCTACGAAAATTCCCAGTTGATGTTCCACTTTGAATATGCAAAGATGGAATCAGTGATATTAAAATGAGAGCACTTATCTTTAACTATTAATGGGGAAAATGCAGCTTTATTATCATGTTATTATCTTCATATTTGCTTAGTTTGACCTTCTTTGTGGTAGAACTTCAGAGATCCATACATTTTTCTTAGCAGCAACTAACAGAGTAGGAGGAGTGTCAGAGCCAATTGCTTTTATATATTTATTTATTTTAAAATCCTTTTCTATGACCACTTCTGTTTTTTTCTTTTTTTAATAGCCACATCCATGGCATATGGAAGTTCTTGTGGCCCAGGCCAGGGATCAAATCCAAGCCAAACTGCGACCTGTGCCACAGCTGGAGCAACACCAGATCCTTAACCCACTGAACCAGGCCAGAGATCCAACCAGCACCACTGCAGAGACAGCCAGATTAATCCACTGCGCCACAGCAGGAACTCCATGACTTTTTCAGCATAGATTCATAGACCTCTTTCTTGTGATAAAGAATTACAAATAAGTGTTCAGAGTTTAGCTTTATTTTCTATGTCTCTTCATAGCCAAAAATATAGTTTTGGCAGTATTATAAAACTTATTTTTGTTTGCAATGGTTATATTAGATCTTATGTTCTCCATAGGCATTACCCATGTAGATATATACATTCTGTTAATTCTAAACCTTGGAACTTTTACTGCTAAAATATTTAATAATATCTCATTAATATGTGAATAAAAAAGAATACATTATAAGTTTTTAGAGTAGTTCTCCCTTGTCGTCTAAAGAAATGACACTTTACTTGCTCTGGTAATTACCAAGACCCACTATTAGTTTCACGATAATGATGAGTGGAAAGGAGAGTGACAGAGAATGAAGGTAGTTGAGATGCATCAAATTTTATTTCCATAATTAGTGGAAATTTGGTACAAGGAGAAGAGAAAAAGAGGGGAAGGGGAAATGAGAGGGAGAGAGAGAGAGAGAGAAAAGGAATATGGGGAAAGGAACTGCTTTAAGGGGACTTGCCTCCAATGTGGAATCTTAGGAAAAAATGGATACATTGAAATGTTAATGACTATCATCCTATGTTATATAATGTTAATTATATTTTTTAACCCCCCCCCCAAAAAAACAACACAGGCCTAGGCTCAAGATCTGCTTTCTTTGTAAATATTTTGTTGAAGTTGAACTTTTGTTTATTTTGGAACCAATACCTTTCTGAGAAAATCCTTAAGACCAGTATAAAAGCCTTGCTGTTTTATTTGGCTTCAGTTTTTACAAGGCTAATAAACTTCTACATATTCAGCTACCTAATATCATTGGGAATATCTGGAAAAACAAGAGCCTAAGAAAGCATACTAAAGTGGAATTTGAATGCTTTATACATATTTCTAAGATTTGTTTCCATTTTTGAGCTCTGCAGATATTTTTTGAACATTTCCTTTGTTTGTTATTTTGATGACCCTTCAGCTTTCCAATCAGCCAAATGCCTTTTGTTTTGGATTGATTCATGTTTCAACAAAGCAGACCTTTCTTCCCTCCATCAAAAATGTGTTTTAAGCACTCATATAACAATCAACAATTCATATCTAGTCAAATTTAAGATATTTTTATTCAGAAGTACAAAAAAACTACAGCTGTATTACACCCTATTTTCTTTCTTTTTCATAATTTCTGTAACCACTGTTTTAGAATATTTCCCCTTTCCCTCTGTTGACTTCTTCTCTAGCTGCATTCTAACCTAATCCAGGACGTAATAAATCCAGGGTTCAAAGGGTAGGCCTTGAATAAATGTCAGGTCCTGTCTTCTCAGGCAAAACCAATTTCAAGTTGCTTACAAATTTAACTTATTTACTAGTTTCTAGATGAAACCTGATCTAAGGCAAGAGGAATTAAAAGACATCTAATTGAATAATCTTGGACTTGGTGTTTGAATCATGTCTCTACTGTGTCATTCCAAATTTTATTGATCACAAAATTCTATTGATTCAATAACTATCTCTGCAACCATGAAGTATAAAGGCTTTCATCTCCAGCTTGTTTTTTTTCCTAAAGTAGCAATATTTTTTCTTCAAATTCTGATAGCCTGAAAAGGTTGAATCCATTGACATATTGTACTATGACATCTACCCTGTACTTTCTTGTTTAGAAGTCATGCATTCATTGATTCAACAAATATGTACATCATTGTGCAAGACACATGCAGTTCCTGCTCTCTAATAGCCTTAGAGTTTAAGAAGGAAGTCAGAAAATAGGAGAGTAAAGGTAGGCAGCAAAACCTCCAAGGTACTCAGCAAAAGTATAATTTTGGTCATTCATTTGTTTACTAGATAAATATTCATTCAGTTGCCTCTTAGGTCGAGTACTATTGGTTGAACAAGGTAGACATAAACTCTGTCCTCACTGAGCATCTTTTCAGACTCACCTCTTCATACTGGTAAAAGTTTGACTATGAACAACTTCAGACTGACTTATGTTTTGAATTCTCTGTAGCTCTGTTTGCATGGTGTTGGCAAAAAATAGTGATAAAGAAATTTTATGAAGAATCAGTCAAATATCATCAGCAGGGGTATGTTCATAGGGTATTGCATTTACATGAATTATTATTCTAAAAGGTTTTCTTTTTTCATTTTTCATTTTAATTTGGAGGTTTAGCTTTTAGGTACAAGAAAAGGGGAGGAGTCTAAAATTAAAGATATAGATGTAAATATGTCTTTAGAGATATAAACATGAAGATGTCTTATATACCTAAGATTAGGGATATAATATTTCGAGCAAAAAGTTCTTACTGTAGGTCAGTTTTCTCCGCTTCTTAATCTGCAAGTAAGAATATATATGTCTCACAGTTCCCATAGTTTGATTCTGGTCATCTGGTAACTCTAGCTGATTAACTCTGTAATACCTGGGAGTGAGAATGTAATCGCCCAAACTAGATCATCTTTACTCCCGTCAGTAAGTCATGGTCGAGAACCTGGGAAAACACACTGTTTCAGGGAGTCAGACTCTCAAACTGTAGATGGGAGAAGAGATTCCAGAGAACTTGAACTATGTGCTAAGCAAATAAATATCCAATAACTGTTCTAATAGTACAGACTAGTAGTAGTAGTAATAGTAGTAACAATAGCACTAATGCCAACTAAAATTTTAAAAACATTTAATTATGTACTCCATAATATTTTATTGCTATTGATAGGAAAATAACACATTTTTACTAGTTTTTTATTCTGATAAAATATATGTAACAGAATTTACCATTTTAATCCTGTTAAGTGTACAGTTCAGTGGCATTAAGTATTTTCATTTCACCATCATTCTCAAAACTCTGTCATCTTTTCGAACTGAAACTCTCAGTGGTCATTAAACATTAATTCTTCATAACTTCCTCTACACTGCCACTGACAATACCATTCTACTATCTGTCTTTATGAGTTTGACTACTCTAGGTATGTTATATAAGAGGAATTATATGATAATTGTCCTTTTGGGTCTGGCTTATTTCACTTTCAAGTTTTAACTCAGTTGTAGCATTATATCCGAATTTCGTTCCTTTATTTAGGGCTGAATATTTCATTGTATGTATATCACATTTAGTTTATCTATTCATCCATCAATGGACACGTGCTTCATTTTCACTTTTCGGCTAAATAATGCTGTGATTAACATTGGTGTACAGATATATGTAGAGTCAATACTCTCAGTTCTTTTGAGTAAATATCCAGAAATGGAATATCTAGTTCGTACTAGGTATTTGCATTTTGGGGGAACTGCCACATGGTTTTCCATAGTGGTTGCACCATTTTACATTGCCACAAACAAACCATGAGGATTCCAATTTCTCCACATCTTTGCCAAAACTTGTTATCTGTTTTGGGTTTTTGTTTGTTTTTCTGTTTGTTTACTTTTGATAATGCCATCCTAATGGGTGTAAAGTGGTATCATTAATATTTTTACTTGGATGTCTTTAATGATAACTAATGTTGAACATCTTTTCATGTGCATCTTTGTATCTTCTTTGGATAAATTTCTCTTCAAGTTCTCTGCCCATTTTAAAATTAGATGTTTTTTTCTTCTTATTACATTGTATGAGTTCCTTACATAGTCTGGATATTAATCACTTATTAGATATTATTAGTAAATATTTTGTTCCATTCTGTAGGTGGCCTTTTCATTCTGTTAATAGTGTTCTTTGTGAATAAAGCTTTTTGTATGTTATAATTTATCTAATTCTTTTTTGTTGTCTATACTTTGTGTGTCAGATCCAAGAAATCACTGCCAAATCCAAAGTCCTGAAGCTTTCCCGTATGTTTTCTTCTAAGAGATTGATAGTTTTAGTTCTTACCTTAAGTCCTATGATCTCTTTTGATTCAATGCAAGGAAAGGATCTAACTTCATTCTTTTTCATGTGGGTATCCAGTTTCCCCAACATCCTTTGTAGAATAGATTGTCCTATATAGAATGTTCTTGGAATCCTTTCCAAAAATAATATGATCATACATGCAAGAGTTTATTTGGGGACTCTCTATTATATTTCATTGTTCCATATATCTCTATTTATACCAGAACTACATGTTCTGATTATTTTATCCTTCCAGTAAGACTTGAATTTAAGAATGTGAGATCTCTGCCTTGGTTATTTTTTTTTTCAAGATGTTTTTGGCTATTTTGAGTGCCATGTAATTCCATATAAATTTTAGGATGAATTTTCTATTTCTACAAAAACATTTCTGTTTTTTAATAAGTGTTATATAGATAGCTTTGGGTGGTATTAATATCATAACAATAAACAAGTCTTCCAATTCATAAGTAGGGGATGTTTTTCCATTTATTTCCTAAGATACATGAAGGTCCTCTCTGTGTGCCAGAAAATATAGACAGTGGTTTTAATTTAATAAACCCTGCATTGTTGTGAGGTCCTTTAAAAATTTATTTGATTATAAGTGATATTGATTAAGTGAGATTAGTCTTGCATAATTTTGCAGAAATAAACTACTGCTTTGCCAAAGCAGATTCATCCCTTTCCTGTCCCACCTATTAAAACAGCGACCCATTATACTGATAATTTTGTGTTGTATATACTAATGATATAGGTGAATTGAAAAGATAAAACACATTAAACATATGAGCCAATAACTATCTCAGTAATATAGAAAGTTAAATGGAGAAAAACATATTTTTTCTGGTGCTATTATGGTCATAATTCAATAACTCTACATCATATCTGGTCTTCAAGTATGAGAAGCTATAGAATACTCTTTTATGTTTTGGTTTCATTAGTGTGGAAAAAGGGTAGGTATAGAACTACTAAAGATTGACTTTATATAGATCCTAAGGGAAAGTAGCATTCTTGATTGAATGCAGTGCTGTATGATTTCTCTGCATCTCCAAAAAAGAGCCGTGTTGCTAGTCAAGCTCTAAAGTGAGTTATATAGTTCAATGGAGCGGAATCACATAAACTCTTGAGTGGATTGTTAGCTGACTGGATTAAAGTCACTATGTTACAAGGACCATTATACATACTCACACATATACACACAAATGCACACACTACTTCTCCAGCAAAATGTCCATGCAGTATCAAAAGTCTCTGAGTAGTCTATATGATGTTTGAAATGGTGCTGAGGGAAGCTGATTGCAGTGGAAATATTTAAGCCTTTTTGGAGAATATTTTATCTACTTCATCAATAAAAAATTCAGTCTGTATACTAAATTTGTTCAATGTTGAGACAGCTCTCTGTTCCTGATGATATTCGTATAATATGATTGATATATGTTTTGTTATTTGGTTTTTGGTTTGGCGATTCTTCTGATCAACTCTGCAAGAATTCCTTTCAACTAAATCATAGGCCTCATTACTCTGGCTTTAGCTTTGTACAGGGTATTTTTGGCTTTAGAAGATTAAAGATATAAACAAAATGAAAAGACAACTTACAGAATATAAGACAATATTTAAAAATGTGTGACCAACAAGGGGTTAATTTCCAAAATATACAAACAGTTCAAACAATTCAATAAAAAATTTAAAATGGGCAGAAGAACTGAATAGATATTTTTCCTAAGGGGAAATGCAGATGGCCATCAGGCACATGAAAAGATGGTCAACATTGCCAATCATCAGGGCAACGCAAATCAAAACTATTTGAGATATCACCTAACACCTGTCAGAATGGCTGTCATCAAAAAGAACACAAATAACCAATGTTGGAGAGGATTTAGAGAAAGGGAACCCTCATTCACTGTTGGTGAGACTGTAAATTGGTGTAGCCACTGTGGAAAATAGTATGGAGGTTTCTAAAACTATGAAAAATAGAAGTACTATTTGATCTAGCAATTCTGTTCTTAGATATATAGATAAAGAAGATGAAAACACTAATTTGAAAATATACATTCACCATAAACCCCAAGGATTATGGCAGCAGTATTTACTATCTCCAAGGTATGGAAGAAGCCGAAGTGTCCATCAACAGATGAATGGGTACACACACACACACACACACACACACACACACACACAAACACAATGAAATACTACTCAGCCACAAAAAAGAACAAAATTCTGTCATTTTCAACAACATGGATGGGTTTGGAGGACGTTATGCTAAGTGAAATAAGTCAAACAGAGAAAGACCAATACTGTATGATATGACTTGCATGTGGACTCTAAAAAAATACATCAAAATAATGAGTATAATGAAAAAGAAACAGGTTCATAGATAGAGAGAAAAAAAATAGTGGTTACCAGGGGCACAGGATGGGGGAGGGACACTGTAGGGGATAGAGGAGTAAGAGGTACAAGCTACTAGGTATAAAGTAAGCTATTAAGATATATTGTACAATGCAGGGAACATAGCCAATATTTTATAATAACTATAAACGTAAGTATAACCTTTATAAATTGTGAATCACTATAATGTACACCTGTAACTTATATAATATTGTACAAATATATTTCCAAAAAAATGATAATGAAAGGCATAAAAATATTAACTACAACTTGTTATTTACTTTTACCTTTTAACTTTTTTGTTTTTGACTAGATAAATCTACTATATTTCCATTAAATTCAGACTCTACTTTATCACTAGGTGGAAACTATTCTTTGCTCAATATAGTATATGGAACTAAATATCTTCTCCATATTGAAACTGTGCATTAGTTTCCCTTCTACCTATCCACACACTGACATAGTACACTGCTTTATTTCTATGATTCCAGATCTAATATCATGTGCAACAATAATTATTCTCTTCAAAGTTTTAGGCTTCATGTTGGTAGAATCATAATAGTAACAAAAGAGTAAAAGTAAATTGATTTAAATGAAGATTATTTTACTTCGAAACCTCAAAATAACTTTTTTCCAAATTTGAAAACATTTACATTCATCCTTTTTATATAATTTAATACTAGCAACTCCCCAGCCTTATGTATATGGAAGGAGGTTTTCTTTATATATATATATATATATATATATATATATATATATATATATATATATAACTTAATGAATTTTATTTCAATTACAGTTGTACAAAAATCATCACAAGTCAATTTGATAGATTTTGTGTCCCAATGGAAGGAGGTTTTCTATAGATTACAAAATTTATTTTCATAGGAGCATAATTAAACTCTCAGAAGCATGGGATCTCAGAGTTGAAAGCAGTGTGGTTTCTCTATTCAAATATTTTACCCAGCTAAAAATGTCCCTTTATGGATCAACTTTCAGAATAGTTGATGTGCTTGTTCTCCCTCTAAAAAATGAAAATATGGGAGGAGTTCCCATCGTAGCTCAGTGGAAACGAATCTGACTAACATCCATGAGGACACAGGTTTGATCCCTGGCCTCACTCAGTGGGTTAAGGATCTCGCATTGCCATGAGTTTTGGTGTAGGTTGCAGACGCAGTTCGTATCCTGCATTGCTATGGCTGTGGTGTAGGCCAGTAGCTACAGCACCAATTAGAGCCCTGGCCTGGGAACCTCCACATGCCATGGGTGCAGCCCTAAAAAGACCAAAAAAAAAAAAAAAAAAGGAAAATATGATGATGAGCCAAAGTCACAGAACAAACAGAACATAGTCTATCCAATATAAATTATTGAATCTCAGTAAGACAACAAGACCTGACATTTTAATTTGTGTCTATTTCTTTTACTGATCCTTCCCATGCTTACTGGTGCAGTAGCCAAACGCTGCGTACAATGGGGAAATCTGACCTTTTTTGGAGTTCTGTTAAAAGCACCATCCCTAGAGCACAATAAATGTTTTACAGAAAATTATTGGTCCCTGGAAAGTCAGCATTTTCAAATTCTGGTTACTATTTTATTTGATTCAGTTATAGGAACAATAGCAAAATCTGAGAACATCTCAGCTGCCTGACTGTGATTTCAGATGGGACAAAGTAGAGCCTGGCGAGGATAGTAAAAGGATATACTGTAAAACTAAATAATAATAGAAAATACTGGAAAGCTGTGACACATTTCTGGCATCTAATAGGATTAATTTATAAAGAAAGCTCTGTAAGTACCTAGTAAAAACACATGAAGGGAAAAACCCCCAGTCACTCACCTCTGTATGATCTTGAGACCCTGTGCAGGAGGGAAGTGAAATCTAAGGCTGTCTTGTAAACTTCCTGAAGTTTAAGAGTGTTCTTTCTCACATATGTCCCTTTTGGGGAAAGGTAGAAGATATAAATGAAAGGTATTTAAAGAAATCTTATTAATTCTTGCCTGACTGCTAAATTATACTGACACAAGGGTGATGATCAGGAAGCCCTGGCTTAAAAGTATATACAAGAGAGAAAAACTGACAAAGCACTCAGTGGCTATACACAGCCGGGAATACATAATCTACTTTATTAGACAATATTGTTGCTAAGCTAATAAGCAGCAACAAAAAAGTAAAAATCAAGAATAAGCAACAGTAACAATTTCTTTGGGTGTGGAAGAACTTGACAGCAGACATATAACAATATATTATCTAAAATATCTAGTTAACGAAACAGAAACGTGTGTCACATACAAAAGGGATAAAAGTAATCCACAGGAAAATGTCCTTGAGAGACACAGTTTTCTAGACTGAGTAAAAAAGACTAAATTGGCTATTATAAATATTTTCAAAGAAATAAAGGAAACCATGCCAAAGAATTTAAGGGAATTATAGGAACAAAGGTTTTCCAAATAGAGGATATCAATATAAAGGTAGATATTATAAGTGAAAGGATAAAATATAAATTATGGAGTTGAAATAAAAATGTGCTAGAGGGACTTAAAAAGAGATATGACCTGTCAGATAAAGAATTATCAAATTGGAAAATTGGCCAATAGATATAATAATGTCTGAAGATAAAAGAGAAAAAAAAATGAGAAAGAAGAGAGCCTCAGAAAACTGGGATATCATCAAGCATATTAAAGTACAGGTGAATATGCCAGTCCCAAACCCCCAGTACATCCACTGTGGTTTATGGAATGACTGGCAACCGGGGACCTGCTCAATATTCTGTGATAATTTATATGGGGAAAGAATCTGAAAAAGAAAGAATGTTGTATACATGTATAACTGAATCATTTTGTTATACAGCAGAAATGATCATATTGTAAATCAATTGTACTTCAATAAAAATTTAAAAAATGAAAATAATTACCTAAAGCAAAAAAAATAAAGTGCAGATGAGTCACAGAAGGGAAAATATAAATTAAATAGGACAGAAAAAAAATTCTTGAAGAAATAATGTACGAAAATATCGTTAGACATTCCAGAAGCTTAAAGATATCCAAGAAAGAAAAACTCATAGATCCACATTTAGACATATCGCAATCAAGTGAAAGTCATAGAAACAGAGAAAATCTTGAAAGTGGCAAGATGAAACTTATCACATAAAAGAGATCCTTTAATAAAATTAGCAGGTGACTTCTCATGGGAAAACATGGGCACCAGAAGTCAATAGGATGATATTCAGAGTGTTTAAAGGAAAACATTGCTATCCAAAAGTTCTATACCCCACTAAATTCTCCTTTAAAAATGAGGGGGGACATTAATATGTACCCAGGTATACAAAAGCTGAAAGAATTTTCACCTGCAGGGCATCCTTATAAGAAATACTAAAGGGAATTCTTTAGGCTTCAAGGACAGCAGGCAGTAACTCAGAACCATATGAAGAAATAAGGTGAAATAATATAAGTACACAGGTAAATATAAAACAGCATACATATATGTTTTGCTTTTATCATTTTTCTTATCTCTTTTGAAAAACAACTTCATAAGAGTCATTATGGAAGTTCCCATTGTGGCTCAGTGGTAACAAACATGACTAGTAGCCATGAGCACATGGGTTGGATCCCTGGCCCTGCTCAGTGGGTTAAGGATCCAGTGTTGCTGTGCACTGCAGTGTAGGTTGCAGACACAGCTCAGATCTGGCATTGCTGTGTAAGGGCATAGGCTAGCCACTGCAGCTCTGATTTGACTCCTAGCCTGGGAACTTCCATATGCCGTGGGTGCAGCCCTTAAAATATACATAAATAAGTACATTAATTAATTAGTCATTGTAAAATATATTGATGGGCTTATAATATACATGTAATTTGTACTACAATAAAAGTACAGAAAAATAGAGATGAAGTGGAGTCAAAGGAATTAAGTAACCTAGAAATTATCTATTTAACACAGTGCGCAAGAATACAAGAATGGAGAAATAAAATATGTAAGACATGGTGAAAACTAATAGAGAATAGCGAAGTAAATCCTACCTTATCAGTAACTATATTAAATGTAAATAGAATATTCACTCCATTTAAAAAGTAGATATTGGAGTTCCCTGGTGGCTCAGCAGGTTAAGGATCTGACATTGTCATAGCTGTGGCTCAGATTGCTGCTGTGGCTTGGGTTTGATCCCTCACCTGGGAACTTCTGCATGCCATGGCAACAGCCAAAAAAAGTAGATATTTATAGCATGAATAAGTGCTGAAAGAAGGAAACAGATTTTTTAAAATATGTTGAAAAAAATAATAGGAAGATATATACAATATAGGCTTTAACCATAACAGAGCCAGAGTGGCTAAATTAACACCAGACAAAATAGACTTTACAAGAAATATATTTATTACAGAAAATGAATGACATTATATAATGATTAGAGAGTCAATCTGTCAGTAAAATATAATAATCATAAACATATATGTATCTAAAAACAAAACCCCCAGACACATGAAGCAAAAACTGGCAGAGTTGAGGGGATAAATAGAAACATCAACAATAATAGAGGCTAAAATACCTCACATACAATAATGGATGGGAATACTAGGTTGAAGATCAGCAAAATAGGAGACTTGAACAGTACTACAAATCAACTAATACTAGCAGAGGTTTATTCAGTGCTCTACCAAATAACAGCAGTATACACATTCTTCTCAAGGCCACATGAAACTTTCTATAGCATAGGCATATATGAGGCTTTAATATAATCATGAAAATAATTAAAATGATTTTAAATCAAATAAATATGTTCTCCAACCAACAATGGAAATAAATTATAAATAGGCAACAAAAATTAGGGGAAATTACAAATAAGTAGATAATTTAAAACCTACTTCTAAATAAGCAATTGGTCAAAGAAAAAGAAATTACAAGAAAAATTAGAAAATAATTGAGGTAAGTGAAAATAAAAATACAACTTAAAACTTATGTAATGCAGATAAAATAGTGCATGGTGAAATTTATAGTTGTATACACATAAAAATGAAGAGAGATATCAAATAGTCTATTTTTCCATTTAAGAAAGTGTAGAAAGAAATCAAACTTAACCAAAAAAAAGCGGAAGGAAGGAAATATTGGAGTGGGCATAAGTTAAATAGAAAATTGAGAAAATCAACAAAAGCAAAAGTTGGTTCATTGAACAAATATACAAAATTGACACACTTTACATGGACTGACTCCCCCCCCCCAAAATGAGTAATAGAGATCTAGAGAAAGATTCAAATGCTAAATTTCTAAAATCAGGAGTGAGGTAGTGGACATCACTACTGTAATGACCTTACAGAGATAAAAAGAATAAGGGAATGGTATGAATAACTACTTTCCAAAAATTTAGATCACTTAAATGAAACAGGAAATTTCTGAGAAAGATACAAGCTATCCAAAGTGACTCAAGAAGTAGAAGATAAAAAACAAAGAGATTAAATTAGTAGGGTTTTTTTTTAATCCTATAAAGAAAACATCAGGAGCAAATGACTGTAATGAGAAAACAGCTCTTTTGAGTTGCTGCCCAGGCATTTTACAGTATGGCAACCTTGCTTACATCCAGAGTCTGGACTTTTAGATAAGGACCTGAGCTTAGGATTCCTACCGCAAGTTCCTGCTTTGATTTTCCCAGGGAATCTTTTAAAATAACCATTTAGAGTTGAGCCCACAAAAAAGTAGTGACTTCTGCCCCAACCACTTTGTAAGTAATAGGTGCTTACCACCTTGCTCTCCTTTTCCTGATCACTGTTGATGTGGGACAGAGAATTACTTTTCCTCTGGTTTATTTCCCCTCCCCTTTGCCTTGCTTCCCCCACCATTCTGGGATTTGTAAGTAATAAATCTTGTGACTTGCTGTCTTTACCTGGGTGTATTGAAACTGTACCTCCCATAAAAAAGAATAAAATAATGCCATTTGCAGTAACATGGATGGAATTAGAGACCCTCATACTGAGTGAAGTAAGTCAGAAGGAGAAAGACAAATACCATATGATATCACATATCTGGAATCTAATATACTGCACAAATGATCCTTTCTACAAAAAAGGAAATCACGGACTTGGAGAACAGACTTCTGGTTGCCAAGAGGGTGGGGGAGGGAGTGGGATGGTATGGGGGTCTGGGGTTAATAGTTGTAGACTATTGCCTTTGGGATGGAAAAACAAGGAGATCCTGCTGTATAGCACCAGGAAATATGTCTAATCACTTGTGATGAATCTATATATGCATGTGTAACCGGGTCACAATGCTGTACAGCTGAAAAATTGGCAGAAAACTGTAAACTAGGTATAATGGAAGAAAAAAAAAAAGAAACTGCACCTTCAATCAAAACAACCCCAGGATTTTCACTTCCCCAAAGTGCTCCTGAACCAAACTTGAATCTGCTCACCTACCCATAGTAAAGCCAATCTACTGACTCTGGGTTTTGGTGAAGGAAATTGCAGCATTTATTGCAGGTATCAAATAAGGAGTCCAAGCAGCCAATGCTCAAAATATGAGAACTTCTTTTTTTTTTTTTGTCTTTTTGCCTTATCTAGGGCCGCACCCACGGCATATGGAGGTTCCCAGGCTAGGGGTCTAACAGGAGCTGTAGCTGCCGGCCTTCGCCACAGCCACAGCAACGCGGGATCCGAGCCGTGTCTGCAACCTGCAGCACAGCTCACGGCAATGCCGGATCCTTAACCCAACGAGCAGGGCCAGGGATCGAACCCGCAACCTCATGGTTCTTAGATTCGTTAACCACTGAGCCACAAAGTGAACTCCAAAATATGAGAACTTCTGATTCTTCTGACTAGTTGTTAATGAGGTAATTGGGAGTCAACATCATCAACCTTTCAGTTCCAACCAGTCTGAAGTCTATGTGCTTGTGGTCAGCATATATTTAACTTATTCCATCTGGTGGGGGTTTCATTATCTGCAAAACAGTTCAAAAGATATGGCTCAGAATATTATATATAGCCCTTGAGGAGGAATGAAATTTCCTTGATTTTGATTCATGGCTCAACTATTATTATTTTGTCTTGCTTGACTGTTTTCCTTTGTTTCTTAATTTTTTCAAATCTCTGATTAAATATATTCTTTGGAACTTGGGGAAGGCCTTGGAGGCTAAAGATTTTCCACAAACAAAAGGAAGGCATAGGACATGGTGCAGGAGGGGTGGGTCCTGTCCAAGAAGGCCTCATAGTCCTTTTTGGTTACAATAGTGGGAGCTTGGATGCTGAGGAAGATACTTGACAACCCTATGTAGGTGGCTTGTGTCTCCTCATTCAGCAGGTTATAACTTGCAAATTATTAATTTAATATACCGTTTATGATGCCACCCCAAAATGGTGAGGAGGATAGTTTTGTAGGCTCAGTTCTTACCTCCATACAAATCCTTTAGCTACAACTAGCTCACTTAACTTCCTCTCCCAGCCCACTCAGTCAAACCACTACTTGGTGGCAGTCTGAGGCATTGCTTTGTGTTGCTTAGTTTTTCTGCTGCCAGGTGTTACTGCAGATCTCCTGTGCTATAAAAGGTCAAACTCTTCTACAGAGCCCAATCAGCAAGCCACATCTGAAGGAGGTGCGTTTCCCATTAATCTCTAAACTATAATGTCAAGTCTGAAAGTAATTGGCTATAATTATATACGAAAGTCCCTGTCTTGAGCCGAGGTTAGCTAACAGGGGTGGTAAGGCTCTGCCTCCTTCTCCCAAGCAGGGGATGGGGCTAAGGGTGGGGGTTTCAGGCTATCAAGTCCTGGGAGCCAGGATTATTGCTGGAAGGGGAAGCAACAGCATAAGTTGGGGATAAGGCAACCTCTATCCGAGGTGTTCCTTGTCATCATCCATCTACCAGAATGACTAGCATGATGATGAAACTGAGTCACATAATTATACCATTATAGAAATGCAAGTTTTTCTAGAAAAATTAGTGCAAAAGGAGGGGCAGAAGGGATAGTCTCCTAATTAGATCATGCTGTTATCATTTATATACATTTCAGATAGAGTACAATAGGCATTAGACTGCATCATCTGTGCTGTAGCTAGACATAAAAAAAGAAAATTTTTCTGAATACAAAATCTTGTTTTTCTGATATAGGTGAATATATCCTAATGTACCCTCAGCTAGAAACACAATGTAGGGGCTTTAGGGGCTATGGGAGCTTTGGGGCCTCTTATTTATCTCTACAGAAGGGTGGTGCTTAGACTAAGCTCCCTCCTTCATGAGATGACTAACAGGCTTCCCTGTATTGGAGGCTCTGGAGATTTAGGATATCAAATGATTTAATCTCAGAGCAGCTTAAGCACGAGTTAGGAATCTTTCCTTAGGCCTGGGTGATCTTCTAAAGACTGCCAGTCTAAAGAGTGGATATCATCACCTCTTGGAACACCTGAGCCTCAGCATAAGTATCTGGAATCCCATACTCTGAGCTCTGCCAAGGCCACTGCCTTGGTGACCAGGCAATTACACCGAATGTGTTCCTCCTCTGGGAGACAGTTGCCCATGTACCTCTTTAATAATCTATTGTGACATACATAAACTTTTTTATGACACTGGAGCCAAAATCACAGTGTTCCTTGAGCCCCCTCCAAACATAAGCAAAGGGCACCCTTTAAATTATAAAGCATAATAGTCAAAATAGTAAAAGGCATTCAGTTTCCCTTGGATGTCACTATTGAAACTATCTTTATTAAAAATCTTTTAGTGATGATGGCCCTTTGGCACCACCCTTTCCTGTTATAGGTATGGTTGTTTTGATATGTCCCCACAACATTTGGAACAACCCCAAATTTCTGGCCTTCTTGGTTGGAGCTGCACTTTGGGAACTTATAAGACTGCTACTCTGGATGAAGATTGTAAATAACCCCCAAAATAGTTTATGACAGGGGACTGTGAGATTGAAGTCCATAATTCAATATTTATTTAAGGTGTCATTAAACAAACCATTTTTCCCTTCAATTCCTTGATTTGGCTGGTACTAATACATGGTGCCTTATAGAAAACTTTTCAAAATCATACAACCTACCAAGACTGCATCAAGAAGAAACAGTCAATTTGAAACACCAATCACTATAATGAAAATTTCTAAGAAACATCCAGAATAGGGTGGCTTCACAGCATAAGTCTATCAAATATATAAAGAAGAAATAAAACCAATCCCTCTGAAACAACACCAAAAAATTGAAGATGAGGGAATATTCCCAAATCCATTCTATAAGGTGACCATTACCCTGATACTAAACCGGATAAAGATATTACAATAAAAGCAAATTAACACCAATATATTTGATAAATATAGATGAAAAATCCTCATCAAAATATTAACAAACAAGATACAACAATATATATAAAGGATCATACAGCATGATCAAATAGGATTTATTCCCAAGACAAAAGGATAATTCAACAATCACAAATCAATGTGATACACCACATTAACAAAGGTCATATAAAAATAGCATGAGTATATCAACTAACACAGAAAAAGTATTTGACATAATTCAACATCCATTCATGATAAAAAAAATGTGTGGAAATATTGAATCACTATGTTGTGTACCAAGAGCTAACACAGCATCGTAGGTCAATTGCAATTTAAAACAGACGCATAGGAAAAAAAGATTAGATTTGTTACCAGAGGCAGGTGTTGGGGGGAGAGGGAATCGGATGAAGACAGTCAGAAGATACAAACTTCCAGTAATAAGATAAATAAGTACTAGGGATGTACTGCAACACATGATAAGTATAAGTAACACTGCTGTTATATATTGCTAAGAGAATAATTTTAAGTGTTCTCATCACAAGGGAAAAAATGATTTATCGTCATGGCTACTTCTTGTCTGCTCTAGAAACTGGACCTGAATAGACACAATTAACTTAACAAACCCCCATTACCTCTCTTACTCCATCTTTTACTATAATTGTCTCATTACTTTAAGAGAGCCACGGTGACCTTTCTGTACCTGCAACACACCAGACAAATTACACTTCAAGGTCTTTGCAGTTGCTGTATCTGGAATGTGCTTCGCCCTGGATTTTAACATGCCTCCTTCCCTCACTTTTTTTTATGCAAATATTCATTTTCACTATATAAGGCCTATCCTGATCACTTGATTAAGAAAGTCTCTTTACCACGCGCCAAAGACTTTTGTCTCCTTTGTCATAGATTAACTGATCATAAGTGTGTAAGTTTATTTCTGGGCTCTCTACTCTGTTCCATTGATCTATAGGTCTCTTTTTGTGCCACACTATGGGCACACACACACACGCGCGCGCGCGCACACACACACACACACACACACACGCAAGCACCCACACACCAGAATGTAATTTCCATAAGAATAAGGATTATTGCCTACTCTTTCACCTGCTTTATTGCTAGTACTTAGAGAAGTGCCTAACAGATGATAGTCTTTCAACAGACATTTGTTGAATGTATGTATAAATTTTGAAATCTTGACTGTAAGATTTGTGGCGTTATAATGGGATTGTGGGGGATCTCAGGTTAATTTCATTCTGGATATACTTGGTAAGAATTCACTTTGGAAATCTTAATGCTTTCCCTTCCTTTCCCTTCACATCACCAATATCTTGCATACATCAGTTCTACACTGTTTTTATACCCCAGGCTGTAGAAACAGCTATTGTCAACATAGGGTCTTTCATCTAAAAGTCAGGAGGAAAAGCAGAGTGTTAGAGAAAACAAACAAACTGGCATAACTCCTGTTTGGGTCTCACTGATACGTGTTCTTAACAGGTAGTAACAGAAAAGATAACAGGGCATTGAGTCCATTTCTACCCGGTGTCCTGATGAGGACTGCTAGAAGCATTGATTAATTGAGGATTATTCTTCCTGGGTATCAGATTTTCTTGCCGATGTGATCCTTCCATCAAATTTGTGATGTTTATTATCTAGTTTCCAGGAAGGAGAATGTATTCTATTAAAATATATATAGATTCTCTCACTTAGACTACTGGATTTTTAAAATAATAATTAAGTTTTTCTGAATTTTGTTTCTTGTTTTAGTGGTTTGTTAGATTCTCACTGCAGCACTTTGGTGGGGGGGGCTGAGAAATGTATAGGGCAGAATGGAAAAATTGAATAACCAAGTGTGTGGACATAGTCCATCAATTAGTATTTCAATTATCTTTTTCTGCCACATGGCCTTTAACTTACTTTTTTAATTTTGAAATAATTATAGATTCACAGGAAGTTGTAAAGTATGTACAGGGAGGCCCTGTGTAATCTTAATCCAGCTCTCTTGATGGTAACATCCTACATAACTATAATATACTGTTAAAACCTGGAAATTGACACTCGTAATATCCACTAAGTTTGTTCAGTTTTCACCACTTTCACATGCCCTCATTTGTGTGTATATATATGTATGTTTATTGTTCAATGTAATTTTTTCACGTGTGCATTCATGTAACCACCACTATTATCAAGATACAGAAGTGTTCCTTTACCAACCACAAGTCTCCCTTTTGTTTACTTAATCCACTTGTAAAAACACATGTGGTCTTAAAAAATTATATCCATGTGCTAGATGTACCCTAACTGCTACCAGTTTGCAATTTCTATTTTATGATGTGCTTTAGAAGATTTTTTTTTTCAAATTTTACGTAAGCCTCCCTACCCACTGTACCACCTCTTCATAGGTTTTAGGCCTATGTGACACTAAGTAGGAAACAAATTCAATTTTAAGAACTGTTCTGGAGTTCCTGTTGTGGCGCAGTGGAAACAAATCTGACTAATATCCATGGGGATGCGGGTTCGATCCCTGGCCTCACTCAGTGGGTTAAGGATCCGGCATTGCCATGAGCTGTGGTGTAGGCTGCAGACATGGCTCGGATCCCACATTGCTGTGGCTGTGGCATAGGCCAGCAGCAGTAACACTGATTCGACATCTGGCCTGGGAACCTTCATATGCCGCAGGTGCAGTCCTTAAAAAAAAGAAAAAGACAAAAAGAACTGTTCTTTTCCCAAGAGCATATTTCTTCCGGAGTTCCCTTGTGGTACAGCAGGATAAGAATCCACCAATATCACTGCTGTGGCTCGGGTTGCTGCTGTGGCACAGGTTAGATCCCTGGCTCAGGAACTTCCACATGCCACACGTGTGGGCAAAAATCAAAAACATATTGCTTCTGATAACTAAGGTTTGATAACTGACTTAAACTTACTGCTCAGTCTCTTCCATGATAGTGTTCCCAGATCTGCCGGTGGCCCATGCAAATTAAATGAATTCAAGGACCCTCCACTGATACACTAGATAAGTCAAAACATTTCTGAATGTAGGTGGTGAACACTGCTCATTTTTAACCTGTGATACACATTACACATCTAATTGTAGAACTTTAATGTTTTCCTTTTTAAATTTTATATCGAAGTTCCATTACAAAGTATCAACAGTAGGGGTAAAGGAGAATATTTCGCAATCTTGATATAACATTTTACCTATCATTTTTATATTTACCTTATTCTTCCGTCAGCATATATATGGCATGCTTCTCTGATCAGTATAGCATGTGAGCAGTAGCTGTATCCAAGAAATTGATGGAAATATGAAGAATAACGTGCTGCCACATGCTGTTAAAAATATTCCAGACTGATAACCACTGAGTGTGTTGCTTAACAAATTATGAATCCATGCATCTGTGCTGTCATTCAGCCCTTATCTCTCTATCTTGGACACACCATAGGATGATCAACTATCCCAGTTCACTCAAATCTCAGGAGTTTCATCGGATGTAGAACTTTCTGTTCTAAAACTGAAGCAGTCTTAGGAAAACCAAGACAACTGGTTACCCCATGAGTACATGATGTAAGGTTGTTTCTTGTCTGGTGTAAATTCAAACTCCAGAATTTTATTAACCCTCTTACATTAAAAAGTGCATTTAGAGAACTGGCTGATACCTGTGATTCTCTTTCTAAATTTACTTTGAGATTAAGTACACCAAAGGCCATTATGTATTTACATGGATAATAATATGTAATTTCTTCCTTGGGGGACTTTCTGAAGGATACTTTAAAATTAACTGTGTGTAGTGAATCTCAGAGAGCGACTGACTGAAAAGGACCTGATTGAATCAACAGTCCTCTAGTTGCTACTTTGGAAAAATAGTTAAATCTGAAAGAAGTCAATGTTAGGAGCCTGTGGAAACAGGTGGTATAACTAATTCCTTAACAAAAGAGGGATATACAAAGCTTCTCATCAAGTTTGTTTATGATGTTAACTAATCCTTCTCCACTCAATATACTTTCCATGCATATTACTGTGAAACAAATATATTTAAAATACAGCTTAGGGAAATTGGGCATTTTCCCTCTCCATATACACTAAAAATGGTATTGATTTATAGCTCAATTATTCTGAAGTATCCTACAAATCTTAGGTTAGAACAAATTCTGGAGGCAGTAACTGTGATTCTCCCCATTCTGCACCTCTATCCCATATCCAATTCATTCCAAAGAACCCTAAGACCACAAGAGAGATATCAAAATAGGCTACGGAAAAGAAAAGAGAAATACCTTCCTTAAAGCAACAATTGCTATTTTATTCTTCCAGAACTCTCTAATAAGAGCATCTTCACTTCTCTATAGCTATAGAGGTCTCTGTGGAATTTATCTGGAAATTATCTTCCAGGCATTTCCTTTCATTCATTTTCCTGAATGTCATCTTTCTCAACATCATAGGAGCAACCTTTGTTCTAACGCTTCATTCTTTCATTTAACAAGTTAACAATAAAACTTGACTTTCCCATTTCATTCTTTAAATTTGTCCAGAAGGGATAAAAATAGTCTGTTTTAAATATTCTTTAACTATAATCTCTGTTCAAAACTGATTTGTTAAAGATTTTTTTTTCTATTATCTCTATGTATGTTTTGAAACATGATGTTTATTACTCAAGTATAGTTAGAAAATGCATTGCACTTTCAATACAGGAAGGTGGTTAAATGTCAAGTATTTCTCAGGGTATTCTTCAAGGCAGCACTTTTGCTTGATTAGGAATCTAGGCTTTCAATCCTTGTGTGTGAGCAATTCTTTTCATTTGCTGAAAACTATTTGAAAATATATGTTCATTTGATAAGTTTCATGACTATATTTGGTCATAACTCTGAGGGTGGATTGTTGTTTGATGAAATAACTTCAGTTACATGTTGGCTAAATCAGAAAAAAAGTATTTTCAATATACTTAGATTTGGATAGAGATTTATAAACAATATTTTTAAAGTTTGGAATTTATGTTTAGTGCATTGTTTACTGTATGAAGAATAAATTTTCAATAAGTTTAAAATAAATATTTTAAACATAGAAAACATTTACTAATGTATTTTATTATTCATATCCATTGCAATGGAATCATTTTCTATTATTTCCTATTATCTTCACTTTTTTCTTTAAAAGGCGATACTTTGGATTTGAATGTTAATATCTCAAATAGGCAATGAAAATGTAATTTAGTTCATGTATCTAAATTATATTTAAAACTTAAAACTTACCATTTAAATATTAGCAAATTGTAGAAAATTAAAAATTTAATTACTAATACAGTTTAAATTAGGTTGTATATCTCAAAAATGATAATTGTGGAAATGTGGAAGAATAAATACAAAGCTCTGTTCTTCAGTACATAGACTTTTCAGATTGGCTTATTTTACTTAGTAATTTGCATTTATGTTTTCTCCATGTCTTTCCATGACTTGATAGTTCATTTCTTTTTAAAAATTAATTAATTATATTATTTATTTATTTTTGGCCATACCCACGACGTGTGGAAAAGTACATGTCTTATTCCAGAAATCGAGTTGGTTGATTTCCCTGAGACTTCTGTAATCAAATATTATCAAAACATCAAAGATTTGTCTTTTTTCCATGTTTTTGTGAGTGATGCTCTTTCAAACTCTATCTCTGTGTAGAAACCACACTTACTGAGTTTTTAATTTCCTTTTTTTTTTTTTAGTTTTTAGGGCCATGCTTGCCACATATGGAAGTTCCCAGGCTATGAATTGAATTGGAGCTGCAGCAGCCACCTACACCAGAGCCACAGCAATGTGAGATCTGAGCCACGTCTGCGACCTATATTGCAGCTCACAGCAACGCCAGATCCTTAACCCACTGATCAAGGCCAGGGATCCAGCCTGTGTCTTCATGGATACTAGTCATGTTTGTAACCCACTGAGCCACAATGGGAACACCTGAGTTTTTAATTTCAGCAATGTTTTTTTCTATTGCTTAGGTATGACTTGGCAGTTTTCCACATCAAATACTTTGTTTTCAATGTTCTCTTTTATTTCTTTAATAATTAAATATTGTTTGTTATGTTCTTTTCTGTAGTGTAAAGAGTAACAGCATAGTTGGGACTCCATTCTTGATTGTTTTCATTGATTCTTGCTCATGTTTTGAACTTCTGTCTTTTGTGTTTTGTAACTTTTGATTGTGCTTTCATATTTGGGTAAACTTAGATTGTTGGAATTGGGAGTTCCCTAGTTTCTGGGTTAATTCATTTAAGTGTTTTTTTGCCTATCACCCTGAGGTGCTATCAACTTAAGACACTTTTAATTATTTGGTGGTTATGAGCATGTCTTACTATATAGGTAGTATACATCTGAAACACATCTAGATAAGAATAGTCTGTTAAAAATTCTAAGTGAATAATTTTTTTTTCATATGGAGTCAAGAGTTATGTATTTTAGTTTGTCTTGGATTAATGTTTTATTTTTATTTTAAACTGAACTTATTTCTTCTCCTGTGGGCCCAGACCTCTTCCTGGGTTCCCTCGACTGTGGTACTCCACTCTCCAGCACATGATGCACTGCTCCCTATCCCTTCAGGCTGTCTCCACACAGCCAACCCTAGTCCTCACCCTGGAACTGATCTCCAGACACTGGTCAGAATGGCCAGCATTAATAATCTAGAAATAACAAATGCTGACAGGGTGTGGAGAAAATGGAACCCTCCTACACTGTTGGTACAAACACTATGGAAAACAGTATGGAGGTAACTCTGAAAACTAAATATAGAACTACCATATGATCCAGCAGTGCCACTCCTGGGCATATATCTGGACAAAAATTTCACTGAAAAAGATATGTGTACCCCTATGTTCATTGCAGCACTGTTCTTAATAGCCAAAACATGGAAACAACCTAAATGTCCATCGACAGATGGATTAAGAAGATGTGGTGTGTATACACAATGGAATACTACTCAGCCATAAAAAAGAAGAAAAGAACGCCATTTACAACAACATGGATGGAACTAGAGATTCTTATACTAAGTGAAGTAAGTCAGAAAGAGAAAGATAGATACCATATGATATCACTTATATCTGAAATCTAATATACAGCACAAATGACCCTGTCTACAGAAAAGAAACAAACTCATGGACATCGAGACCAGACTTGTGGTTGCCAAGGGGGAGAGGGAGAGAGTGGGATGGACCTGGAGTTTAGGGTTAGTAGATGCAAACTATTGTATTTGGAGTAGATAAGCAATGAGATCCTGCTATAGCACGGGGAACTATATCTAATCATTTGTGACTGAACATGATGGAGGATAATTTGAGAAAAATAATTGTGTGTGTGTGTGTGTGTGTGTGTATATATATATATATATATACACATACATGTATGTATAACTTGGTCACTTTGCTGTACAGCACAAATAGAACGTTGTTAATCAAGTATAATAAATAATTTAAAAAAAGAATGGATAGACAATGAAGTCCTACTGTACAGCACAGGGAATTAATCCAGTCTCTTGGGATAGACCGTGATGTGACATAATATATGAAAGGGAATGTATATATGACTGGGTTAGTTTGCAACTATACTTTAATAAAATTTTAAAAATTAAAAACAAAAAATAAACTGATCTTTCTACTACTCTAAAAACTAGAAGAATAGAATAATTTTATAACGTTTATAAATGGAGTCAGCAAATTATGGCTGAAATCTGGATTGTAGCTAAGTCCATCCTGCCAAGAAAGTGTTTCCATGTTAATGAGTAGTTTAAAAACAAACAAAAAGCAAAGAAAAATATCTTACAGTGACTATATGTGACCAACAATTTCTGAAATATTTACTAGCTGGCCTTTTCAGGAAAAAAAAATCCCTAAATCCTGACCTTAAGCCCAAGTGTCATTAATGAAAAAAACTAAACAACTTGACCTAATTATATAATTTTAAATTTCTGTTTGATAAATGTCAAAGATGAAAGGTTTAAGAAGTTACAAAATGGCACATATATTGATAACATAAGATGTAATAATAAATATAGTTCTTATCAAGACAATATAAATGATTTCTACAAATCAATGAGATAAAAGTTTTTTCAGAAGGTAAATATACATAATATTTAAGATGCATATATGTTTTGAGCTAGTAATTCAATTTGTAGTAAATTTGACAAGTGGTAAGGTTAACAAAGATGTTCACTGTTGAGTTGTTTGTAACAGTGACAAACTTCAGGAAATATATGAGGAATAATTTAATCATGTCTAAAATTCAGTGTGCAGGAGTTCTCATCGTGGCTCAGTGGTTAACGAATCCGACTAGGAACCATGAGGTTGTGGGTTCGATCGCTGGCCTTGCCCAGTGGGTTAAGGATCCAGCATTGCCGTGAACTGTGGTGTAGGTTGCAGACGCGGCTCGGATCTAACGTTGCTGTGGCTTTGGCAAAAGGTCGGCAGCTACAGCTCCTGTTAGACCCCTAGCCTGGGAACCTCCATATGTCACCCGTGCGGCCCTAGATAAGGCAAAAAGACAAAAAATAAATAAATAAAAAATAGAAAATAAAATAAATTCAATGTGCAGTACCTATAAACCTGATGTTCAAATGATTTACATGTATTAATTCATTCAGTGCTCATGACCATCAGTGTGAAAAGCTCTATTATTTCTAGTATGTTACATCTGCAACATATAGAAATGAAAACAGTCTCCATGAGGTTAAATAACTTGCCATAACTCACACAGGTAGTGAGTGGCTAACGAGTATTCTAATCTGAACGTTCTGATTTCAGACTTCACACTCTTAATCATTTTGTTATATTGCTGCTCCATGTTATGCGATCTTGTTAATAAATGAAAAATATAAACCTGTATATAACATACAAAGACCTTTGAATATATTTTAATGAGATAAAACTAATCACAGAGCACATGTGTGTATGTGTATATGTAAAAAAACAGAACAATAAATACTGAAATATTGCCCAGAATTAAACGCACACATCTATAGTCAACTAATCTATGACAAAGGAGCCAAGAATATACATTGGACAAAAGACAGTCTCTTCAATAAGCGGTGCTGGGAAAACTGGACAGCTACATGTAAAAAAATGAAACTAGAACACTTCCTAACACCATGCACAAAGATAAACTCAAAATGGATTAAAGATCTAGATATAAGACCAGATACTATAAAACTGTTAGAGGAAAACATAGGCCAAACACTCTCTGACAGAAATGATAGCAACATCTTCTCAGACCCATGTGTCAGAGTAAGGACAATAAAAAGAGAAATAAACAAACGGGACTTAATTAAACTTCAAAGTTTCTGCACAGAAAAGGAAACCCTAAGCAAAACGAAAAGACAACCCACAGAATGGGAGAAAATATTTGCAAATGATTCAACTAACAAGGGATTAACCTCCAAAATTTACAAATAGCTCCTACAGCTCAACACCAAAGAAACAAACAACCCCATCCAAAAATGGGCAGAGGATCTAGGCAGACAATTCTCCAGAGAAGACATGCAGATGGCCAATAAACACATGAAAAGATGTTCAACATCGCTCCTCATTAGAGAAATGCAAATCAAAACCATTATGAGGTACCACCTTACACCAGCCAGAATGGCCATCATCAAAAAGTCTACAAACAGTAAGTGCTGGAGAGGGTGTGGAGAAAAAGGAACCCTATTACACTGTTGCTGGGAATGCAAATTAGTGCAGCCACTGTGGAAAACAGTATGGAGATTCCTCAGAAAACTCAAAATAGAATTACCGTTTGATCCAGCAATCCCACTCCTGGGCATCTATCCAGCAGAAACCATGACTCGAAAAGACACATGTACTCCAGTGTTCACTGCAGCACTCTATGCAATAGCCAGGTCATGGAAACAACCTAAATGCCCATAGACAGAGGAGTGGATAGGTAAGATGTGATACATACACACAATGGAATGTTACTCATCCATTAAAAGGAACGAATTACCAACATTTATAGCAACATGGATGGACTTAGAAACTATCATGCCAAGTGAAACCAGTCAGACAATTAGACAGCAACACCCAATGCTACCGCTTACATGTGGAAACTAAAAAGACACAATGAAATTCTTTGCAGAACAGAGAATAACTCACAGACTTTGGAAAACCTTGGTTTTTCAAATAAGGCAATCGGGGGGGTAGGGGGATGCACTGTGGGTTGGGATACAAAATTTGTAAAATTGACTTGTCATGATTTATGTACACCTATAATGAAATAAAATCCGTTAAGAAAAAAAAATACTGAAATATTGACAAAAATTACCTCTTGAGAAGAGTGTGGGTGGTTAACAGTAGGTGGTAGTAGCAGAGTGGGAAAAAGCTAAAGTTTGATGTACTTACATGCAAAAATCACTATTGCTTAAATTTGTCCAATGAGAATACATTAATGGAATTATTGGTTAATAAAAATAAATAACAATGTGTATTTCATTGTAACAAAATCTTATTTACTTTTATATTAACATTTTAATAAGAGCCTTTTAACTTAATAGAGTGATAAGTGCTTAAATACAAAACGATACATCTGTGATCTTTTTAAGCAGTTCATTATGGAAAATGGAGGATACGTACGATGGTCACTTGGTTTAGGATTAACAACCTCCTTAAAACTTCAATGAAATGCTTGAATCTAATGAAAATTCCCATCTCTATTTTATTGCAGTGGTATCACACTGTCAGCCTGCTAAGAATTTATCTGGCTTAGCTATGCTTCTTTGTCTTTTGGAAGGAGAAAAAAAATCTTTGTGGAAAGCAAAGACTGTAGATGCTGTCATGCTACCAATTTAAATACAGAACTGAATTTCGCAGACTTTTTATCACTCTGTTATCACATATGTGTAGTGAAATATCTGGTGGAATATTGTACAAAATATTTGCTATTTAGCAAAACATTTGGACTTTTGTTAAGCTTTTTGTGACACTGAAGTTAGACTTTGTATGGTTATTCAAATAATTTGGGGAAGTAGCTAAAAATAACATTTATAGATACAGGTTTAGAGAAAGTAGTTCACAAACCATGGGTAATAACCCACTGTACTTGTGTTTCTAAGTTTTCAAAGAAATTTTCTGACCTGTCATACTCATAGAAGTTGAAAAAGGAAGAATATAACTTACTTAAAATAACTGTCTATTAAGATGAAAGAAGTAGAACATTTAAAAAACATTAATATTCTAATTTCATTGTTTAAAATGGTTACTTTTAACAATATATGTTCATTTTACTAACAGTTGAATTATTTCTATGTGCCATGTTATTCTTTGTTTGTTTGTTTTGTTTTAGGGCTGCACTCGCAGCATATGGAACTTCCCAGGCTAGGGGTCGAATCAGAGCTACAGATGCTGGCCTATGCCACAGCCACAGCAATGCAGGATCTGAGCCACATCTGTGACCTACACCACAGTTCACGGCAATGCTGGATCCTTAACCCACTGAGCGAGGCCAGGGATTGAACCAGAATCCTCATGGATACTAGTTGGGTTTGTTACCACTGAGCCACAATGGGAAGTACTATGTGCAAGTTATTCTGAACACTGAGCAAAAGAGAAGATACTGTCTCGTCCCAGAAGAAACTGTTATCCTAAAGAAAATAGAAAATAGATATGTAAATAAATGATCATACTATTGCGCTTAAGTAGTCTAAGCATATATTGGTGGGGGGGGTGAAGCAAACAACTCAGCATGGAGTATTCAGCCAAAATTTGAGAAGTTATAAATTTAAATAGACTTTAAATAATTTTGGAAACCATATTCATGAAGGAGGTATAAGAAGAAGAATATCATGGGTAACGTCATTGAGAACTAATAGAACATAATATATTTAAGAAAGAATGGATATTATTGTGTGTATGTTATGCAGCGTTTAAATGTATATTTGTGTATGTGGTATATAATATTTGGTAGGGAGTGATAAGTGTGTTACAAGAATCGGAGGAATAAAGTATAGATGGAGGAGTTCCCCTTGTGGCTCAGAGGGTTAAGAACACGACTGGTATCCATGACGATGTGGGTTCGATCCCTGGCCTCACTCAGTGGGTTAAGGATCTGGTATTGCTGCAACCTGCAGCATAGGTTGCAGATGTAGCTTAGATCTGGCGTGGCTGTGGCTGTGGTGTAGGTCAGCAGCTGCTCTGATTCAACCCCTAGCCCAGGAATTTCCATATGCTGCAGGTGTGGCCCTAAAAAGAAAAAAAAAATGTAGATGGAATAAAATTGTATTCCTTCTCTAATGCCATGCTAAGAAAAAAATGTGTACTGTAAGAAATGGTAAAGTGTTTCAACCATGGATTTTACAATAATAAATGTAGGATTTAGAAAGAACACTGATGGCAGAAAAGAATACAGACTGATACGGACATTTTCTTAGTTAATAAGACAGTTTGAGGGCTACAAACAAAAATCAAAGCAAGGTTTTAAAAGAGAGGATACATTCAAAGATATACATGAGATAGAATTAATAGAACTGGGTGCCCTCAAATTCAGCTTTTTAAAAAATAATTGCTGGTTATTATAATGAGAACCTCTAGGGACAGTATACAAAAGGGGAAGAAATTAAATGACTGCACATTTATTCATTCATTTAAGGACAGAATTACAAGGGACAGTAAGTATAAACCCAAGTCCATTCTTTCATTTGCTTATGGTTAATATACTTAATTTTCTAAAGCAGTTTTAAGCTTAGGGAAATTACGGAGTTCCAAATTACTGTTGATCTAAAACAAATAGACTGCCAGTTACATCTTCAGTAAAATGGGTTTATTCAGGATCAGCAGAGAATTGCAATTTGGCGTCTGCAACTATAGCAAGTTATAGGCAAGTCCCTGCATGGCAAGGGAAGAAGAAATTTTTGTAGGGGGGAAAAGGAAGTTGGGAAGGCTACAGAAAAAAAAAGAGCCCATGGTAATTCCTTGGCTGATTCCTTGCCAGAAAAGATGAGGAGTCTTTCTTCTTTTTCTTGGAATTTACTATTGTCACAGGGTGTGAGAGCCCCCACTTCTGGTCTCTCAAATCTATGTAATTAAGGTTTTTATTCATTAATTTTTTTACATTTTTCCCTTTTGTTCAAGACCTTTCTCTGAAAGCATCACTGATAAAGAGTCAACTTTTCTCTTTTCAATGACTTTTTTCCCTCAATGCTGTGAAGAAACTTACCTGGGTATAGTGTCACATGTCAGAGGAAAAGTGCACGGTAACTTAAGTCACACATGAGTAATAAAGGGAGGTAGAAGGGAGAACGCTCAGGCAGTTTTTATCTAAAATTCATATGTTACCAAGATCAAGACATTGGAGATCATCTGAAGTGCTCTGTCATCATCAGAGGTTTGGCAGCAAACTTCCAAAAGGTCTGGTCTGGATATCTTGGAAAAGCTGTATCATTAGACATGTCTCATAATTGTACTATGCTTCAATTCTGGGAAAATAGTACTTTCAGGACAATGGATGCTGTGAAGGTCCAGTCAGAGTTTGTGCTTTCTTTACATGTGTCACAGGGATCCAAGAAGATATTCCTTGGCGTTTGTCTAGTGAGATTGGAAAGAGTATTTCTTGAGGTATCTTTTCTAATAGACAAAATCTCAAGGTTACAAAGTATGATTTTTAAGGTATTTGTCTCCTGAGAACACTGAGAAGGTTGCTCTACAAAATCTTTTTATTCTTAATAGAAGAAATTAGGCTTTTTCAATATTGGAATATCTCTCTTTTAATCAGTTGTGCATCAACAGAGGCAGGGGATAAGTACATTGGGTATCTTGTAGCTATCTCAAAGAGTGAAGATTTATGAGTTCCAAAAGAGTGTGAATATAAGATTTAAAAGAGCCAACAACAGTGCTTTTGGCTAAGATATTTGGAGAGCCTTTAAAATTTTGCCAATTGTCTTTATATTTTTACCAAAGTATAGCTGATTTATAATATTATATTAGTTTCAGGTGTACAGCATAATGATTTTACAAATTATGCTTCATTACAATTTATTATAACGGCTGTAATTCCCTCCATGATATAATATACTCCTGCTGCTTATCTATTTTATAAAAAGTGGTTTGTATCTCTTAATCCCATATCTTTAATTTGCCCCTCCCCCTTTCTCCCCCCGTTTAGTAACCACTAGTTTATTTGCTATATCTCTGAGTCTGTTCCTGTTTTGCATATTCATTCACTTGTATTATTATTTAAATTACACATGTAAATGTGATTATATAGTATTTGTCTTTGCCTGATTTATTTCCCAAAGCATAATATTCTCAAGGTCTAGCCACATTGCTGCAATGGCAATATTTCATTCTTTTTTATGGCTGAGTAATATTCCTTTGAATATTATCACATTGAATAATACCACTTCTTTAGTCATTCATCTGTTGACGGACACTTGGATTACTTCCATATCTTGCTATTGTAAATAGTGTTATGAACATTGGGGCACAGTTCCTTTTCGATTTAGTATTTTCTTTTTATGGATCCAAGAGTGGAACTGCTGGATCATATGGTAGTTCTATTTTTTGTTTGTTTTTTGAGTAACCTGCATACTGTTCTCAATAGTGGCTAAACCAATTTACATTACCATTAACAATATACAAGTGTTCCCTTTTCTTCACATCACCGTTTGTTATTTTTAGACTTTTTAACGATAATCCTTCTGACAGATGATATCTCATTGTTCTGATATATTTTTTTTTTGCCTTTTTAGAGCCATACCCGCAGCATATGGATATTCCCAGGCTAGGGGTCGAATCAGAGGTACAGCTGCCAGCCTACACCACAGCCACAGCAACTCAGGATCCGAGTCATGTCTGCAACCAACACCACAGCTCATGGCAATGCTGGAACCCTGACCCACGGAGTAAGGCCAGGGATCAAACCCACATCTTCATGGATATTAGTTGGATTCATTTCCACTGTGCCACAACAGGAACTCCTTGTTTTGATTTGTATTTCTCTAATACTTAGTGATATTGAGCATCTTTTCATGTGTCTGTTAGCCATCCATATGTCATCTTTGGAAAAATGTCCTTTTACATCTTCTGCCCATTATTTGAGGATTTTTTTTTTGAGTTTTATGAACTGTTTAAATTTGGATATTAAGCACTTGTCAATTGCATCATTTGCAAATAGTTTCTGCCATTCCATAGTTTTTTTTCATTTTGTCAGTGGTTTGCTTTGCAAAAGTTTTTAATTTTATTTATTTTATTTTTTTAAAGCAGTACATGAAATTTATATTGATTCACAGTACATAAAGTTCAAATGAACCAAAAATGAGATATGGTTTAAATCTACTTTTTAAAAAATGATTTTAACCCTTATTTTTAATGTTTGCATTCCTGGCTTTGACAGTAGTGTTAAGGATTATAGTAGAGGCAAATCAGTGTGTTCACAGACTTTATATAATATATATAATAATAAATACAGAACAGTGAACTATCAAAGAATCAGATAATTAAATATAATCAGAACATTTCAGGTTGACCTTCTGAAACAAAGTAAAAGTATGAGACATGCAAAGGGTGTGTGTATGTGTGTGTGTGTGTGTGTGCGTGCACACACATGCACATGCCTGGCGTACCATCATCCCAGTGGAAGGCTTAAACTGTCAAGTTAATGTCTCTGAAAAAACCTCATGGATGGATAGATGGATGAATGATTCCCTATGGATTATCAAGAAAAATATTCTTTTAAAAGGCTATTTTTAGCATATATAGTAGCATTTCCAGATATTACTATCTTAACTGAAAATTTAAAAATTAGTTACCATGTGTGAATCAATGGGAAAGTGGTATACACTTGGCTTAATGAAGAAATTTGTATAAAAAGCAAAAGAAGGTAATCCTCAGATATTTCATGATCTGTTCTTTAGAGTCCATGGAAAACATATATATATATTAAATAAATGTTATATTATATTGTATCTAACAAGGTAGATTCAATTTTTTAATCTTAACCTAAAGGATTTTGAAATAATAAAATTACCAGAGAAATGAGTCTTTATGAAAAGGTTTTAATTTTAATTAGGTCCCATTTGTTTATATCTGTTTTTATTTCTTTTGCCTAGTGAGATCAAAGAAATATTGCTACAATTTGGAGTTCCCTGGTGGCCTAGTGGTTAAGGACCTGGCATTGTCACTGCTGTGACTTGATCATTGCTCTTGTGAAGGTTCGGTCCCTGGCCCAAGAACTTCTGCATGTTGTGGGTGTGGCTAAAAAAATTGTGTGTGTGTGTGTGTGTGTGTGTGTGTATACATATATATATAGTGTGTATATACATATAAATATATAGCTATGATTTATGTCAAAAGGTGTTTTCTGCCTGTGTTCTCTTCAAAGACTTTCATAGTTTCAGTTCTTAAATTTATTAATTAATCTTGAGTTTATTTTTATATATAGTGTCAGGAAATATTCTAATCTCATTATTTTATATGTAGCTATCCAGTTTTCCTAGCATGACTTATTGAAAACAAGTCTCTCCTCCAGTATATATTCCTGCATATTTTGTTGTAGAGTTATTAACTAGATGTGTGTGTGTTTATTTCTGGATTCTTGATACTGTTCCATTGACCTATTTGGCTGTTTTTGTGCCAGTACTATGCGATTTTGATTACTGCAACTTTGTAGTATAATCTGAAATGTGGTAAGGTGATAATTCCAGCTTTGTTCAAATTTATCAGTTTGCCTTAGATATTTGGGATACTTTGTTTTTCCATGTGAATTTTAGGGTTATTTGTTGTAGTTCTATGAAAAATGTCATGAGTATTTTGATAGGGATTGCATTAAATCTGTGAATTTGGGGTATTATGACCATTTTTACGATATCATCTCTTCTAATCTCAAAGCATAGGATATCTTTTCATTTCTTTGTATCATTTTCAATTTCCTTCATCAATGTTTTATAGTTCAGAGTATATAGTATATACTCAGAGTGTAGTTTTGTAGTCTTTCATCTTCTTAGTTAAGTTTATTCATAGGTATTTTATTATTTCTGATGAAATATTAAATAATTTCAGAGTTCCCGTTGTGGCTCAGTGGTTAATGTATCCAACTAGGAACCATGAGGTTGCAGGTTCAATCCCTGGCCTTGCTCAGTGGGTTAAGGATCCAGCATTGCCATGAGCTGTGGTGTAGTTTGCAGATGCGGCTCGGATCCCGTGTTGCTGTGGCTGTGGCAAAGGCCAGCAACTACAGCTCCTGTTAGACCTCTAGCCTGGGAACCTCCATATGCCATGGGTGCAGTCCTAGATAAGGCAAAAAGCCAAAAAAAAGAAATTTTAAATAATTTGGTTTTTATTTGTTCTTCTATAGTTCATTAGAAGTGTATAGAAAAACAACAGGTTTCTGTATTCTAATCTTGTCTCTTACAACTTTGCTGAATTCATTTATTACTTCTAATACTATCTGAGTGGAGTCATTAGGGTTTTCTATTGTAAAATATGTCATCTGCAAATAGTTCCAGGTTTACCTGTTCCCTTCCAATTTGAATATCTTTTATTTCTTTTTCTTGTCTAATTGCTGTGGCTAGGGCTTCCAACACTATGCTAAATACAAGTGGCAAGAGCAATCACCCTTGTCTTATTTCTAAATTAAGCAATAGGACTTTTAGCTTATCCCTGCTGAGTATGATCTTAACTGTGGGTTTTCTGTAAACAGCTTTTGTCATGTTGAGATATTATCCCTCTATGCCCACTTTGATGTGAGTTTTTCTTATGAATGGATGGTGAATTATCTCAGTTTTTTGGCATCAAAAGAGATGATCATGTGATTTTTATACTTCTTTCATTAATGTGGTGTATGACATTGATTGACTTGTGATTATTGAATCATCCTTGTGTCCCTGTAATAAATCCAGCTTGATCATGTGGTATGATACTTTTTATATGTTGTTGGATTCAGTTAAATAATACTTTGTTGAGAATGTTTGCATCTATATTCATCAAAAATATTGGGTTTAATTCACTTTGTTTGTATCAGGGTAGTGATGGACTTTTAGAAAGAATTTGGGAATGTCCTTCCTCATCAATTTTTTTAAGTAGTTTGAAAATCATATGTATTAATTTTTCTTTGTATCTTGGGTAGAATTTCCCTGTGAAGCCACCCTATCCTGGGCATTGTTTGCTTGTAGTTTTTTTTTTTTTCTTAAAAATTCAGTTTCACAACTAGTGCTCAGCCTATTTGAATTGACTGTTTCTTCCTGATTCAGTTTTGGCAGGTTTATCATTCTAAATTTTTCCATTTCTTCCCTGTTATCTACTTTGTTGGCATATAATTCTTTGTGGTATTCTCTTATGATTTTTTTTGTATCTCTGTGATACCTGTTATTATTTCTCATCTTTTATTTTTTATTTTGTTTACTTTTGTCCTCTCTCTTGTCTTCTTTATGACCCTAACTAAAGGTTTACCAGTTTTGTTTATCATTTCAAAAAAGCACCCTTGGTTTCTTTGATTTTTTTTCCATTGTGTTATTATCTCTATTTTATTTATTATCTTTCTGGTCTTTATTATTTCTTTCCTTCTGCTGAATTTGGATTCTGCTTGTTCTAGTACCTTTAAAGTGGTAGGTTATGTTGCTTATTTGAATTTTTTCTTGTTCCTCAAGGAAGGACTGTATCATTATAAACTTCCTTTGCAGAACTTCTTTTGCTGCATCCCAGGGATTTTGGAATGCTGTGTTTCCATTTTCATTTGTCTCAAGGTACTTTCTGGTTTCCTCCTTGATTTCTTCAGTGACTTGGATTTTTAGTAGTATATTGTTTAGTATCCATGTATTTGTCCTTTTCTTGTTTTTTTTTTCTCTGTAACTGATTTTTAGTTTCATACCTTTGTGGTTGAAAAATGTTGATTAATTTCTGTCCTCTTAAATTTTTCAAGGATTGTTTTGTGACCTAGTATGTGGTCTATTCTGTAGGACATTCCAAATGCACAGGAAAAGAATGTTTATTCTGCTGTCCTTGGATGTAATGTCCCAGAGCTCTCAATTAATTCCAACTGATCTATTTTGTCATTAAAGACTACTGTTGCCTTGTTGATTTTCTGTGTGGATGAAATGTCCCTTGATGTCAGTGGCGTGTTCTGTTCAAGTTCTCCAACTATTATTATTGTATTGTCAGTTTCTCCCCTTATGTCTGTTAGTATTTGCTTTATATATTTAGGTGCTCCTCTATTAAGTGCATATGTGTTAACTACTGTAACATCTTCTTCTTGTAAAAATCCCTTTGTCATTGTATAATGCCTTCCTTTGTATTTTTTATAGCCTTTGCTTTAAAAGCCTTATATTTTGTGTGATTTAAGTATTGCTAAACTGATTTGTCATTTATGTTTGCAGAAATTATATTTTTCTATCCTTTCACATTCAGTCTATATGTCTTAAGCCCTAAAGCAGGTCTCTTATAGGCAACATATTTAAGTGTCTTGTTTAATCCAATCAGCCATTCTTATTGTTTGATTGGAGCATTTAGTCTATTGATATTTAAAGTAATTAATGATAGGTATGTATTTATGTCCATTTTATTACTTGTTTTCTGGTGGTTTGTTTAGTTCTCCTCTGCTTATTTCTTCTCATTTTTGTTTCTTCCCTTGTGGTCTGATTATTTTCTTTAGTAGTATACTCATGCTCCTTTCTTTGGGTTTTTATGTATCTATTGTCAATTTTTGATTTGTCCTTACCATGGGTTTCATACATGTTAACCTTTAATTACATCTAATTGTTTTAAATTGGTATTCATTTCAGTTCATACACATTCCAAAAAATCTACACTTTACTCCTTGCCCACATTTTGTGTTTTTGATATCATATTTTACATCTTAGTGACTGTACTTTTACTGTTTATTGTACTTTTGGTTGCTTTTATGAATTTTTTTGTCTTTTATTTGATGTATTGGCTTATTTAACTGGCTGATTCTCAATCTTACTATTTAGATTTTCCCTTTCTTGTATATTGTTTATTATTTTCAATTTAGAGGGGATCCATCAGTGTTCTCTTTTCTTTTCTTTTTTCTTATTTGTGGTACCTGGAGCCTGAAGAAATTCCGACTAGGGATTGAACTCATGCCGTAGCATGCAGCCAGAGTTGCTGCAGTGACAATGCAAGATTATTAACTCACTGAGGAATGTTGTCTTAAGGTAGGTTTAGTATTGATGGACTTTTTTAGTTTTTGCCTCATTTCTTTACCTCTTCTATTTTAAATTATAATCTTGCTGGGTAAAGTATCCTAGGTTGCAGCTTTTTTTTTTTTCAGCACTTTGAGTATATCATGCCACCCCTTTCTGGCCTGAAAATTTTCTGCAGAGAAATCAGCTTATAGCTTTATGGGATTCCCTTTGTATGCTTGTTTTTTCTCTTATTTTATTTAGAATTCTGTTTTTACCTTTAACTTTAGTCATTTTAATTTTGATATGTCTTGGCGTGGATCTGTTTGTATTCATCTTGTTTGGGACCTTTTTGCTTCCTGTACCTGAATATCTGTTTTCTTCTTCAGGCTGAGGAAGTTTTTATCCATAATTTCATCAAATGCTTTTTTGACTCTCTTTTCCTTCTGGAACTCCTATAACATGGATGTTGGAAGGCTTAATGTTATATTAGAAATTTCTTAAATTGCTTTCATTTTCTAAGTTTTTTTATTTATGATGTTATGATTGGGTGATTTCCATTATTCTGTCTTCCAGGTCACTTATGTGTTCTTCTGTATCATAGTCTTCTATTCATTCTTTCTTTTTCTTTTTCTTTTTTTAACATTTTTAGCTATTGAATTATTCATTTCTGATTGGTCATTTTACATCTTCTAGTTCTTTGTTCAAATATTTACTTAGCTCTTCTTTTTCTTAATTAAGGTAACATTTTTATTACCAATATTTTGAATCTTTATCTGATAAATTGCTTCTTTCTATTTCATTATTTTTTCCGGGGCTTTCTCCTGCTCTTTCATTTGAGAGTAGTTTTTCTGTCTTTTCATTTTGCTTAACTTTATATTCTTCTATGAATTTAGGTTAAGCAGTTACCTATGATAGTCTTGAAGGGATGTTTTTATGTGGATTGTCTCTATACGGTCTGCATATTTTTAATGCCTTTGTTGGGAGAGCTGGATTTGCTGTGGACACAATTCACTCCTTTCCTCAGGATGTGCTGGTAGCTACTATCACCTTAGTAACAGGTGGGCCTGGAGATGGAGGAGCTTGAGCCTGTGCCATTTATGAGGTGGGGTTTTCTCTCTGCTCAGTGGCCCTCACTGTGCTGTCAGAAGCATGGCCTGTTTCCATGTTGTTGGAGGAGAAACTCTTAAGGGTCATTCAGGCATCTTTTCTTTTTCATTTAAGAGTGTAGTTTTTTCTCCCCACACCAGGATCTTTGCCTCAGAGGAAAGGAATTCTGAACAAATGGGACTCATGCACAGATGAAGGTCCAGTATGCTGCCTCTGTGGGCACCCACATCTCCACTCAAATGTAGCCTCTGGTGAAATTCTCCTATTTATCTCACAGCTTTTCACATACCCACTGCTTCTGCTACCCTTATCCTGTTGAGGAACTGCTCTGCAGGGCTGGTATGGATGGTATGATCTCTGCATGTATCAGGTAGTGATCTGTGGCAGAGTTTGTCTGAGATCTGGGCATCTTCTGGGTGTGCTGCTTATGTGAACACCTACAATGGATGCCACTGCCCCACTTAGGATCTGCCTTGGGATTGAGTTCCCTCTGTGTCCCACTATTGATTCTTTTCTTCTGTCATATCTGCCCTAGATCCAGTGTTGCACTGTGGTGTGTAGTGAGCATGGCTGGAACATTTGCTCAGATAGGGCTAAGGCACTTGGCAAAGTTGTCACATGAAACTCAAGAGCCGCCATAGCAGACCTCTCCTCACCCTGCCTCTGGGGCTACCTGGTGTTCATGCTCCTCACAGTGGAGTCCAGGCTTCCCTAGACCTTCTGTTTGTCACAGTTTCCCTCCAAGAAGCCAGGGAGCCTTCTCTCTTGTACACTGATGTGTTCATGGGGGAAGGTGAGCTCTGTGTCTCCTTACCCTGTCATCTTTATCTCTTACTGCTAATTAGGTCTTAATAATGTAGTTAGTGCATTCAACTAAGCCAAAGAACTGAGGGTGGTAAGCATAGTTAAAGTCTTGTAAAACCAGTCAGCACAAATTTGTCAAAGTACCCAACCAGTAAAATGGGTTTCTTGATCAATATGAAGATTGAGAGGAATTTCCAAAGTGGAGATAATCTTTTCAAAAAAGGTTTGTAGCCACAGAGGAGGAAGAAACCTGTCTGCAAGGTAAAGTTTCAGTCCAGTCTGAAAAAATGTGGACCATGACTTAAAGCATATTTATATCCTTGAGATGGAAGAAGTATGAAATCCACTTGTAAGACCTCAAATGGTCCATTGGGCAGTTTAAAATGTCTGAGAGCAGTATGAATAGGATTCCTTGGGTTGTATTTCAGACAAGTGGCACAGGTAAGGTCTGAACTTTTTGTGGCCTTGTTAATGTTTTCCTACCAATATTGATTCATGAAGGCTATCGATTTGTCAGTAGACCAATGATTTAGTTGTGAGGAAGGGGAATTCTAAAGTCTCTGGTAGGCAAGGGATATTATTTGGTCCATACCAGGGATCTCTCTTCTCATCAAACCAACAATTGTTGTATTTATAATCTTGTTTTTCCTTTTCTTAGATTGATTATAGAGCTTCTATATACAGGATTTTAAGTTATCATTTATGAAAATATCCCTTTGGACCATGAGAGTGGGTGGCTGCTATTTGTCCCTTAAAGCTCATCATTTCTTGAAAAAAATGCCAGCAAGGTGATTTCCCTTAGCTTCTAGAGAAGCAAATATATAATGCCCTGGAATGTCAATAATAGATAAGCATAAAGAAAAAGTATTGCATCCAATAATTCTTGAACATAAGATCCATTTTAAATTTTATTTTAGTTGGATGTAGGTAAGCTCCATTGCTTCTACAACATTCTGAAATCATGAACTAGCCTGAACACATATCTGCTATCACTATAAATATTGACAATTTTGCCCTTGGCTAAAGTGCAAGCCCATGTAAGAGGGTATATTTCAGCCAGCCTGTTGGGCCAAAGTAACCATAGGTAAAGATGTTGCCTCAACAAAAAGGAGTTCCAATATCATACACAGTGCAGTATTTGCCACTGTCAACTTTTAAATAAGAACCATCTGTGAACCCTGAGAAGTCAGCATTGCCCAAGGTAATTTCCTAAAGATCATAACAAGGAGTCAGGAGGTGGGCCATCAACATTAAGCAGTTGTAAGGGTCTTTGCTGGTGATGGAGATGAGAAGAGCACCAGGGTTACAATTATTATGATGTAAAGACTTATGTGAGGAGCAGTTAATAAAGGATGTGACAGAAGGTAAGGTAGCTGAGAAATATTGAGTATGATTAGAATTATCTCGACTGCATGAAATATAAATGGTTAAAGGGGATCCCCCAACAATTTTCTTGGTGCCCTTAGTCAAAAGGCAGTGGCTATAATGTCTCTAAGGCAAGAAGGGTACCCCATGCCACAGTGACCAATTGCTGGCTATAACCCTATGGGTTAATGGTGTTTTCCATGTTTTGGGGTGAATACTCCAAGAGCACGTCCTTCCTTTTCATATAAAAAATTTAAAAAGAAAATGGATAATTGGATTGACTAAGGGCGGGTAATATCATCAAACTAGTCTTTAAGGACTTAAAAGCTAGATCATCTGTCTTCCCATAAAATGGAGTCTGGATTGTTATTGTTCAGTAAAAGATACATAGGTTTGATCATTAGAGAGAAATTTGGAATCCAATTTCTCTATTGCCAACTAGTTCAAGAAAAACCTCATGGTTGGTGTTTAGTTTGGGGTATGGAGAAACTTAGGATAAAGGCTATATAGAAGGCCAAAGTTGCTAGAAGTGCTTAATTTTGTAACAATCTATTTTCCAATGCTCTAGTTTCTTAAAATATTAGCAGAAACTAAGAGGGTTTTTGTTTCATTTAGGGGCTTCCAATTACTGAAGTTGAAGATTAAGAATTTTGCCAGTCTTCCTTTTCATCTAGAATGTGACAGAGCTGATTTTCCAGATTAACTAAAACTGGATCGGACATAGTTTACCATTCTATCCTGGTTCTTTTTACTGGAAATGGGAGATCCTGGTTTAGTCCATTAATAAACATGGAGTTAAAAGTAACCTGGGTGGAATCAGCATGGGAAGGAAGACCAGAATTTTCTTTAAAAACAATGTGAAGTCAGTTACAGTAATTATGAGCAGGTTTATCAGATTTTTGTGTGCAAGCCTGAATTCTTTTCTAATTAAAAGACTTTTGAAAAGCCCTATTAGTTGCCCGATGAATTTTCCTAATGATATCACAAGCTTGATCATATAATAAGTTAGTGGGCTTTTTTCTGGGTTATAATTTTAGATAACTTTCAGTATTTTCCCAATTAGTGATTTTCATCCAATGCTGAGCCTGGCCTTCACTGACGAGCATATAAGTCATAGAAAGCAGGTTGATACATTTGAATAACTATATTAGATTCCTCAGCAAATCTGTGAGAATCTTCAGTGACTTTGAAAAAAATATTTGACTATGGTTCACAGTTCACCTTTAATTCAGGAAATATAAGAAATTAAAGTTTTAACCATTGGATCATCAGAAGTCTCAATTTCTAAGGAACAAGTTGCTCAGAGAAAAGAAGTGGTAAGAGTTTTAGAGACAAAAGTTCAGCCAGAGAATTACTATGGGGAAAACTGAGGAGATGTACTCAGCATAGAAGGATAGAATGAAGATAGCATGAGAGGTGGAGGCTGAGGGAGAGAGACAGGATGTTGTCAGAGGTCAAGCCTGAGACCAAAAAAAAAAAAAAAACACAAACAACAAAAAAACAAAAACAAAAAAACAAGGAAGAAGAGAATGCATCTTTAGAAACCATCTTATTATCAATCATTTGTTTGCATCAGTTAATTTCAAAATCTTATTTTGCAGAACGGCAACTTTAGGCTCCCAATAACATTTGGAAGCCTCAAAGTGCTCATCGAAATAGGCTTACCATTCAGTTCTGGAAATTTTAGAGCTGTAGTGATCCAATTCAGTTTTAAGAAAATTAAGTTTGGGTATTTCAAAAATTTCCCATAATGGCCATTAATATTCTAAATTGCCTTTGGTCAGGTCTGTCCATTTAGTTATAAATGTGCATGAGAAAAGACTGTGGTTTTCAAACATAAAATTGGCTGGAATCCCGGTAGGGAGAATGCTCTCAAAACATTTAGATAACTGAGATCCCATTTCTCAGAGGTTTTTCTCTAGAGTAAAATAATCATATTCAAACAGCTTAAACAGCTTATAGCTCAGACAGCTTAGTTCAAATAGCTTACAACTCAAACACCCTGTAGGCTTAATACCAGCCAGTTTTAAGGGGATAGTTTGGTCCTAGAGGAGCCAGGCTGATGGCTGAACTGGTAGTTTTGGTGAAACCATCTCTCTTCCTGAAGAAATGGATGAAAGATTTTTCAGCCATTTTCTTTTGAAATAATCAGATCTCAAAATCAGACTGAAGTGTCAAAAAATACTCACCTAGAGAATAAAGCCTTAACCAGAAAGATGAAACCTTAAAACAGATGCTGGATAGCTTCAAATGCAAAGGTAGAGGCTCAGATCCAGGAGACAGATAGATCCAGGATTAGTGAGAAAAGCAGTTTGCAAAAATTACCTCAATTGTGGGTACTGCACCTGTTTGCACCTCCACCCTTGAGCAGTCAAGTCTTTTCTGGTTCCTGCGCTGGCCACAAAAATATTGACCTAAAGTAAATTGCTAGTCAGTTTTCCAGCAAAAATGGGTTTATTTGTGATCAGCAGAGAATTACAATTTGGGGTCTGCAACCATGGAGCTACATGCAAGTCCCCGCATGACAAGGGAAGGGTAATTATTTTAGAGAGGAGAAAAGAAAGTCGAAAGGGCTAGAGTAAACAGAGCCCATGACTTCATTAGCTGAGTTGTGGCCACATAAAGAGGAGCCTTTCCTTCTCCTCTTGGGTTCCACTATTGTCACAGGGAGTGACAGGATGGCTTCCTGCCTGTATTTATTTGAGGCTTCTGTTTACTAATTTTTCACACCTCTCATTTCTCCCTCCCATAGTCCCCCTATTATTTTTAACATTTTGCATTAGTGTAATTAAAATTAATGATGTAACAGTAACTAATGTCCATAGTTTACATTAGGATTTATTCTATGTGCTATAAATTCTATATGTTTAAAAACTCTGTAATGAGATATGTGTATCAATAGAGTATCATACAGAATAGTTTCACTATCCTAAAAATCTGTTTTCAACTATTAATCCTTCTCTCTCCCTACCTGCAACCACTGATCTTATTAATGTCTCCATAGTTTTCCCTTTCCCCGTAGGTCATATAGTGGGACTCACACAGTATGCAGCCTTTTCAGATTGCCTTCTTTCACTAGGGATAAGCATTACGATCCTGCCATATTGTTTCATGGCTTGTTAGCTCATTTCTTTTTAGCACTGAGTAATATTCCATTGTCTGAACATAACCTTGTGTGTTTATCCATTCACCTATTGAAAGACATATTGGTTGCTTCCAAGCTTTGACAATTATGAGTAAAGCTGCTATAAATATTTGTGTACACGTTTTTGTGTGGATGCAAGTTTTCAACTCATTTGGGTAAATAACAAGTAGTGCAATTGATGGATCAAATGGTATGAGTATATTTAGTTTTGTTAAAAAAAAAAACCTGCCAAAATGTCTTTCAAAGTGGTTGTACTATTTTGCATTCCCACCAATAGTGAATAAGTGTTTTTATTGCTCTATATTCTCACCAGTATTTAGTATTGTCAGTGTTTTGGACTTTAGCCATTCTGTTGGGTTTGCACTAGTATCTCATTGTTATTTTAATTTGAATATTTTTTTTTTGTCTTTTTGCTTTTTCTAGGGCCATACCCACGGCATATGGAGGTTCTCAGGCTAGGGGTCTAATCGGAGCTGCAGCCGCCTGCTTACGCCACAGCCACAGCAATGCGGGATCCAAGCCGTGTCTGCAACTTACACCACAGCTCATGGCAACGCCGGATCCTTAACCCACTAAGCGGTGCCAGGGATCAAACCCCCAACCTCATGGTTCCTAGTCGGATTCGTTAACCACTGAGCCACAACGGGAACTCCTTAATTTGAATATTGAATTTACTTGATGTTGAGTATCTTTTGATATGCTTATTTGCCATCCATATATTTGTTGGGGAGTCCCTTCAGATCTTTTTTCCCATTTCTAAATAAATTGTCTTCCTGTTGTTAAGTTTTGATGTTTTTGGTATATTTTTTCCTACTCTATGTCTTATCTTTTTTACTCTCCTAAGAGTGTCCTTCAAAGAGCAGAAGTTTTTAATTTAAATGAAGTTCAAATTACATTTTTTTTTCAATAGAGCATCCTTTGGGTATTGTATCTAAAATGTGATCACAAATCCAAGGTCACCTAGCTTTTCTCCTGTTATACTCTAGAGTTTTTATAGTTTTGAGTTTTTCATTTAGTTCTGTGGCCCATTTTGAGTTAATTTTTGTAGAAGGTATAAGATTTGTGTGTAGATTCATTTATTAAGTCAAATATTTCAAAAATTATTATAAAATAAGAATGATGTTATAAGAGTGAAATTGGCAGATATTACAAAATGATAAAGCCATACAAATAAGATTTTTAAATAATTTTTAAAATAAAATAAAAGAGACAAATAACAGGAACAGGAAAAATATGATATTTGAGGGAAGGAATTGATATTCATGGACGATGAAGAAAAGTACAACTACTCAGTTTCTATTGTGTTTCCATATTCTCAGGCAAGATGAATTAGTTTCAGATCAGAAAATATGTAATCAGTAGCGGTAATGGAAAACTGCTTCCAATGTTATGTCAAAATATAAGAGAGCACCTGGTTATTCTAAATGTATTCAAGATTCCTGACTCAAATTTATTATAGAAAAGGGTTCTAAATAAATTTAATAATTACATCTCCAAATGTGCCAACAAGTTTAAGTCATTGTAAAACATATGAAAGGGGTTAGAAAACTGAATATGGAAAAACATGGTCTTATTTTTCATGTAAAGGAAATAGCATTTTGATTACTTGTCTCATATCTTGATTTCAATAAAATTATAAAATAAACCATTAAATAAGTTGTTGACAATTATGAAGTGAGATGAATGAGCACTAATTAATACATTCATTTTTTTTTTTTTTGGCTAGGTTACTAGACTAAAACATGAGGGAAATATAGCAATAGACATTATTATGTCTGTATTTCATCAGAGTCTCTATATGTCTTTCTGGAAAAGATAGAAATATCTGGGCTAACTGATAAAAATGTTAGGCTGATCTGTAACTCCCAGAGAAAGTGATAATTTCCAAGTCTCTATCAACCTACAGTGCATTCACTAATATCATGCCACAGACATCTCTCCTATTAGTAATATACAGCAGCTATTAAACAGAATTTGATGGCATTCAGTTATACTTAGTGTACATTAGAACAAGAACACTTAGTATGTTAAAAACCAAAAATATATTTTCTTAGATCAGAACATTGGTTTAATCTAACCAAGTGAAATTTGTTAGCAATCCATGTAAAGTCCTACAGTTATATAATAATTTTTATGTATTCACAACATGTTTGAAAAACCTGATTTTATCTATCTAAAAATAAGACTGATGGTGGGGTGCACATTTTGCTGACAACACATTTGAAGTATTCCATGATTACCAGCAAAGATAAACAGCTAGAGGCATGAATAATGTGCCCCCCCAAAGAAAAATATTTATCACTTAAAGCTTTGCAGAATTGGAATGGGGTACTTTGAATGTCTGTGTGTTCAATAAAGCTATAGGTAAAGAAGAAGCTATACAACTATATATTATTATATTGGGAGGAAATTCAGTAATTCAATGGAAGATTCAATTGGATATTCATTAAAGTCCCTTCTGACTGAAGTTGACTTAACAGTATTTTTTAAAGTATGCAATTTTTTGTTGGAAAATCTACTCAAAGTACTTTGAAATGCATATTTATAGTATGTAAAATCTTCCTCACTTAGTTCTCATCACTGACTTCTTACAGTCTCCATAGTTTCATATTAACCACACACTAGTATAGTGAGGCAAAATCAGTTCCCCGCTGTTCCCTGATAGAAAAACACTTTATTAATATTGGAACACTCTCTTTTTATTGTTTATCACGGTATTGTTGTGTGTTACAATGGTTAATTGCCTGGCTATTTATTTTGCATTAGCTTGGACACTGCTGTTTAATAAGAAAACAGCTTACATGTTATCAATTATAATCTTATTCATTTAGATAGAAACACGTTTGCCTGCTGACAGTAAATGAGGGACAAACCGGAGTTTGTTTAAAGGCTAAACTGGAAACAGAAACAGTTAAGTGTAAAGTCAATAATTAGAATCATTACTTCTGTGCCACTGAGGATTTATTTTCATTAGCAGTAGCTGTTAGACCTAGTTGATGATTCTTGGAAAAATAATTTTCTATTTTCTGAGACAGATGTTGTCATAATTTACCCTGGAAATCTCTTAATTCTCTAGCGACCACAAGATTAATATCCATTAGTGAATAATCATGCTTAGGTTGATGTCAACTGAATAGTACATTTGACTGGTTGCTAATGTCCTGTTCTGTGAGTGTTAGCATATTATAAAGTTATAAACACTTTTAAAGCAGTGTATTATTCTTTTGTCCATTTCTCCCCTTTCCCAAATTTGTAAAATATTCTTTGCGGTTCTGATAATCATATATGATAGCTGAGAATAAAAGTTTTTAATTAAGGCTACCAAATTGTATTACAATTTATAGATTATGATAGTTACAATAATAATTACAATATATATCTGGCTATCAGTGCATTTGCAACAGTTTCATGAAAATAACTTTTACACACACTGAAAGGCATTTTATAAGGACTGTCAGCATATACCTCATTTGTTTCTAATCTAGCTAAGCACCTTTACTTTTTCCTTTCCCTCTAAAATAACCATAATCATCATTCAATTCCTTCACTCAATAAAAAAACACACTGAGAAATCGAACAGAAATTCTTTAGCATGGATCAATTTTCTGTTCTCATTAGTATAGATCAAATTTCTATTCTCATTGACGGTGCTCTTGTTCATACTACTTGCTTAGATTCTGACTTCTTATATCTTAGTCTAATTACTGAGACTTGATATAATTCACCTTACCATATGTCTCAACTCTAAAACTCTGAATTATGACGTTTCAGGTCTTAATTTCCCACCTATATATTAATTTTCTTTTGTCACTGGAACAAATTACCACAAATTTGGTAGATTAAACCAACACATATATATTATCATTCTGTACCTCAAAATTCTGGCAGGAGTCTCACTGGGCTAAAATCAAGTTTTTGGCAAGGCTGCATTCCTTTCTGGAGATCTAGGGGCAAATCCGTTTTCTTCTCTTTTCCAGTGTCTAGAGGCTGTTTGCACTCCTTGACACATGGCTGTCTCCCTCCACCCTCAAAGCCAGCAACAACTGCTTGAGTTCTCATATCAAATCACTTTGAGCTACCCTTCTGCCTCCCTCTTCTGCTTTTAAGGACCCTCCTGATTTGGGCCCATCCAGATAAACTAGTGTCCTCCTATTTTAAAGTCAAATGATTATCAATGATAGTTCCATCTGAAATCATAATTCCCTTTAACTGTGTAACCTAACAAATTCACAGGCACTGCGGCTTAGAATGTGGGTATATTTGGAGAACATTAATCTGCCTACCACAGTGAAAATAAATATCTGAATTTTCACTTCTGATTAAGACTGAACTGGACTTGCTTTCCCACTGGAAATAATTAAAAAATCGGATATAATATATGAAATGATGCTTTTCAGGTCATCAAGTAGCAGTAATCTCTAAAAAAGAATAAGCAGACTAGGTGAGCCCTGCAGTTGTTTCAGCTTACTGCCTAGAAAGAGATAGGGAAGCCAGACAAAGCCTGGAAGTCTCTTTGAGTTGCGGAGATAGAGCTGCAAGTCTGGGAAGACTAACACAGCTAAAGTTCACAGGAAAGAATAGCAGAGAGTGCAGACAATTAGATCCCAAGATAAGAAGATGGTCTCCCTCAGCCTTACTGTGAGTACTATTTTAGTGTATGCATCTGAAGAAACTACCTGAGGCCAAATAAATAAGTAACCAAAAAGAGCCAGGGGAACAATACCATTAACTTAGCTTTGGGAATTGTTCTTGTTCCCCAAAACCATAATTGGAAACCTCATAATATATGGAACATTAGAAAGCACACTTAGGAAGGTATTGTCTAAGTAGGGAGGCAAAATTAATCCTATATAAAGGCTTTCCTGTTCCTATCTAATAAACTTAAAGTCAAGTATCCAAAGGAAAAACTATTACAAGTCACAAAATTGTGTCCAAGAAGAAAGTTAAACTATATTTATTGGAATACAGTGATATCTAGTACTCAACAATGAAACAAAACCAGGCATCCAATAAAAAAGTTACAGTGCATGAAAAGAAGTAGGAAAATATAATACCAAAAAGAGAAAAATAACTTGAAACACTCTCATCAAGGATGTAAATGATAGAATTAATATGTAAGGACATTAAAATAGTTAATACTGACTATGTTCTATATGTTCAAGGTGGTAGGGGAAAGACTGAGCATGTTAAGTAGATGTAGGTAGGGGAAAGACTGAGCATGTTAAGTAGATGTATGATATAGATAAACACCCAAATAAGATTTCAAGTGATGAAAAATATAATGTATGATTAAAAAAAGAATTATATGGGATTATCCAGTTTATACACTACAAAAAATTAGTGAACTTGAAGTCATAGCAAATGAGACTATCCAAAATGAAAAAGTAAGACATTAAACTTGGTGATTTTAAACTATATTAGAAAGCTATGGTAGTCAAAACAGTGAGGTACTGGAATAAAAATAGACACATAAATCAGTGGAACAGTTTAGAGCTCAGAAATCAACCCATGCATATATGATCAACTGTTCAACAAGAGAGTCAAGAACCAATCAATGGAAAAAAGACAGTCTTCTCAATAAAGGATGCTGGGAAAGTTGAATATTCACATGTAAAAGAATTGAAGTAGACTCTACCTTACACTATAAACAAAAATTACCTCAAAATGGATTGAAGACTAAATGTAAGACCTGAAACCATAAAACTCCTAGAAGAAAACAGGAGACATGCAATGATGTTTTGGATGATTCTTGGCAATGATGTTTTGGATGTGATCCCCAAAAAACAAGCAACAAAAGCAAAAATAAACAAGTAGGACAATATCAAACTAAATTTTTTCTACACAGTAAAAGAAACCATTAACAAAATGAAAGGCAACCTCTGGAATGGGAGAAAATATTTTCAAATCATGTATCTGATAAGAAGTTAATATCCAAAATGTGTAAATAACTTATACAACTCAATAGCAAAACACAGTCTAATTTAAAAAGTGGGCAAAGGATCTGAATAACATTTTGCCAAAGATGATAACAGATGTCCAATGGGTATATGAAAATTTGCTCAATGTCTCTAATCATTAGGGGAATGCAAATCAAAACCACAGTGAGACATCACACCTATTAGAATGGCTATTATCAAAAAGAGAGGAGATATGGACAAAACTATAATTCAAAAAAATACATGTTCATGGCAGTACTATGCTCAATAGCCAACACATAGAAACCTAAATGTCCATTGACAGATGAATGGATTAAGAAGATGTGTTACATATATACAATGGAACAATAATCAGCCATAAAAAAGAGCAAAATAATGCCATTTGCAGCAACGTGATTGGGCCTAGAAATTATTATACTAAGTGAAGTCAGAAAGAGAAAGACAGATACCATATGATATCCCTTATATGTGGAATCTAAAAAACTGATGTAAATGAATCTATCTACAAAACAGAAGGAGACTCACAGACTTGGAGAATAGACTTGTTGTTGCCAAGGGGAAATGAGACGGGAGTGGGATGGATGGGGAGTTTGGGGTTGGTAGATGCAAACTATTACATTTAGAATGGATAAGCAATGAGGTGCTACTGTACAGCACAAGGAATTGTATCCAATCTCTTGGAACAGACCATGATAGGAAATATAACTGTCAATTTCTTCTCTCAGATAATTTATATAAAGTTAAGGAAATTATATAATCTAGTAGCACACCAACACAATAATAAGAAATGAAATATTATAAAGGATTCGGAATATAAATGCTAAAGAGATTTAGAAAAAAGTAAAGATCATTGAAGCAGTCAGATAACAGATAAAATGGAATTTGAGCATGATACTGATGAAAGAGTTGGACCTCAGTAAGTGGAAGTGTAGTGCAAGAATATTGTAGTCAACTAGTACAACATAACAGAAAAAAATAATAAAAATTGCAGATAAAGAGATGAGGAATAAGAGAAATGCACAGTAAAGACTGGAATAAGAATTTTTGGAAGTCGGTAGTAAGTGATAAACTTGATTTAAAAAAATGAGCCAAGATTGTGAAATGTTGGAGAAAGTGCAGCTCTAACAGCTCATGATTCAGGGAGTATAAATGACATAAGACCCTAGGAGCTAAATTCTAAATCCACCACGTTTGTGTAAGGCTAGGTTTACCATAGGTTGTTTCTCGTAAATGACTGAAAGCCACGATGATAGTAAGGTAGATCCATTCCTATGAAATATAGAATTAAGCTCACAGGGCAACTTTGGTCCCAGGACACCATACCAGCCTGACCTAAATTTTCTTAAAACTATGCTGCAGTCTGAACCTCTTCCTAGCTAATTCTTTCCTTCACAGATGCCAGACTTGTTACTTACCTATTTTGTATATAGTAGTGTATATATGTTAATCCCAAACACCTAAATTATCCTTCCCCACAACATTTCTCCTTTGGTAAGGATAAATTTATTTTTGAAGTCTGTGAGTCTGTTTCTGTTTTGTAAGTTTATTTGTATCTTTTTTAAAATTCCATGTGTAAGTGATATGATATCTGTCTTTGTCTGACTTACTCCACTTAGTATGATAATCTCTAGGTCTGTCCTTGTTGCTGCAAATGACATTATTTCATTCTTTTTTATGGCTGGGTATTATTCCATTGTATATATGTAAAAAAATTTTTTAAATAAAAATATAGTCTTTCCAGGTTAAAATGTTCAACTCTTCCTATTCTGTTGATATTACTGCATATATTTTACTGTTAGAGTTGGATTTGTTGAATGTTCATTATTTTCTAGATTTATTGGTTTAAATGGGATTTGACTTTACCATTAGACAGTAAAGTCTTGAACATTAGGACTTTTTCTCATCTTCATATCCATTCATGGGTATTTCCTTAAGCAAAAGATATATTTTCCTAAAGCCTTAGGTCATTTCTCTTATATCTCTGTTTCTTGTGAGAAGGATGTGCACATGAGCACACATGCATGCACACGCTTATGTGTGCTAGGTTGAAAATAGTATTTATCTTTACTTCCTGATATTATCTTATTACCTTAAATTTCTATAATTATGTTTTCATTATTGAGACCTTTTTTTTACAAAGTGCTGTTTTTTTAGTGAATACAATATTTAGAGACTGGCATCGTTGATTACGTATGTGCTGTATAAAATAGCTAATGACTGAAAATAATGGCTAATATTTTCCAACTGGACTCCTTATATTTATTCCAATTAGATTGTTAGTGGTAAATATTCTGTATTCTCTTTGAAAATAACACCTGATTTCATAAAGAAAGCATGGTCTACAGCATGTGATCATAAGGAAGAGTTGTTGCTATGGGAATTAGTAGACAGGACTACCCAATATTAGAGCATTTCATAAATTTAAAGTCTGTGGACACTTGCTTTATTTCAGTTGTTTCTGAAAAAGGGAATCTACTTGAGATATAAAACTGAAGAACACACTTTTTTCCCCTGTATAAACACCTTAAATAAAATTGGTGTTAAATAAAATATGTTTTGCTTTGAGGAAATTAATCAGTAATACATGTTTTTCTCAGTACATTGAGTACATTGAGGGAAGATGAAGTGATACAACACTGACCATTTAAATACAACTCTGTAAGAGTTTAAAGATTTACCTGCAGAAGGCTAACTTTCAGCCACTGCATATGAAAGCTTTTTTATTTTTTTAAAAAAAAATTTAAATATTTTATGGCTGAACCTGTGGCAATTGGAAGTTCCTGGGCCAGGGATTTAATCTGAGTGGGAATTGCAACCTACATCATAGCTTCAGCTATGCCAGAACCTTTAACCTACTGCACTGGGCCAGGGATTAAATCTGTGCCTCCACAGCGACCAGAGCCACTGCAGTAGGATTCTTAACCCACTGTGGCACAGTGGGAACTCCACTGTAAACTTCTTAGTGAAACACAGAAATAAGAGAAAAAGAAGTACTCTAGAATTTTCCTGCAAAAGTTACTTTTCTATTCTATCATTTCTCTCTTTCAAAAAGAATTTCTGGCATAAGTAAATTTTATTTATTTGATTAATATGGAGAAATGCTGAGTTCAAACTTATGGTTATATCTTTAAGTTTTTATTTTTGGAATCCCAACCAGAGTTATGTTTGGTAATATTAATAAAAGAAAGGTAATATTTTATTTTCTCATACCATAATTGTAAGCACTGACAACCTATGTGGAAATAAAAGTGAAGAAATGTCCGAAGTACATAAACACAATAAAATATTTTATATATATTCAACACAACTGTATTGGCATTTAGATCATTGGATAATCATGTGACTTAATGATCTTCCAGTTTGTGAGCGAGGGATTAGAACAAAGTATATGAATAGAATTGGCTGAGAAAACTACCAGTTATAGATCTTCATTGCTGGAATGGTGAGACCAGAGAACACTTTTTTCATGAAAGCTTTTTTCCTTTCCTGTAAGAAAAATTTTACATAGTCACTAGTCTTTTGAGATAATCAATGACTCTGGTCTATATACATTCATCTAACAATGTGTTTGTCCAGAAACAAAATTAAGGATAACATGTGGTGAGAGTGGTAGAAACTAATGAATAAACAAATGAGACCTTAAGCTGCTGTTTAATGTTTATTCAAACTGTATGAAAAGATGCTGCCAAATTTAAGTGAAACTTTTGTCACTACGTGGTCATGCAAAGGCTCCCTATTTTCCCTAATGAACCATTTTCACATCTTTGCCATTAAGGTTCTAGATATAATTTAGATTTTGCCAATCAGATGTACCAGAAAGTCCTAGACAGCAGAAGAGTAAAAGAAATCATTTGTCTTTATTACAAGAGGCAGTGATTGTTGATATTGGCCTCACCAGACATGAGTAATTGTCACAGTCAGGCAGAGTTCTTCTCTCCCTGTAAGTCACATATGTCACAGCTGCAGGGAAAATGTGACATGTGCAGTTGTTTCCTACACTATCCT
>PVHT020000015.1:33165430-33176000 GCA_004024745.2 Catagonus wagneri | reverse complement strand
TGTGTGTGTGTGTGTGTGTGTGTGTGTGACTTTTTAGGGCCATTCCCATGGCATATGGAAACTCCCAGGCTAGGGGCTTAATAGGAGCTGTAGCTGCAGGCCTACACCACAGCCACAGAAACGTGGGACCAGAGCTGTGTCTGTGACCTACACCACAGCTCACGGCAACACCGGATCCTTAACTCACTGAGCAAGGCCAGGGATTGAATCCACATCCTCATGGCTAATAATCAAGTTCCTTACTGCTGAGCCACAATGGGAACTCTGTTAAGCACTTAATTCTTTGTATCAAATCCCTTTTCAGAAGAAATATCTAGAATTGTTTTTATATTCCATATCATATTTTATATAGTTTCAATATCATAATGTTTGAAGAAATAACTACTTTTTTATTAGAGTAAAGTTGATTTACAGTCAATTCCTGCTGTACAGCACAGTGACTCTCTCATATATATATATATATATTTTTTTTTTCTCATACCATATTCCATTATGTTCTACCCCAAGAGATTGGGCATAGTCCCCTGTGCTGTACAGTGGGACCTTATTGCTAATCCATTCCAAATGTAATGGTTTGCATCTACCAAACCCAAACTCCCTGTCCAAGCCACTTCCTCCCTCCTCCACCCTGGCTACCACAAGTGTGCTGTCCCTGTCTGTGATCTGTTTCTATTTTGTAGATAGGATAATATTTTAGATTCCACATACAAGTTATATCATATGGTATTTGTCTTTCTGACTTCACTGAGTATGAGAATCTGTAGTTGCATCCATTTTGTTGCAAATGGCATTATTTTGTCCTTTTTATGGCTGAGTTTTATATATATGGGTGTGTGTGTGTGTGTACGTATATACACATCTTCTGAATCCACTCATCTGTGGATGAACATTTAGGTTGTTTCCATGTCTTGGCTATTGTGAAGAGTCCTGCAGTGTACATAAGGGTTCATGTATCTTTTTGAATGAAAGTTTTGTCCAGATACATGCCCAGGAGTGGGGTTGCTGGACCATATTACTTTTAATAAACATAACTAATCCAGTGAAATTTTTAGGTGAATTATTAAGTTCAACAAGTACATGTGATTTTATTGTTTTTTAAAGTTCATTATTACCCTTGCATCAGCGTATGGTAAGGAACATTTAAATTACAAACAATTGTCAATTGACCATCTACAGAGATTCTTCTGAAATCCGGTGAGTTTAGTTCCAGACCACTACAATAAAGCAACTAATTCAAAAAAGTTAATTGAACAATTTTTTTGGCTTCCTAGTGCATATAAAAGTTATGTTTACACCATACTATATAGTCTATTAAGTGTGAAGTAGCATTTTGTGTGAACAAACAATGTACATACCTTAGTTAAAAAATAATGCTGTTGGAAAAATAGTGAAAAAATAATGCTTAGTTAAAAAATAAGCATGTACACACCTTAGTTAAAAAATAATGCTGTTGGAAAGACTTGCTTAATGCAGATTGCCACAAAACTTCATTGTGTAAAAAACACAATATCTAGGAAGAACAATAAAGTGCATTGAAATGAGGCATGTCTGTACTGTCTTATCAACACCTTGCTATGTCCTGGTGTTATAAGAACTTTGTATAACATACTTTATGCTTACAATCTCATATTCTAAATTCTAATCCTCTGTGTTTGGCAACCAAGGCTTCTTTTGCAATAAAGACATTTCAATTAGGTAAATGATTATTTTATTTTATCCCACACTATAGTCTATCATATTATAAGAATGTATTATATTATATAAACTCTACCATTTACATAAAAAACAATGTCCTTCTATGTACAAAAATCAACATTTGTTTGCAGAGTTACAAAGATTAATAAACTATGGTCCATTTCTAAATGTGCTCACAATCTAGTGGCAAGGGCAGGCATAGACATGACAAATTATAATACTTTCAGATTATGATGAATTAAACAAAGTATAAAAAATACTATGATAGCATAAGTAAAGGGTTATGTTCTACATCCAGTTAAATAAACCTTGACATGTGACTAGAAATGTGGTCTACCCCTAATTTGAATTTGATCAAGGCTAAAGAGAAAGAAGGACATTCTGGACAAACAGAACAGCTAGAAAATGATATAAATGAATCAACATAAAAGGGCTATTAGGTAATCAAAAATATTTTATGATATTTGAGTATAAATTGCATGCTATCAAGATGAGCTTAAATTTTATTCTCTAGGCAATCAGGAACCAACAAAGGAGAATTAGCAGTGGAAACATGATAAAAGTAAATTTAGAGAGATTTCCAGTTGTAATGGGACTTATGAAATAGAGGGGAGAATAATAGGGGTCCCAGAAATACCAATGTCCTTATTTTGTTTTGTCTTTAATGCCTATGTTACAAAGGTGATGTTGCCTCATTTTTATAACTGCTGTAGTCTAAGTACCTGACATTAAGCTTTTTTTATTGTAATGTAAGTGTCCAATATTAAGCTTTTGATTCCCAAAGCACCCATTTCAAAGACATCCATCTTGAATAAATATATTGACAGCTGTATGATATAGCTAGCAGAAAATAACTAAACAAGAAACCAGGATGTCTCACACATGAGGTTTCCCTTTTAGAATACCCTGAGTAACCTAAGGTAACTGACCACTTGAGTGAACTTGCTTTTTCCTTACCATGTCCTAATTCCCACTCATGCTCTAAATTCTCCAGTAAACGTTGAAATGTGAAGTCTCTCTCTCTCTCTCTCTCTCACACACACACACACACACACACACACACACATACACATGCACACCCAATCTCTCCTCATGACTTAGCTGGCCCTCGGGTGTGCCATGAACCCTCTAGGAACTGTGAGTAAGAGATCTCTTTTCTCCCTCCAGAGTTCCTTGATTTTTTTTTTTTTTTTTTTTTTTTTTGCTGATGTGCATCTTGCAACCATAATAAGAACCACAAGAGACTGTCCAGACACAACATTGGTTTTGGTTCTGAAAATGTCTGTGGAGGAGGATCCCACAAGTAGTATGGCCCAGGTGAAAACATCAAACTTTCCTAGCCAACAGCATCACTATTGATAGACTGAGAGTGACACCAAACAACTGGCTTGTAACAAAGATGAGGTCCTTATTAACAAATGGAGTTCTTCAGATAGGGGCCAAAGCCAATCTTTCAAAAATAATGTTTTTTTGAAATTCTGCTATGTGTAATGAGAAATATACATTATATATGACTTTATGATCTCATACATGGTTAGTTACTTATTATAGTGTTAGTGTTTTTTGACTTTTTTCAATAAAGAATGCCCATAATTTATATAATTGGTCTAAATTATATCGATTATATACCTTGTCTAATGATATTGTTGATCAGTTTACTCTTTTTGAGTAAATGTGTCCTATTATTGAATCCCCAGTAAGCAGTAAGAACTGAGAAATGCTTCAAGATATAAGCGGAGCCTTAGAGATAGGTCTCAAATCTAAAATGATTTATGATAGAAGTTCCCATATGGTACAACAGGTTAAAGATCCAGCATTGCTGCAGCTGTGGCACAGGTTGTGAGGGTTCGATCCCTGACCTGGGAACTTCCACATGCCATGGGCATAACCAAAAATAAAATAAAATAAAATGGTTTATGAAAGACCATTTTATATTTAAGAAAATCTGTACAAAATTATATACCATCATCTAATCCAATAAAAGATATTTCATTACCTACATTTCTCCATTTTTTCAAGGGCAAATATAACTTATCTGATATTTTCCTTAATTATTCTTTCTTTTGCTCTCTCTTTTGTCATTGAACAGATTTTTGCTGGAACCCAAGGGATAAAAAATGCATTTTAAATCAAATATATAAGCTGTAATTAGGCTCATGACTTGACTTTTTTTTTTAGTGAAAAAATTGACATCACGATATAGTTCAGATTTGCCCTTATGGATAAAGATGTTAAGGTCACATCTTATTAAATCTTGTTCATTTTTTTCACGTTCAAGAGACAAAAAAAATCAATTATTTAATCATTGTATCTTTTTCTTAGTGGACTAATAGAATAATCATATTATTTCTCTGTTTTTATTATTAATTTCCCTATGTTCTATTAATTATTACTGATAGAATGACAAGGTTAAAAAATGCCTTTTGTTCAATACTGTTGAGTGTCTTTGAATGCCATACTTTTGAACCACACTAAATATTCCAAAAACTTTATAGTATTCCAAAAACAGGAATAATGCTCATAGGGAAATATTTTAAGAATTTTACTTTCTCAAATTAGCCTTGGATTGACTAGTGAGTAAAAAACCATGTTCTTGACTCACTGGGTTTTAATTCACTATCAGAGTTATATCTCCGGAGAACTGCATTTCTACATCTAGCAAGACTCTTCTTGCTTGTCATTCTTAATTGAGAGCAGCAGCCCAAGTAACACAACAGTACAAAGACCATCAGTAAAAATGTCACATCAAAATGAATTAAAGTAAATGGATTTGCTAGCTATCGGTGTGTCTGTCAGGACATTACCAATCTTGACTCTCATATATCATATGTATGAACTGTTTATCATGGTTGATTTTTCCTGCTGCAATGTGTACACCAGCAATTATAGCAATTGCCTACACAATGTAAAATCAGTTGGCATAAAGCTGTAATAAAAATTGTGTGATACTACTGCAGGTATGAGCGTTCAGATTAATTGAACAAAACAGAAATTATAGAAGGACAAAGACAAGTTAATTATTTAGTATAAGTAGAGCATATTAAATTGAAGTGAGAAAGAGTTACTATTCAACAAAGTATGTTAGGATAAATAGTGATTTAGGAAATATATCATCTCTATAACTATGTCTATATGTTTACATCATATTTTTTCCTTTATAGTACTTATATGAACTAAATCAATGGTTTAAAGCCAGGAGATATGTGTTAGAATAATTTTTCAGCTCTCTCAAAATTTGCATTACAGCTGTGTTCACTTGAAAAAAAAATGGAGCAAGCTAAAATATTGAAAATAGAAGATGTTATATATTGGTACATCAAATCAAAGGACTATGATAGAAGAATAACATCTCATTTTATTGACATGAAAAAACTTATAATATTGGGAAAATTAGCCAGAATACAATATTGCACGTATAGTGCCAGGAGTGGGGAGTAAAAATGAGAGAAGAATTAGAGAAAATACATCATAAAATAATAGTTACCCCTGGATATTGAAAATAGTTTTTCATATTTCATTTACTGTTTTTTTCTTTGCTTGTCTGTATTTTCAATTTGTCTTCCCTTAGCACATATTACTTTTTCATTAATAATATTATCAAAGTCACAAAAAGACTGAATTGTATATTATATATGTATCATATAATAATTATATATAAATAATACATTATATAATATAATTTATATATTATATATAATTTATATCCTTACTATATTATATATTTTATTTTTATTACAAATTCTATATTCTTTTTAATAATTTCTATATTATATGTATATATCATTTTTCTGTATTATATGTGATTTCTATAACCAGTTCTGTTTCCTGTAACAATTGATTTTAGTTATCTTTCTTTTTAGTGTGTCAGCATGATATAAATACAACCTGTTGAAAAGTGAAAATTGAAAAACCCAGTCAACTGTGTCTCTTTTCCACACATTTTTTTTTTCTGTGAACTGAATTAGCTGAAAGATTGGATGACTTAAAGAAATAATGATATAATGCACTTAATAGTAAATGAAAAGTCTGTCAAAGTATAATCATCATAGTATTTTAGAACAACAAAAGACTTTAGAAATCAGATAATATAATCCTATCTTCCTGGAAATGAGAAAACTGAGTAATCTGTAGTCTTTTTTAAAAAACGTAATGTGTATATTGAACATGTGTTCTCAAAAGACTGTGTAGGAAAAAATGTAGACAAGAAGAAGAAAGCAATTTTAATTAAGAAGCAAGGGAGTGCCCATTGTGGGTCAGCAGGTTAAGAATCGGACTAGTATCCATGAGGGTGCAGATTCAATCCCTGGTCTGGTCTCGCTCAGTGAGTTAAAGAATCTGGCATTGCCATGAGCTATAGTTTAGGTTGCAGACGTGGCTCAGATTCCATGTTGCTGTGGCTGTGGCGTAGGCCGGCTGCTGTAGCTCCGATTTTACCCCTAGCATGGGAACGTCCATATGCCACAGGTGCAGAACTAAAAATTCAAAAAAAAAATTAAAAAGCAAATTAAGAAGCAAAACAGTGAAACACTGGAATTATCAACTACAATATTCTTCTAATTCTTTCCAGGACTACGTAATTTTGGATTAAACTAAACTGTCCATTTGGAGTAGAGAAAAATTCAGGCCCAAGGAATTGTTTTCAAAAGGAAAGGCTAATCATCTTGTTCTCCATGGTTTCTTCTCATTCTTAAGCTTGTATCAAAAATTTCTGAGACTCATAGAAAAAGTCTTCACTGGTAGTGTGGTCAGATTGCCAAAAAATTAAATCCTGAAGTAATTTCCCTGTAACTAAGGCAAAGGAAAAATAAAAAAGATCCACAGCTACAAAATCTTGTCACAGCAAGAAGACTCTGGCTTATAAAATACAGGCACATTTGTATGAGGAAATAGATTGAAATGTGAGAAAAAGAATGTATAATATATATGTGTGTGTGACTGGGTCACTTTGCTGTACAGTAGACAATTGACAGAATGCTGTAAACCAACTATAATGGAAAAAATAAAAATTATTAAAAATAATAATAAACAAATTTCAATCAGGCAATGGATTAAAAGCAGAATCACCATGATGACACCAAAGCCATATGCAGAAATAGTATATAAAATACAATCAATATAAAAATGTTGTTAGAGTTCCCACTGTGGCCCAGCGGAAACTAACCCAACTAGTTTCCATGAAGATGTGGGTTCAATCCCTTGCCTCACTCAGTGAGTGAAGGATCCGGCATTGCCATTAGCTGCAGTGTAGGTCGCAAACGTGGCTTCGATCTGGTGTTGCTGTGGCTGTGGCGCAGGCCAGCAGCTATAGCTCCAATTTGACTCCAGTCCTGGGAACTTCCATGTCACAGGCGTGGCCCTGAAAAAAAAATGTTGTTACAAAACAATTGCCTATTACAGCGAAAATTGTTTGCGTCCATTTTAGTGACCAAAATATGATTATTTAAGAAACTTATTTGTACCTGATTTATATTTTTGTTAGAACTTCTCCCATGTTATAACTGCATTGTTTTGTTTTATCTCTCAGTTAATGGATATATTTCTTTTAATAATATGACCACTCTTATTACTGCTATTCAACATCATACTTGAAATCCCAGCCAGAGCAATTTAGCAAAAAAGAAAGCTTCCAAATTAGAGAGGAATAAATAAAACTGTCTCTCTTAGAAGATGATTCATTTTATATAGAAAAATCTTAAAGAATACATCAAAAACTATTGAACTAATAAACAAATTCAGTGAATTTTCAGGATACACAATGTACCAAAATTATTTTAATTTCTCTACACTAATAATGAACTGTTATAAAGAGAATTTTTTAAATCCCATTTACAATTGCATGAAAAAGATAAAATAATTAGAAATAAATTTAACCAAAGAAGATAATGACTTATACACTGAAATGTAAAAAAATGCTGAAATAAATTGAAGATGAATGAAGTAAAGACATCCCGAGCTCAAGGATTAGAAGAATTAGTATTGTTACAATGGTCATACTACCCAAAGTACTTAAAGATAAAATACTACCCCTATTTTAATTCCAGTTACACCTTTCACATAAATAGAACAATCTTTCAAATCAATAGAACAAAATAAATATAACACCTTTCACAGAAATAGAACAAAAATTTGTGTAGATCCAAAAAGACCCTGAATGATCAAAGCAAACTTGAGAAAGAACAAAGCTGGACACATCACACATCCCAATTTCAAACTATATTATAAAGCTATATTTATCAAAGCACTATAGTGATTGTATAAATATCACATAGATCAATGGAACAAGGTAGAGAGCCTGAAATAAACCCATGCATATACAGCAAATTAATTTATGATGAAGGAGCCAAGAATATACAATGAGGAAATTATACTCTCTTCAATAAATGGTGTTAGAAAAACTGTACAGCCATATGCAAAAAATGAAACTGGACCACTGTCATACCATATACAAAAATCAATTCAAAATGGATTAGAGTTAAACATAAGAACTGAAATCATAAAATTTCTGGAAGATATAGGGTTTAAGCTTGACATCAGTCTTGGCAATTATTTTTTTTGGATTTGATGCCAAAAGCAAAAGCAACAAAAGCAAAAATAAGCAGGTGGGATTACATTAAACTAAAAAGCTTCTGTAGTGCAAGGAAACAAAAAGAAAAGACAGCCTATGAAATGGAAGAACATATTTGCAAGTCATATATCTAATTAGGGGTTACTATGCAAACTATATAAAGAACTCATACAAACACAATATTATATTTTCATTTATCCTTATCAAAATATAATGGTGACTCTATCTTTGAAGTTTGTGAAATTTACCTCTTTTTTTTTCTGTAATGAATAAATTTGTTCTTAGTTGAATTAGAAAAATTGCTATAAAATTTGCAGTAGTCACTTCAATTCTATTTTAAAAATGTATTGTTACTAATGGATTCTCCCCTAAATCTGTTGAGCAGTATTCGAGTTTTTTTCAGTGGGCCCATGAAACCTTAATTCTACTGTTGTTGCCCTACTTTAAAGAAGCCTTAAACTCAATCATGGCTCTGAGTTAAATCTCAAGGAGGATGTTTGCACAGTGAGTGTTAGACATTATAAGTGTTAATATACAGTTATCCCTCTGTGTACTCAGGGATTATTTACAGGACTCTTTTCCTGTGGATAGCAAAATCTAAGGATGCTCAAGTCCTTTATACAATATGGCATAATTTTTGCATATAACCTATGTACATTATCCTATATACTTTAAATTATCTTTAGATTACTTATAAAAACTGAATGCAATATAAATGTTATGTAAATAGTTGTAAGTACAGTATAAATGCTATGTAAATAATTGCCAGTGCACAGCAAATACAAGTTTGGTGTTTGAAACTTTCTGGAATATTTTTTTCCAAATATTCTCATCTGTGGTCACTTGAATCTGCAGAGACAGAAACTGTGGCTACAGAGAGAAGACTGTAATAACATCTTTTGACACAATTGCCCATAAAGATTTTTTTTTTGGTGGCCAAGTGTTACTTTTATTTCACTCAAAAAGTATATCTATCATAGAACTGGAAGAAAAACACATTGCATGAATATCTGCAACAGACTGTATATTTTCATTTAATTTTTTTATATTGTTAGCCTTAGTAGTCTCTTACGATCCTTTACATTTCTGTGGTGTTGATTATAACTTTTTTTTCATTTATGATTTTATTGATTTGGACCCTCTCCTATTTTTTTTCTTGGTGAGTCTGGCTAAAGATTTATGAATTTTGTTTATCTTTTTAAAGAATGAACTTTTAGTTACATTAATATTTTCTATTGTCTTTCAGTTTCAATTTCGTTTATTTCTGCTCTGATCTTTATGATTACTTTCCTTTGACTAACTTTGGGTTTTGATTGTTCTTCTTTCTCTAGATGCCTTAGGTATAAGGGTAGGTTGCTCATTTGAGATTTTTCTTGTTTCCTGAGGGAAGCTTTTATTATTATATACCTCACTCTTAGATATGCTTTTGCTATATTTCATAGGTTTTGGATCATGTTTTCATTTTCTTTTGTCTCTAGGTATTTTTGACTTCCTCTTTAATTTCTTTGGTGACCCATTTGTTGTTTAGTAGAATATTGTTTACTTTGTGTGCTTGTGTTTTTTGCAGTTTTTTTTCATGTATTTCATTTCAATCTTGTGGTATTGTGGTTGGAAAAATATGCTTGACACAATTTTAATTTTCTTAGATTTACTGAGACTGGCTTTGTGGCCCAAGATGTGGTCTATCCTGGAGAATATTCCCTGTGCACTTGAAAAGAATAAGTAGTCTGCTGCTTTCAGATGAAATGCTCTATAAATAGCAATTAAATCCATCTGGTCTTATATATTATTTAAGGCCAGTGTTTCCTTAATGATTTTTCTGTCTGGATGATCTATCAACTGATGTAAATGGGATGTTAAATTACCCTACTATTATTGTGCTACTGTCAATTTCTCCTTTTATGTTTGTTAATATTTGCCTTATATATTGTGGTGCTCCTATGTTCAGTGAGTATATATTTACGATTGCTATTTCTTCTTGGATTGATCCCTTGATTACTATAGCGGCCTTCTTTTCCTCTTGTAATGGTCTTTATTTTATTTATTTATTTATTTACTTTTTCCTTTTTGTCATTTTAGTGCCACACCCGTGGCATGTGGAGGTTCCCAGGCTAGGGATCTAATCGGAGCTGTAGTCACTGTCCTACACCGCAGCCACAGCAACACAGGATTGGAGCCGCGTCTGCAGCCTACACCACAGCTCATGGCAATGCCAGATCGTTAACCCACTGAGCAAGGCCAGGGATCGAACCCACAACCACATGGTTCCTAGTCAGATTCGTTAACCACTGCACCATGACGGGAACTCCA
>PVHT020000015.1:33151609-33164430 GCA_004024745.2 Catagonus wagneri | reverse complement strand
CTAGGGATCTAATCGGAGCTGTAGTCACTGTCCTACACCGCAGCCACAGCAACACAGGATTGGAGCCGCGTCTGCAGCCTACACCACAGCTCATGGCAATGCCAGATCGTTAACCCACTGAGCAAGGCCAGGGATCGAACCCACAACCACATGGTTCCTAGTCAGATTCGTTAACCACTGCACCATGACGGGAACTCCAGTGGTCTTTATTTTAAAGTCTATTTTCTCTGATATAAGTATTGCTACTCTGGCTTTCTTTTGATTTATATTTGCATGAAATAAATTTTATCATCTGCTCACTTTCAGGCTGTATGTGTCTCTAGATCTAAAGTGAATCTCTTGTAGAAAGCATATATATGGGTCTTATTTTTAAATCCATTCAGCCACTCTGTCTTTTGGTTGACACATTTACTCTGATTATATTTAAGGTAATTATCAAGATATATGTTCTTATTGCTATTTTGTTAATTGTTTTGGATTTGTCTTTGTTGGACTTCTCCCTCCTTCCTTCTTCTTCTGTTCTCTTGTGTTTTGATGACTATCTTCAGTGTTATATGTGTATTACTTTTTCCTTTTTATGTTTATTATAAATTTTTCATTTGCAATTATTATAAAGCTTTTGTACAGCAGTCTCTTTCTCTCTCTCCCTCTCTCTCCCCCCTCCCCCCATATATTACACACACACACACACATATATATATATGATTAAGTAGTTGATCTCTTAATTTCAAATGCATTTGTACTTTCTTCCCCTCATGATTAATGTTTTTGATATCATACTCTACATCTAGTTTTTTGGGTATCCTTTACCTATTTATTTGGATATAAATGACTTTACTACTTTGTTCTTTTGACCTTCCTACTAGCTTTATGTGTGGGTGATTTCCTACCTTTACTCTATGTTTTCCTTTACTATGAACAACTATATACCAATAAAGCAGACAACCTAGAATAAATGGAAAAATTCTTAGAAAGGTGCAATCTCCCAAGACTAAAAAAAGAAGAAATAAAAAAAATGAGCAGACCAATTACCAGCAATGAAACTAAATTAGTAATTTAAAACATCACAACAAACAAAACTCCAGGACCAAATGGCTTCATAGGTGAATTCAAATAAACATTTAGAGGGGAATTAACACCTATCCTCTGAAATTATTCCAAAAAATTGCAGAGGACAGAATACCTTCGAACTTATTCTATGAAGCTAGCATCACCCTGATACCAAAACCAAATAATGATATTACAAATAAAGCAAAATATAGGCCAATATCACTGATGAACATAGATGAAAAAATCCTCAATACAATACTAGAAAACCAACTCCAACAAGACATTAAAAGGATCATACACCACGATAGGTGGGATTTATTCCAGGGATGCAAAGATTTTTCAATATCTACAAACTGATCAAAGTTATAGACCACATTAACAAAAGGAAGAATAAAAACCTTATGATCAGAGTTCTCATTGTGGCTCAGCAGGTTAAGAACCTGACATAGTGTCCATGAGAATGTGGTTTTGATCCCTGGCCTCATTCAGTTAAGGATCCGGCATTGCTTCAAACTGAGGCATAGGTCATAGATGTGGCTTGGATCCACTGTTGCTGTGGCTGTGGTGTAGGCCTGAAGCTGCAGCTCCTATTTAACCACTAGTCCAGGGACTTCCATGTCACAGGTGTGGCTGTGAAAAGAAAAAAAATGATTATCTGAAGAGATGCAGTGAAAGCCTTTGACAAAACTCAACACCTACATATGATTAAAAAAAAAAACCCTCTAGAAAGTTGGCATGCAGGAAACATAACTCAATATAATAAAGGCCATATATTACAAACCCACAGATAACATTATACTCAATGGTAAAACGCTGAAAGTATTTCCTCTAATGTCAGGAACAAGACAAGGCTGCCTACTTTCACCACTTTTATTCAACATAGTTTTGGAAGTCCTAGCCATGGCAAAGAGAATAAAAATAAATAGAAGAGATCCAAATTGGAAAGAAAGGAGTAAAACTGTCACTGTTTGCAGATGACATGATACTATACATAGAAAATCCTAAAGATGCTATCAGAAAACTACTAGAGCTCAATAATGAACTTGGTAAAGTTGCAGATAAAAAATTAACACACAAAAATCATTTGCATTCCTATACCCTAACAATGAAAAATCAGAAAGAGAAATTAAGGAATCAATCCCATTTACCAACACATGAAATAGAATAAAATACCTAGAGATAGACTTACTATAGGAATCAAAATACCTGTACTCACAAAAATAGAAGACACTGATGAAAGAAATTGAGTATGACACAAACAGATGGAAAGATAGTCCATGTTCTTAGATTGGAATAATCAATATTATTAACATGACCATACTACCCCTGGAAATCTATAGATTCAATGCAATCCCTATGAAATTACCAATAGCATTGTTCACAGAATTAGAATAAATAATTTAAAGATGTATATGAAAGCCAAAAGACACTGAATAGCCAAATAAATCTTTAGAAAGAAGAACAGAACTAGAAGAATCATGCTCCCTGGCTATAGACTATACTACAAAGCTACAGTAAACAAAACAGTATGATACTGGCAGAAAAAAAAAAAAAACCAGACACATAGATGGAAAATAATAGAGAGACCAGAAATGAACTCACATGCTTATGGTCGACTAATCTATTGCAAAGGAGGCAAGAGTATACAATGGAGACATGACAGTCTCTTCAACAAGTGGTGCTAGTAAAGCTGGACAGTTACATGTAAAACAGTGAAACTGAAAATTCTCCAACACCTTCTACTGTTAGCCTTTTTAGTAACTACTGATGATACTGAGGCATAAAACAGGATTCTTTTTGGCTGTACCTGCAGCATGTGGCGGTTCTTGGGCCAGTGATTGAACCCTGGCCACTGCAGTGACAATGCTAATTGTCTGCAATTTAACCCTCTGCACCACGAGGGAACTCAAAACAGAATTTTTAAAGCTTTTTCTAACTAACTGAAGTTTCTTTTTCCCCAGACAAAGTGACTTTTAGATACTCCCAATAATAATCCAGATTTAAATACTTCTCTGTCTTAAAAACCCCCAGAAAAGACACATCTTTCAATAGTGTTTTTAGTCTCACTAAGAAGGCCTTTCACCTTCATATAAGTCAGCTTTTGCAAATATTGATTCCACTGGCCTAAGTGTCTTATAAAATTATTCTCAAGAAAAATCTACAAGTTAGCTGCAGCAGTTTCTAGAATTCAATATAATCTGATTCTAAAGGTGAAAAACAGCACAAAAATCAGATCCTAATTATGCTGCCTCCTGGTTATTTATTGAAAAATATTTTTGAGCACTGGCGAAGTAATCCTTATATGAAAACCAATAAACTAGGGTGTAGCCTTTAGCCACTGAAAGATGATGATCATTTTCTTCAGGGAAGGACTGATGCAGAAGTTAGAAACCTATTTTTATCAGTTTCATGTGTGAACCGTCAACTCATTACATGTGCCTAGTGACAAAGTGTAGTGAGGAAAAGTGTTTATTTTTAGTTTCTATTCATGTAAGTCTCAAACTGGGAATTTCCTGTCACATTATCTTCATTATTAGTGCTATATATCTTCCCCACTGCAACAGAAAAGATTTTATCTTATGAGGCATTTTCATCTTTTAAAGTTTAACAGTTGACTTTGGAAAGGAAGTACTGTACTGGGGATCTGGAAATATTTAGAGTCCAACTGAAACAAATTCTCTGATTTGATATTCATGATGCAAATCTGTCTAATGCCCAGTTAGTGTCTATCTGTCTGAGGATGTGTCATAGTTGATAAGAGAACCCATTATAAAGGACTGAAAACATTTTAAAAGTACATCAATATTATTAAAGTCCAGAAACTGATTATATGTTATTATTATGTGTATTCTGTACACCCTAGTTTGTATGAGTCTCATGGAAGATGGATGATGGGAACTTGGTACAAAAATCTATGAGTTAATGCAGTTAAATTATACTGTTGGTGATGGATAAAGTCTCAGTTATCAAGTATTTAATAGTAGTATAGGTAATGCAAAAACGGACAAGGGGTTCTGATTTAATTATGTATTTTCTGTATGGCTTCACTAACGAAATTAATTGGCCTCAGGGAGATAGCACAACTGAGCTGTAAAAAAGCTGTTTTAGCCTCCCAATCCAGAGGAGCATGGCACTTTAAATAACAATCTTTGAATAATAATGAGAAATGATATTAGAAGGATTGATTGAGATGAGTAAGTGAAATTGTGACTGAAACCTATATCAAACAATTATGTGAATCATCTGTGTGTATATCCTATGAGAATTAATTCTTTGCATTTACTCTTCTTGGTAATTCCCTGTTTTGAATTTGGTATATTAACCACACTTAAATATCTTCTAACCTATATCAGGAGTATGCTCTTTACTATCCTTGAAGCCATGTGTATTTTAAACATCGTTATTGATTACTTCTATTTTACTTATTTTGAGTTTGATATATGCCAGCTGTCTTAGTCCATTTGGCTACTTTAACAAAAATACCATGGGCTGAGTAGCTAAAACCACAAACATATCTCACAGCTCTGGAAGATGGCAAGTCCACCCTCAGTGCACCCACAGATACAGTGTTTGATGAGGGTCAGCTATGTGGTTCATAGATGGCCATCTTTTTGCTTTATGCTTTTATGGTGAAAGTGGAGAACTTTGGTCTTTTCAGACTCTCATAAAGTTCACTCATCCCACTCATGAGGGCCCCACCCTCATAACTTAATTACCTCCCAAATATTCCATCTCCAAATACATGCATATTGGGGATTTAGGTTTTAACATGTGAATTTGGGGGGAACACAAATATTCAAAGGACAGCACTGGCAAATGAAGGTCTTTCATAAATTAGGACTGTTATGTTTATTATTTTCTAAATTTTATACATAAATGTTGAACAAATATGGGAGCTTTTTCTACTTACAAACCAATATTGGGGGTTTTATCCATATTAAGTTTTCACCAAGATGTGAGCAACAAAGTATATTTTCCCCTACCCTCTTTTTTTTTTTTTAGGGCCATACCTGCAGCTTATGGAAGTTCCTGGACTAGAGGTTGAATCACAGCTACAGCTGCCAGTCACAGCCAAAGCAACACAGAATCTGAGCCACATGTGCAATCTACGCTACAGCCTGCAGCAATGCCAGATCCTTAACCCACTGAGCGAGGCCAGGGATCGAACCCACATCCTCATGGATACTAGTAGGATTCTTAACCCACTTAGCCACAGTAAGAACTCCTCACCTAGCCTCTTAAGTATTGTCTACGCATGAGGCTTGAAGGAGTATTGGTGTTTCCTGTGTTAGATTTTGTGAGAGGTGATTACTGAAAATCTGAAAGTTTTTTTTTAATCAGCAGATAGCAATAGCAAGCAAAAGTCAGTGTTCTTTTACATGCAAAAATATGTTGCCACATTTGAACTGTAGAATACCTGCCTTATTGTGACACTGACATCTGAGTTAAAAGGGAAAGGACAGATCTACTTTCACTGGATGCAGACACATCCTCCATACCCTTTACCTACAAATGCAGTTATTAAAACTCAGCCTTTTTTGTATCTGCACAATACTTGAGTTTTTTTTTAACAAAGCAAGCCAACTCACTCTGTGATAGAAAAGGCTGAGAATGGAAATATGGTTTGGCTAAGACTTGTCTACTGCAATCTTCCTTAGTATGCAGATCATATCCTGCCAACTATACTGCAGGGAGCAAGCAGTTATCACACAAATGTGCATCCTCCAAGCCAGAATAAACACCCTGTTACTCTCCACTTAATCTAGTTTTCTTGAAGGAAGAGAAAATAAATAGGGGAAAAAAAGAGAAAATGAGGAAAGGGGGTAATGAAATAAGCCTTTTCCAAAAAGTCAACAACCAGCAGTATTTTTTTCTGACCATTTTCTACTATAAAAAAATTATCTCAGCCATTAAGCTGAAGAGCCGACAAGTAGGCTTCCAAGCTGTGAAAGGAAGTAGCAACTTGTACCATGTAGGAAGTCCTTTCTGCCTCCTCTTTAATTTTTCTAAACCGTGATTTCTCTGTTAAATCCTAGTGCTAACTCCTAGAGATCAGGAGTCTCTCATCCACCTTTTCCTGAAAGAAAAAGCCCTTGGGGGAAACTATATTACTAATGACCTTCAGGATATTTATTGGAAAGGAGAGGAGACAGTGCAATATAAGGAGGCAGCCTCCATTTCTATTTTCTTGAGCAGAGGTGTGTGGAACATTAGGATGCAGCTGACAAAACTGCAGCTGTTGCCTATCTATGAACTCATGTCCCAAATTAGTAAAAAATAGCTGTTTTGCAATTACAGAAACAGCTGCTCTGCTTTTTTAGGATCACTGTTGCAATAGCTTTTATAAAACATATTGCCATATGTTTTGTTCTGAACAATAGGTGAAAGTGGATTAGGGTACTCAAAGATATGCTAAAAGTTAAGATATTGTTTTAGTTTTCTGAACACTTTATGCATATTTCATTCATAGTTTTTCAGCATTGAGTTTCTTTAGTGGCAGTTGTTTCTCAGAAAAGATTGATGTCTTTCCCATTTTCTACTGTATATATTTAACAATGTATGTATTGTTTCCTATACATATATTTCTATTTCCTATACCTATTGGGGTTTGAATTTGGAAGGCGTTCTTGAGTTCATTCACTTTACCATGCTTCATTTTAAAAATTCTTGGACAGTGAACAATGTATTACAAAAATCTTAATTTGGTATTCAGTTTTTTTCTTAGCTTTCCTTTTCTTAAATACGTAATTTCACTCAAACCCTCAATTTATGCTTTAGGTTTAGGTTAGAGAAGTGAATTTACAATCTGTATTTATTAAAATGGAAGTTTATTAGATTTATTTATTCACCTAAGTTTATTAGATTAATAAAATTATTTGTAAATGTAATAATTCTCAATTTTCTAATATATGTTTAATACTGATATTTTGGTACTTTGGTCAAAATTCTGTTAAGTTAGTAAACACTAGTAAATCATTTAAGAAATTAATATTATGTATTTTATAAATCTTTTCCACTTATATAATTTAATGACCAATCTATTATAAATGGTATGACCAAACATCCAAAGACTAATAAATACCCATACCAAAGAAGGACAGTTAGGAAATGTATGACTCCTAGTCTAGTGAAATAATTAGTTTTGCAAAGGTAAAATTCTATGCTTTGCTTATAGGCATAGTTATATGGGCGTATTGACTGATCCTGATAACCTTTTGAGAAATATATGAGTGTAAAATTAAAAAATATATGAGTGTAAAATTAAGCTTTAGCACTGCAATCTAAGGAGAAAATCATATTTTTACTAGTAAACAAGGACAATTTTATATGAAAGTCATTGAAGAAAAACATTGAATCCCCTAGTGTCATTTTTAATTTCACTTTTCTCATCTTAAGAGCAATTTTAAAAGAGAAGTATAAAAAGTTATGTTTATGGCTTATTCACTTCAGTTGACTAAGTATTATTTATGACTTTTTTGTGAGATGACCTCTGTTTTCTATGTAATATTTATGCCAGACAATTTATTTTATAGCTAAGATGAGTCATAGAAAAGTGAAACATCATAACAAGGTATTATTACATCTAATTGCTGGGCCCTTAGCTACTCTTGCCTGAAAATCACTCTATCCAAATCCCAGTCTTGTCAGTGGTGTAGCAACATTATTGACTATCATAGGTTTCCTGAGTTGGTCAACTCCTAGAGTGTATCTAATTCTCGATTGAATTAAATCATCCCTGAACTAAAGTGCATATACACACACACACACACACACACACACACATATATTTATCTGTATAAAATTTATTCACCACACACTACCACACCTTACTAGTCATCTTTACTTTGAATACTTCCAGTGAAGGGGAATTCATTAGCTCTTGGAAAAAAGAAAATCTGTATTATTTTTGATAGTTTGGGCTATTAGAAAGTTTTACTTTTTATTTAGCCACTTTTTTCCCCTTCAAATTCTACTCATTTGGGAGTTCCCTTCGTGGCTCAGCGGTTAACGAATCCGACTAGGAACCGTGAGGTTGCGGGTTCGATCCCTGGCCTTGCTCAGTGGGTTAAGGATCCGGCGTTGCCGTGAGCTGTGGTGAAGGTTGCAGACGCGGCTCGAATCCCGTGTTGCTGTGGCTGTGGTGAAGGCTGGCAGCTACAGCTCCTGTTAGACCCCTAGCCTGGGAACCTCCATATGCCGCGGGTGCGACTCTGCATAAAAAAAAAGGCAAAAAAGACAAAAAAATTCTACTCATTTGTCCTAGTTTTGTTGTACAAGGTAACAGAGTAAATATAATCTTTCTTTCATACATAATTACTTTTGATTTTAAATTGTAAACATGGATCATTTATAAATACATTTCTTGAAGCAATATCTGGAAGTTTATTTTTGTTAAATTTTACATTGCTAGATTTAGCCTCTGTTAGATCATTTTTTTTTTCTGGCTGTGCCAGTGGCATGTGGAAGATCCCAGGCCAGGGACTAAACCCACTCCACAGCAGTGACAATGTCGAATCCTTAACTGAGCATCTTTTTATGTGCCTGTTGGCCATCTGTATGTCTTCTTTGGAAAAAATTTCTGTTCAGGTTGCCCATTTTTAACTGAGATTTTTTTATATTGAGTTTTATGGACTATTTATATATTTTGAATACTAACCTCTTATAAGTATTTTCTCCCATTGGGTAAGTTTTCTTTTTATTTAGTCAGTGGTTTTCCTTGCTGTGCCACAGCTTTTAAGTTTAATCGGGTCACATTTGCTTATTTTTGTTTTTATTTCTTTTCCTTTTAGACAGAGCCAAAGAAATATTGCTACAATTTATGTCAAAGAATGTTCTGCTTATGTTCTTATCTAGGAATTTTATGGCTTCGAGTCTTACATTTAGATGTTTGATCCATTTTGAGTTTTCTTTATGTTGTCAGGATATTTTCTAATCTCATTTTTTTACATGTAGCTGTCCAGTTTTCCCAATACCACTTATTTCATTCTTAGGACTTTAAAAACCTATGCAATTAGACATATACAGTACACTTTACTTTTTCCCAACCAATCTATATTTAATGGATAACTCTTTCCTCCCAGAGCTGGATTTCAGGCCTCTATCCTTCACTTCCCTTTTTAGTTGAAATCCCCTTCATCATATCAAGTCACTCAAAATATATATGCAGGTCTGCTATTATTTGATTCTTAGCTCATAGTCCATTACTCAAGTGTCATAAAGAAGTGGTGACTCATATCACTAAAAGAGATGAGAATCATGTTATTGTTTCCTTTGTGTTTTGTGTTTAATCTTGTTTTGTTGATATTGACACCCTTATCTGTACTTGGTTTGTGAGATTATACATACTCCTGAACAATAATTGAAGATATATCATTGTTTGACCTGTTTGCTACTCATTTTTCACTGATATTAAGTATTTTTTTCTGAAATAAATTGGATATGTAGAAATGTACTATATCTAAAATTTTGAGTATTTCCGTTAGACTCATAAAATTTCAGCAGTAATGACTTTGTGGCCCCATATTTTATTCTTTTCAAACTAGAGTAAGATTGGAATTTTAAAGCAGAAATCTTAATTGTAGTTTTTCATACTGTCCTTAAAGATATTTCCTATGTTTCTTCTAGCTGTAGCATTTATTCCACCTGAATTCAGAAGAGGGAGAAGTAGTCTTGATGTTTGACAAACGTCTCAAATATTCCATTACAGCACAGAAATACATTCAGAAAGGCAGCATATCTCCCTATTTGACATATTGTCCCCTTAAATATCCTTTCATATCACTTGGCAGAGAGACATCTACCACCTCCATAGATTTTTTTTTTTTTAAACTTGCTAAGACATATGGTGCATCCTTACTGTTCTGTGCAAAATGAGATGTGTACTTTGAGTCTCTTTCTACGCAAAAATCTGAGGAATTTTCTCATTATATCTTCAAAATGAGTTGGACACTTTGACAAGGAGAGAAGGAGTAATACTGAGTTATTCAAAATTAAATGTGATATTATGCAATGAGTAAATAAATATCTATAAGAATTGAGGCTCATGAAATTGTTTTTAGTCATTAAATACCAAGCTTTGTTTGGTAGCATTCCATCTGAATTATTTAATAAATCTACTGGGAGAAATTTTAAATAGTATATTTAAATATACTAGACTAGATTTGATATAATATTGCATCAACACTGTAGATTAGGTGGTGATATAAATAATAGAAATGATGTGTTTATAGTTTATTGTGACAGAAAATTTCCTAGTAGACCTCAGCAAATTCTCAGAGTTATTCTGGGAATCATTCCAATTTATCCTTTTCTAGCACTTTATGAATTCCAAAAATGATTTTACAGTTGTTGGCTTGTTAGTTGTTGACTAATATGAGACATATGCATAAACATACTTGGATTTATATGGTAGTGAATCATGGCATTAGAAGAAACCTTGTACTTTTCCTTGCTCCTAGACTTTAAATAGAAAGAAAAAAAGTAATTTTAAAAATAGAGGATTCAGGGGAAAGAGGTTAGTGAAAAATCACCAATATGCATTGGTTTTGCTTTTTAACAGTCTCATACATTATTAATAATTCTATTTTATCCACAAACATTTATCCAATCACATTGAAACTCTCTTTTTCAAAGATAATCCAAAGCAAGGGGAGTTAATTAACGGTAGCCAAATTTGGTTGTAAAAAAGCAGGAGGTGGTTTTCAATGTAGATTTAATTGACTGAGCTAAGGTCTCTTTCATGTCTTTTTGATACAAAATTTAATAATATTTCATACACTTTTCTTTTTACTCACAGTTGACATTTTGATAATGACTTCTGTTTCCTATCTCTCCTGTGTACTTTAGACTCAAAAATGTACTCAGCAGTCTATTCTCCAATCCTGGGGCTTATGCTTCTGTTTTATGCTTCTTTTGCTAGGAGTTTATGAACTATAATTTACAGTTTCGTTTGTACTGCCTTCATTATGCTATTGAGCTTTGTTTATGGCTTTCAGTAATTTCTCTACCCACTCAAAACTTCATCCTCTTACTATATCTCTCACCATCTTTGCCAGCAGTTGACCATAATTGGCATCTCTTTCATGAGACATCTATTAGCACCAGTGTAATTGCTATCTTGTTGTTTCCATAATCACTCAACAATTTACATTAGTCATCACAACAATCAATGATGTATATACTATTATAACTTATAATTTTTGATCATACAAAAAAAATTACATAGTTCCTCATTTTCTGTAAGATAGTTGATGACTTTAAAGCCACCAAACCTTATACACAAAATCCTTTAACCTTTAACCTGAACGTGGCATTTCTCACTCTGCAGAAAAGCACTATATTACTCATTTGTTTCTTTCATCATTCCATTGAAATTCGTTTAGTGTCTTCTATATTTCAGATACTGTGCTATACACTGAGGATGTAATGGTGAGGAAGACAGGCATAGTCCCTATAATCACACATCTTGTGGTTTATTGGGAGAGCTGACAAATAAGCAATATCTATGGTATGTAATTAGTTGTTAAGATTCAACTAAGTTTATGGTAGTATATAGGAGAACAATCTAAGTCCTAGGTTATGGGATGAATTTAAAGTCACAAGTGTATAATTTGTATATAGTAAGCAGGCTAAAAATTAACCATACAAATATGTGTGCAGATTTGTATTGCTTTGCATTTAGCAAGTTGCTACTTCTAAACAAAAAAAAATTATAAACTAAAAATTCTCCAATAATAAGTACATTTTTTTTTACCATAGCCAAGCTAGAAGGTTTCCAAATTTTCATGCACTGAATATATGATTGTAGTTTGTAGTTTTGAGTTGATGGAGCTTTGTTTTATTGCATTATATTTCATCAAATGTTCATTGATTCTAGTAGCAGTAGTTTCTTACATTTATGCTTTCAATATTTTCAGACTATTTTAACACCTTTTATCTCATTTTACCCTTGAAATAATCCTTGGATATGGTAGATTGTGTTATCTTTCTTTGATAAATGAGAAAATGAGGACATAGTAACTCAAGAGACTTATAGTGAGTACCAAATAAATTGATGGTGGACTTGGAATTTTAGTTACTCATGAACACTGACACACACTTAGAGTAGCTTAAGAAGTATGCTTTGCATAGTATGCAAAGCCCATACCTCCTCTCTTTGGAGAGCTCTCATTAGAAGAGAAGCTAAATTTCTTTCTTTTTTTTTTTTTTTGAAATGAGAATCTTCCATGGCCTGCAGCTCATAGCACTTCTGTGGCAGGGAAGTGATTATGATCCTCATTCTCATACAGCTGGGATATAAGTACATTTACAGCTACTGATAGCCTCATCATTGTACATACATGCCTGATGATTTCTGTGTCCCATTCTTTGCTTCATTAAAATATCTAGGTCATGATTTGTACACAAACAATAAATGTTACCAAAGCATGAGTATGCTACTGATAGAAAGCCTTTAAAAAAAATCAGAATTGACAATGCCCAGTTTAGAGGGTACAATAAGACAAAGGGGATGAGAAGAGAACAATGTCAACAGAAGGAATTAATACCTTTAAATTTAAGAAGAGGCCCTTGTAATTGGCAATATTTCAGTACCATAAATTGTCAATATTAAGTTTGTGCTCAAGCAAAAATATTCTACCAGTATTAAGATGCCTTGGGCTGTTAAGGTGAAGTTGGAGGCGAAGGCAAAGTGAAGGTGAAGGTGATCAAAGTCAATCCTGATGAATTAAATATCCTCTTACCATTCTTTTTTTTTTTTTTTTTTTTTTTTT
>PVHT020000015.1:33121776-33151509 GCA_004024745.2 Catagonus wagneri | reverse complement strand
ACCACTGCGCCACGACGGGAACTCCTCCTCTTACCATTCTTAACATAACTTGCTGTTTTGTTTTGTTTCTTTGGCTATAGAGAAGTATGCCTTAGGAATAGAGGTTTTTCTGTCATTTAATTTAAAGGATGGTAATTTTATTGTGACCTCTTAAGATATTGAAATCACTAAAGACATAAAATTTAATAGTAATTCCTGGAAGAATAACATAAACTTTATGATTTTAAGAATTCTACATCTTTTTGATAGGTTCCCATAGGTATGCCCTCATTAGAAACTTCCTTTCTTTCCTTCCTTCCCTTCTTTCTTTCTTTCTTTCTTTCTTTCTTTCTTTCTTTCTTTCTTTCTTTCTTTCTTTCTTCTTTCATTCTTTCTTTCTTTCTTTCTTTCTTCTTTCATTCTTTCTTTCTTTCGTTCTTTCTGTATCACTTTATATGCCCTACTCCATGGAACTAACAGTATTTAGCATAACTCCTTTGAAAGAGTATAGAATTACTTGATGTTTGCTTGATAAAAATTGACAACCCGGAATATAAGAGGAGGGAGAGATATTGACTGAGAAGTTTCTCTACCAAACATCTAAAGACGGTTAACAGTATTACAGCCAAAAAGCTTATAAAAATTAAAAGTTCCATTCCTCATAGTTTATCATGAACAATCTAACATGTAATTCATGTAGATAATTCATAAATAAATGCTAAAATGGATCGTTAAAGGCAGAGTTAATTAATGTTTATATTATAAGGCTCAATTCACCAGCAGTCATATTTAAATAACTATACAGTAAGCCTTTTAGATATCAGCAGTACAGTATGTATGTACTAGAGCAGATGATCCTACTTCTTGATTATTATATTAATCAGGATTAAGCAGAAAATATCACTTGTGAAGTTATCTGAAAGTTCAAAGGATTTCCAGAAAGATAAGAATCAGGATTAGAGTCTATGTGGCCAGTAAATATGCTCCAAATAATGCCACAATATTTAGTTTCTAAAAATGCCACAATATTTAGTTTCTAAAAATAACATTGTTATTGCCACCGGACACAGATATCACAGCTTGCTACAGTCACTAACGCTGAGTAATGCTACCGCTAGAAATGCTCCCGATCCAGGACCTAGACATTGGATGTACCCACTGCCACTACTGTGCCATCATTACAATAAGTTCTTCTTGGCCTTGCTTCTTCTAGCCCCTTGTTTCCCTTTAAAAATCTGAAATAGTGGGTATAATTTGTCAATATTAAGTCTTGACCCTACAACCTAGCTTCAAGTGAATCTGGGAAAGTGAATATCTGGCATTCAAAATCTTTGTAATAGGAGAAAATAAACATTCCCAAACACAAAGAGTTTGTTAGCATTCAACAAGAATGACAGTTTACTATGGTTGCTATTTCTGGTGATCATGAAGGTCATTTAGTGTATCTATTCTCAAGAAAATGTAATGCATAATAATTCAGAATCTACTCCTTCCATTCTTAAGGGAGAAGCCTTAGTTAATTTATGTTGATTTAATTATCACTTATATGCCCCTCAGAATTGGTGTTATCCAGAATTACTTAACACCACTGACACATTCTATCACCGCTTGTAATATTATGTAACAACCTTATGGGAAATTACTCTTTCCAGCTGGAAATGTGGTACAACAGGCTTTCTTTTGCTACAATGACCTTTCAGCCTATGCAATACTAATGCACTTATTTCAGTTTCTTCAGTGTAGAGGTAGGAAAATGTAATATCAAAATTGTGTTGGGATAAGGAGCAAAAAAAAGTACTAACTTTTAACTTTCCCTTAAGTTCTTATGGGAAGACATCCAGTAATTTAGGCTTTCTCAAAGAGAGCATAGGAAAATCCATGAATATTTTTCCCACTCCATCTGTGGCTCTGCTTTCAGTTTTGTACTCCTATCTTAAAAGCATTATTTTATTCAAGTATTTCAGTCAGAAATACTATCCCCATCCCTGTAAAAATTCTACCCCTTTCCAGAGGAAAAAAAAAGTTTTTGTCTCTGTATCCTTACCAAATCCCACAGTTTTACTTTTGAATAGTGTCTTACTCTCTTCCAGCTGTGGTAACAAAAAAGCACAGAATTGGTGGCTTATAAACCACAGAAATTTTCTGCTCACAGTTCTGAAGGCTGAAAGTCTGAGATCAAGGTGCCAGAATAATTTGGTGAGGGTCCTCCTACAGGTTCCAGACCTGTCACTGTGGCCGCACAACGGAAGAAGCTAGAGAGCTCAGAGGGTCCTCTTTTATAAGAGCACAAATCCCACTTATGACGGTCTACCCTCGTGACTTTATCATCTCTCAAGGACCCCACCTCGAAATATCATCATATTGGGCATTGGGATTTCAGTATATGAATTTTGAGGAGATACAAACATTCAAACCAGTGGAAATTATAGCCCAGGAGCCTCACATGGCTTTAGCTGGATGGGCATTAATAGTTCTTTCTAAGAATCTTCAATAATGATTCAATTTCTAATGTCTCAAAGAGTGGGAATTCTTAGCCTGGTAGCTCTTTTATCATTTGACCTATTAAATGCGTACATTCCTGAAGGTAAAACATTTTTTCTTTCTTTTCATCAAAAGTAGCACAGTCTAAATCCATGTTGAAAAACAAATATCCTATAAGAAAGGTTTTGGTTCTGTTTTGAGGTAAACATGTGTCTCTTACAGAGCTAGGAAATATCCTCTGTGCCTGAAGTAATCAGGAAAGTGTCATACAAGCTTCTTTATTTCCTCAGGGAATGCTGTTAGCCTCAATTCAGTGTTCTTCATAAAATCGAGAAATGGCAGGTAGAGTTCTTGCAATTGTTCTCACCACACATCATCCCTAAAAATCAAGTATCTATAACAATAAAGAAGAAATAGCAAATCAATGTTATGCCTAATTTTACAGATAGACTCAGCTAATCAAGACCTCAGATTAACACTAAGGACTGTTAGGGCTAGAAAGTTTCTCAAGAAATAGTCAAGCCCCAAATTTCTTTTAGATATAAAAATGCTAAGGCTTATCAAAGAAGTGATTCGTCCAATTGTCTCAGCCAGAAAATGTATTTACAGTTCACAAGCACACGCTAAATTAGAAATCCTGAATGCAGTACTAGGAACACATTTTATCCAAATTATATTGTAACCTCTGTTAGTTAACCATATGGGTATGCTTAAATAAATAGTTTTAAGTGAATAGTCCTATAGCACTATTATAAATTAGCTAACATTTAATATTTTATAGCTAAATATATATTTCCTATATTCTAAGAATATTGTCCTATATTCTTACAATATTTAATAACTTGCCAGATGGACCTTAAATGAATTAAAGATATGCTGATGGGCAATGATTTTAAATATCTTCTAGAGAATGGGGAAATAACTGGAACATTTGGATTTATTGTTTATTTTTACTCCACAGAATTGCAGATTTCCAGAAGAAAGTACAAATTCCTGCCTCGTTTTCCTGTAGTTTAAAATTAGCTTACAAAAATTTATGTTTTAACTCTGCCTTATCTGGAAACCAAAATACAAATCAAGTCCACGCATTACGTAATTATAATGTGTCTTAAGTGCTCATTTATTACCCATGATGACTGTGATGAACCTTAAAAATATTCAGAAAAAATATGGATTGTTTATATTTGCCATATGATATCAGAGCCTTGGTTAATAATAGATATAAAGATAGAATAGAGAGTAAAAAACATTCTCTTCTCTAGAATAAAGAGAAACATATGGTTATATCATTTTGCCAAATAATTCTATTATTTGTTGAAGGAAACACCTATTTAAGTTCTTTTTTCCTCACAACTTAAATCAATGGAGTTTATATACAAGAGTTCATAATAATTCCACTGTGGAGGAGCAATAATTTCACAAGGCAATTTTCTTAGTACTTTTGTTATGGTAAAATATTGTTCTAAATTATAAGATAGTCTCAATTGACCTAAAAAAAAAGGAATATTCTTCTAAGTATTAGGATATATCTGTTACAAATTTTAAATGGACATAAAACAAGCATTAAAAATTTCATGAATTTCTAAAAAAATAACTAATATGCTACCTTATGAACAGGTATCCTTGGCTGTTTGCCCAATCTCTCTTCGCTCTCCTATTTTCTTTCTCTTTTTTTTTAAAATTCAATAGGCCAAACTGGGATTTTAAAAGAGTTTTGACATATCTTTTTTTTTAAACTTGAAATCATTAAGGAAATTTGTTGTTTGCATGCAGTATATTTAAACTTTAAATAACAGTCTAAATCTACAAATTTGTAAGGAAAAAGAGACAAATACATGCAATGTTTAAATAAAGTTGGAAGAAAATTTGGACTCAGAGGGCATGTTAGAATAAGATAACCAATAAGATAACCAAGAAAAAGAATGGTTGATTACAGTTCATTTCTGAAGATTAAATGATGTATTACAAATATTTCATACACACCTTTCCAACATGGTAATTCATGTCCAAAAAAATAACGCAGTTTGATTTCCATGTAGGATATATAAGGCAGAAGGAGTATTGTTACCATAATAAAAAGATAAATATCAGATAACCTAAAATATCATTTTTTTTTCTTGAACTCATCAAAGAGTTGATGTCACAGGGCAAACATGGCAAATGGGGTAAAGAGGTCTGAATTCCAAAGAGATAAACCTTTCCAAAAAGAGACCTGGGATACAGAAATTCTATCCCCTGACACAGAGCAGTCCTAGGCAGGGCCTAGAAATGGAGGCTATGGATAGAAGAGAGGGCTAACTACACAAATTTTAAATGTTGAACTATTTTTTAAAATGTAGCATAGAAAACATTTTGCAGTGATGAAAATGTTCTAAATCTTGACTGTGATAGATGTTATGTTATATTATAGTGTTTGTCAAAATTCAGAAAACTACATCTAAAAAGTGTTTTAGTATATGTAAAGTATACTTCAATAAACTGTTTTAAAAAAAGCAGAATCATTATTATTAGAATATTAGTAATAAAGGGTTGCTATCACCAAACTTGGAAGAGGTTTGAGAAAATGCTTTAAATATATATATATTTAATATATATTTATCAATTATAATATATATTTATTATGTTTAATGAATTAATTATCACAAGTTATTACTTTTGTTTTATGTATGTGAAGAGATTGGAATATACTTTCTTGACTGGGGAACTAGTTCAACAGGTATTTGATGAACAACTTACCTTTACAAAGCTGTTTACCATATTTATTAAGTGCTTTTAGTTCTTGTTTAATTGTAAATACACGCCTGGGATATGTTTATAACAGAAGACAGTGTCTTGTACTTGGATCTTAATTTATTAAGGTGACTGAATGATGATATAGAGAGGGTAATTCCATTGAATGAAGATTTTTAAAACCAGTTCCCCAGAAATTGGAGGCAAACAGGCCATGCAGGATGACACAAAGCCTATCACATGAAGGATTAAGTAAGCAAAGGAATTGGGATTCTGCCCTTATGCCTATGGTAGCAGGAAGTAAGTAGTTGGAATGTCCCTTGTTGGATAATAAGGGGAAACAGGAAGGCCAGAGTCACTGGTTGGGGAATTGCAATATGATTTTCTCACTCTGTGAAAGCTACTTTGCAGTGAAGATATTAACAGCTTTGGTTATTGGTCTGGCCCTGTGACCTAACAAACTTATGGAGAGTTTGGGGATAACAGATATCAAGTAGCAGATACAAAATCTAGAAAACATGGTTAATACAGATAGATTTTATTTCTACCTTATAGATAGCGAAACTGGGACTTAGAAAAGTTAAACTACTTGCTTAAGAACAGACACAAAGTGAAAAACAGAGCCAGTTTTGGAATCAGTCTTCTGAGAACTGTTCAGTGATTTTCCAGTTTGTATATATATATATTCACACACACACACATACACAAATCGCATACCTACTGGGCACTGTCGGAGATTCTGGAAATAAAAACAGAAGCAGTCTCTTTTCTTATTCATGGAGTAACTGAATTAACTATAAAGAGCTGAGTTGTATGAGCATATAATCTTCATATTATCAAGACTATGTTTTCTCCAACTGGTCTAAGAATCTCAGATCAAAATACTCATTAAAAATCCCTCTATTTCTAAATCACGTAGGTATCATTTTTTTTCCCAAAAGAAGAGGAAATGCCTTTTATATCATAAGAATGACAATGACTAGTCTTCACAAATTACTTAATATGTGCCAACAGGCACTCTTCTAAATCCTTTAGCTGTATTTCCCTTAATACTTAGAAAACTTTCATGAGTTATGTACTATTAGCGTATGCTTTTTACAGATGTGAACCAAGTGGCATAAAATATTATTTAAATAGGGTTGAAATTTGAACCCAGGAGGTCTTCATCAGTCCTTATTCTTAACTACCACATTAAATGGTATTCATATTATCCTCGGGCAATATAAACTTAGGATCACTGAGAATCAATACAATGAAACTTGAAAAGCATTATCCCATGGCACCTTACATCTAGCGTTCATTTGAGAGAAGATGAAGACATTAAGGTCCACAGAGTTTCTCAATGGTATGACAGTTTGAGCATTAAAAAATTCTGCATGGTTGGAGAAGTAATATGGGTTGGTGGAAAGAAAACAGGACTTTGGGTAACATAAATTGTATTCTGGATTCTCATATATTAGGTCTATGGTTTTACAAGCTACTCTAGCTTCCTCATCTCTGAAAGGAGATATCCATCTTCAAGAGTTGTTTAAGATTTAAACACATATATTAAAGTAGTTACTGCAGTATCTGAAACAGCAATTAATATCAGTTTCTTTCATTGCTTCTTAAAGATATCTGTATCCAATACTTTTAAAGTTTCACTTTTGTTCTTATCACCCTAGTATTAGTGGTTTTTCTTAGAACAGCATTTTAAGGAGTCACTCACTATTGATTTAAAACAAAACAAAACAAAAATGCCCCATGAAGGCTGTGGAGAAAAAGAAATAGGAACTCTCATATCTCAGTTAAGTGAAAGGCATTCTGGTTTACTTCTTCCTCTCTACTTTTTTAGAAAATGATAATAGCTCAGACTCTCCTAACACAATACCATATGCTGGATGGTTTAAACAAAAGAAATTTCTTACAGTCCTGGAGGTTGGGAAGTCCAAAATCAAGGTTCCAGCCCATTTGGTTCTTGATGAGAACTTTCTTTCTGATATTTTAAAAAAATTAGAGTTGTTTTATTTTATGTCTTTTTGCCTTATCTAGGGCCGCACCCGCGGCATATGGAGGTTCCCAGGCTAGGGTTCTAACAGGAGTGGTAGCTGCCAGCCTTCGCCACAGCCACAGCAACGCGGGATCCGAGTCGCGTCTGCAACCTTCACCACAGCTCAGGGCAACGTCGGATCCTTAACCCACTGAGCAAGGCCAGGGATCGAACCCGCAACCTCAAGGTTCTTAATCAGATTCGTTAACCACTGAGCCACGACGGGAACTCCTAGAGTTGTTTTCAAATATTGTGTTAGTTTCAGGTGTTGAACATAATGATCCAGTATTTTTGCAGATTATATTCCATTATAGAATATTAAAAGATGTTGGGTATAATTTCCTGTGCTATACAGTAAATCCTTGTTGCTTACGGATTTTATATATAGTAGTTTGTATCTATTAATCCCACACTCCTAATTTATCCCTCCTCCTCCCTTTGGTAAGCAAAAGTTTTTTTCCTGTGTCTGTGAGTCTGTTTCTGTTTTGCATATACATTCATCTATTTTTTAGATGCCACATATAAGCAATATCATACACTATTTGTCTGTCTGACTTATTTCATCTAATATTCTCTAGGTCCATCCATGTTGCAGCGAATGGCAATATTTCCTTGTTTTTTTTATGACCAAATAATATTCCATTGTATGTATACCACATCTTCTTTATCCATTCCCCTGTTGATGGGTACTTCGGTTTTCTTCATGTCTTGACTGCTGTAAATAATGCCACAATGAGTATCTGGGGGCATTTTTCTTTTTGAATTAGTGTTTTCTTTCTTTCTTTTTTTTTTTCTGGTTATATACTCGGGATTGGAATTGCTGGATCATAGGGTAGTTCCATTTTTAGTTTTTTTGAGGAACTTTCATAATGTGGCTCCACCAGTTTACATTTCCACCGGCAATGTGTGCGGTTTCCCTTTTCTCCACATCCTTACCAGCATTTGTCATTTGTTTACTTTTTGATGATAGCTATTCTGACATGTGCAAGGTGATATGTCACTGTGGTTTTGATTTTCATTTCTCCAATAATTAGCAATGTTGAGCATCTTTTCATGTTCCTGTTAGCCATCTGTAAGTCTTCTTTAGAAAAATGCCCGTTCAAGTCTTCTGTCCATTTTCTGATTGGATTGTTTGTTCTTTTGATACTGATTTGTATGAGTTGTTTGTATATTTTGGTTATTAACCCCTTTTTATTCACATCATTTGCAATTATTTTCTCCCGTTCCACAGGTTGTTTTTTATTTCGTTAGTGGTTTAACTTGCTGTGCAAAAGCATGTAGTTTAATTAGGCTTCATTTTAAAATTTTTGCCTTTATTTCATTTGCCTTGGGAGACAGAAAATATCACTATGATTTATGACAAAGAATGTATATACCATGCTTACATTAGGATTACTTGGCTTGACTTGAAAAGTAGTTAGCTTGGTACTTTTAAATAGATGCAGTTATTTATAGAAGATGACCATCCTCTTTCGTTGTGTTATGGAAGAAGCCAAAGTGTCATCAAAAACTGCTCAGTGGCCTTTGATAGAAACCACCAGAGAATCAAAGCTGAGGGTAGTTGGCCTGTGACCAGTGTCAGAGCCAATTTTGCTACTGCATTAGGAAATAAGTTTTGGAAGCCAGTGGTCATAGATGCAGATGTGATTTGTTGGAAATAATCCATGGCATACTTCGATGAGTGTGTTGCCAGTTTCAAAGTGCCTCATCTATAAGAGGCTGGTTGGTATTAATGAGCAAGGATAGCTCATCCAAGAGGAAACTAAAGGGATCCACTTTAAAAAGCTGCAGATGGGAGAAGGTTCTGAATGACCTGTAGAATATCATAATTGTGTCATGGCACTGATTCATATCATTTGATCTTTAAAAGCCTTAAAAATTTCATTGGAAAATCAGAGTCTCAGAATTTAAGCTGGAATTTATGATTGCAATTGAAGAGAGATGGTCAGATTTCATAGTCACATACCTGAAAATAAACGAATAAATAAAAGTGGAGCAGAGGAAGATGCATGATTGCTTAGTAAGCAATGTCAGTCAGTGCTTATTTGAATTCAGGACAGAATTCTATCTCATATCATTAATGTATATTTTAGGAACTAGTGACATCTCATTGAGAAACAATATTCCTTTTTCATACAAATGGCATGAATAACACAAGTTTATGAAGTAAGAAAGTGTTCTTTGAATTTTGATTATGTGGCTAATAGTCACAGATTACAGATATGGTAAATGAGAGGCTCATAGAAAATGTTTACTTTTAAGCTATCCATATATTCTTGCTTATTTTTAATCAATATAGGCTAATGATTGCCTATATTGAAATGACTGATCCAGGTTAAGTAAGGCACCTGGTATCACTGAGTAGAGATTTCCCTGCTTTCCCCCCACTTTCTGGGCAAAGTAAACCAAGAATGAGCATAAAATCAGAGAAGACTGTTTCATTACCATAGTAACCAGGTTTATAATCTGAGAAAATAGAAATACAATTATGTGTGTGTGTGTGTGTGTGTGTGTGTGTGTGTGTGTGTGTGTATAGAGTTGTCCCTTGGTTTCTATAGGCGATTATTTCAGGAGTCCTTGAGAATATGAAAATCCATGGATGCTCAAGTCTCTTGTATAAAATTATGAAGTATTTGTGTATAACCTAGACACATCCTCTCGTATACTTTAAATCATCTCTAAATCACTTATAGTGCTTAATACAGTGTAAATACTATGTAAATATTTGCCAGTGCACTGCAAATTCAAGTTCTGCTTTTTGGAAATTTCTGGATTTTTTTTGATACTTCGATCAAGAGTTGATTGAATCCATGGTTGCAGAACCTGTAGATACAGAGGACTAACTGCATGTATATATTCATACACATGTAAGTATGTATTTACATATTAAAATATACACATTTATATTTCATAAGTGGAAGAAAATAAATAATAAACATTCAATTTGAATCATAAAGAAGAGTAATATGAAGCTCCGTTCATTTCCTAAAGGAAATTTTTAAAATATACACTTCGTAGCTACATTATCCTTATATAAAGAAGAAAAAAATTAATGGGAAAAGTTGAAGAAGAAAGGAGATAGTGAAAGAGGGAGATGTACTATTTTAATATTTATCAAAGTCTGAAGAAGTAAATATCACCTCATTTACTAATATCTATTTATTCCTGAAAGATTTATAGAGCACTTAACTTATGCTGTGTACTGGTCATAGAACCATAAACAAGTAGAGAAAGCCCTCGTTCTCATGTAGCTTAAACTTTGTGAGGATAAATAAACAATAAACATTTTTGAATATGTGAGATAAAGATGAAAAATAAAGCAGGGAAAAGGATTACCAATAGCAGGTATGGGAACTGGGAGTGCTATTTTTTTTTTTTTTTTTTTGTGGTTGCACCAGTGAAATATGAAGTTCCCTGGGTTAGGGATGGAATTGCAGCTGCAGCTGCAGCAATGCCTGATCCTTTAACCCACTGTGCCACAGTGAGAACTCTGGGAGTGCTATTTTTGAGAGACTAGATAGGGAACTCCTTTCCAAAATGGTGACATTTGAGCAGCTACCTGAATGAAGTGAGAGAACAAACCCTGAAGCTATCTGAGTAAAAGCGTTGCAGCAAAGAATAGCCTGAAGAGCTGGCTTGGTATATTTAAAGGATTTCAAGGAAGCTAGTGGAGTCAAGTAAACAACAGAAAGAGTGGTAAAATATCAGATAAGAGACAAAATGGAATAGTTGATTATGTACGACATTATAGACAAAAACATAAAATTTATATATTGTTCTGAATTAAATTGTAATGCATTGAGGCTTCTCGGTACAGCATTAATGTGATCTGTGTTTCACAGAAATAACTTTGGCTACTGTGTGCAAAAATATTGCTAAGTAAAGGGGGAGAAGTTTGTGCTTTTTTTTAAGACCTCTTTGGCTATAAAATGTACCTTGAAATTCCAAATGAATTTACGATTTGATTCTCTGTTTCTGTAAAATGTTCAGTTGGACTTTATATAGGAACTTTAATAAATTATTTTGCTTTCAGCTGTACTGACATCTTAATATTAAAACTTCCAGCCCATGAACATATACTATCCTTTCATTTATTTAGATCTTTAATTTTTTTCAAAAATTTCTTGTTTCCAGTGTAAAATTCTTGCACTTAAACTTTTTTATTATTTTGTATATTATCGTATATAAATTCAGTTTTTTAAAATTTTTTCAATCTGATTGGTCATTGGTATTGTTTAGAGAAATACAACTGATTTGTGTATATTCTTCCAATATCTTGTAGCTTTACTGAACTTATTTATTATATCTAATACATTGTGTGTGTATAATCTTTAGAGCTTTCTATGTATAAGATCATGCCTTCTGTATAAAGACAGATTTAATTATTTGTTTCCAATCTGAATTGTCTTTTTTGTGTTCTTAACTTATTGCTTTGGCTAAAACTTCCAGTAAAATGTTGAACAGAAATGGCAAAAGTGTCCATTGTCTTTTTTTTTTCCTGAACTTAGGGAGAAATATTTCAGTCTTTCTCCACTGAGTGTGTCAGCTGTTTTTCACAGGTGCCCCTTACGAGGTTTAAAAAATACCTTTATATTCTCAATGTTTAAATATTTTTATAATGAAAATGTGTAGGATCTTGTCAAATGTATTTTTGTGTGTCTATTGAGACGATTATTTTTTTATTTGTTCTATTAGCATAGTGTATTACATTGATTTTGTTTTGTATGTTGAACCACTCTTGCATTTTTGGGTTAAATCCCAACTGGTTATGGTGTAAAGTCTTTTTAATATGCTTCTCAGTTTGGTTTGGTAGTATTTTTTTGAAGAGTTTGCAATTCATAGGGATATTGGTCTTTGGTTTCTTTTTCCTATGATGTCTAGCTTTGGTATAAGCCTATTAGTGACCTCACAGAATTAACTAGGGAATAACCCCTCCTCCTCTACTTTGTGAAAGAGTTTGCAGAGGATTGGTGTTTATTTTTGCTTCAAATGTTTGGCAGAATTAACCAGTGAAGTTATATGGAACTGACCTAAGAAATTAGCACTGTGCTTTAGAAGGAAAAATACAGAATAACAACTTTTTTAAGTTAAAATTATACATTTTAATAAAATACATAAATTCTGCATAATTATTTATATTTTTTTCTATATAATACCTCTAGAATTTGGAGTAGCCTGCCCATTACAGAAATAATAAAACGGCATGACATGCAATTATTGACTGTAACAGAATATGACCAAGTGTCAGATTTTCTTTTTGCTCATACTTTGGGGGCATTTCATAACTTCTGAGAAGTTGTACACAGGTTTATAGGACTAGGAAGATGAAATAAATACCAACTTAAAAAGCTGATATTCAATATGATTTTCCAAAAAGTTTGGTTTTCAAATAAGCTATTCAAAAAATAGTCAACATAACCCTTAATTTATCTGGAATTTCTCTTTATCATGCTGCTCATCTTTTACTCCATAATCAGTCAATCAGCAACATCATTCTAGCCATTCTACATTATCTCTGCTTAAACACGGGTCATTTGTGCATTTTTGCACAGAAACATTATTAATTTGATAATTTACCTCTAAATGACTCAAATAAAAGTAGATTTAGAGAATAGCAATGATTGTTCCTATTGGACTGGCCTCTAGATTCTGTTACATCTTAATAAATCTGTGAATAATTAAAAGACCTGTTAATAAATCTTTGAAATATTAAGGCCAGGCTTGTGAATCTTTGCTCCTGGCCCTCATTGAAGGACAGAGAATAGTTGCTAAAGGCATTAAACAGTGTTTAAGAGGGAGGTGCTATTTGAAGCATGCAACAAAAGTTTTACACTTACCACTTCTTAGTTCTGGTCAAAAAGTAATCTAAAGAGTAGTTTAGAGTAAAAAGTAAATCAAGTTGATTGCTTAATATAAGTATCACCACACTTAAGTTTCTCTTCTTACCACCTTTCTCTTTTCCTAACCTCTGACATAGAAGAGTGAATATAAATGTAGAATGTTTTCCCTGAACTTGTCCTTTGTATCTAGCTCCATTCTATGTTCATAGGCCAGGCCATAATTGCCAGAAAAAAACACTTTGACTTGGTCCGACCCTGAACAAAATTTTTAAACCAGGAAAAGTTTATTTTCATTGCCTTGTCAATTTCCTTTCTATCCCTAATTGACTTCTCATTCAAATAATTTCTTTATGTCATCATGTCACCTGATTGCTACCTTAAAGACAACCAAGAAAAATTTCTTCCTATACCTGTTTGCTCTGGGTAATGTTTCATAATTTAAGCATTTTTGCCACTAAAAAGTAATTTTCTATGCCTCATTGATGTAAGGTCCTCTACCTCAAATTAGATTAAAAATTATATGTCAGTTTGTGTGTTAAGATGTTATTTGTGATATCTATTATAGAGACACATTTGTAGTTTATCAAAAGAGAACACCTTTCACCAAAGGTTATTATTTAGGGTTCACAGGCCTCTTATAAAATTTAGAATGTTTATAAACTTTGTTGGTGGAAACAAATTACATCTCGCTTTTCGCTGCAATGTCACTGAAATTCAACATTTTCTTCTAATAGTTGATCACAGTCTAACATTACTAGGACTGTGATTGCCTCAGCAACAGAAAGATGGATATTGCTCTAATTCACTATAGATGTTGCAGATAGATGCCACTGACTGTTCATCTTTTTTTAAAAAGTTGTGATAGTATATTCACTGTTATGTTTTTAAGCAAGTTAGTTGCTATGTATACATATATTACTATATCACCATTTTTAATATTTTGATAATTATGTCAATGGTTTTCTTCCATTGCAATGCCATGTATTTTATTTCATGCATTTTAAAATATTATTCTTCTTTCTCGATCTCTCTCTCTCTCACAAACACGCACACACACACTCACTCTCTCTCTCTCTCTCCCCCCCCCTCTCTCTCTCAGGAAGCAAGTCCGACACTTTGGCACCATAACTCCTCTCTGGCCCCCCAGGAAAATTTCCTTAGTTGGCTCCAGGGATCACCTGTGCCCTGGCTCCCTCTCACATCCGGCCAGGCATCAGCTGTACACCCGGGCCTATTACTCCAAGGCCGCTTAGCAAACACTTCCAAGGCAAAGTCTCCTGAGCTCTGACCCCTGGGCACTTTCCAGAAGCTTTCCGGAAGCTGGGGGGGGGGTGGAGTGACCTGAGGGTCAGCCAAGGGTCAGCTTCTCGCCAAGGCTGGGTTGTGGCAATTTCCCTGCCTTCAGTCCCGGTTTGGCCCAGTTTGACTTCTCCAGGCCGATCACCCCAGCAGGCGTGTTGTTGTCGGGGACACGATGGATCTTCGACAGTTAGAGTTGGTTCCCTGCTCCAGGTAGGGTTAAATATCCTGGGACCGGCGTTTCCGGGCGTGGTCTTCCCACGCTCCCCCGCCCCGGTGGCGCCGCACTATATAAATGAGGCAACACCCTTTCTCCGCAGCTGCGGCTGGGCCCTGCGAGTGGCTTGGGGGGGACGCAGGCGGCTTGCCTGGATTTGCGGCGGCGTGGGCCCTGATTCCACCGTCTCCCAGCACAACAGTGGCTCGGAGGTACTTGAACTTTTGTTACTTTATCCACCCTTCTCTTCCGGGTCCTCTTGACCTCTCCTCCCGGGAAATTCTCAGGCAGAAAGAGTAACGTAGGGTTTAAGCTCTTCGAGGTCGGGTTTTCCAAATTCCTAATCTGAACTGGCATTTAAAATGCCAGGAGCCAAGACAGGAACTCAAACTATCATTCAAACTCGTGGGGATTTCTCCAGGACAGTCCTTTCAGAAATACTGAGCTTGTGGTAGGCCACTAACTCCCTTCAGATGTTTGGATCTAGCTTTTCTCTTAGGCGTGCCGGTAGAAAGTATTTCTAAATGCCCCCGTCAGCGCTCAGACCTCCCTGGCAATGTATGCTGGCCCTGCGTCCATGGCACAACCCCTAGCCACCTTCCTGTGCACGTTCCAAAGGTGAAGCCACCCAATCCAGGGACAGCTCAGATAATAAAACACACACAGAGTGAGAGGGAACAGAAAGCGTTGCTCTGGAACGCTCCCTACTTGCTGGATATCCCATGTGCTCCCACTTATAATTAGTAGCAAATGTGTTGGGGCTGGCAGCTGACAAAATCAGTACTCACAGGTGTTGATAGAAAGGAAAGGTGCCTATAAACAGTGCTGACAATCTGGGGAGATGGTGGACTCAACATCCCCTCAAAACCACCTCGGAAGATTCTACTTACTAGGCTATGAAAACTTTTCAAGGGAAACAGGGAAAGAATCTCAGTTAATCATTGAGAGAGGGAGTCAGATTTGTCTGCCATCCCGCCACTGTGTGTAAACTTATTAACTGCTTGGATCTTCCTTTAGATGTTATCTTGTTCACATGGTTTGGCCACACAGTTTGGGAGATTACTGAAGGGGAATCTAGGGAAGAGATCTGGTCGTTTGTAAATTACTTACTCTTCATTTCTACTTCCATCTATGGAAAGAACCAAGTTAGGCAAGGTATTGTGTGATTAAAAGATTTGAAAGGTGTGCTTGGGCTGAAGATGAATAGAACATGGGGATGCCTGGTTTAAAAGTTAGTTACAATATAGCTTTGCTAAAGTGACAAGAAAAGGGGCTTCCTGCTGAGGGCAGTTTCCTGCAAAGAGCTGCTTACAGATGTACTACAACATCAAGGAGTGTGAGTGAATTGATTGGTCTTAGAATCCACCATTCTCTACAAGTTCTTTGAAAGAGAATTTTTTCTTTAGGAGGTGAGGTGGGGGTGAGGGAGGGGTGGCCTTACATCTGGGAGCTGGAAAACTGGTTCTTAGGAAGTGGGGATTGAGGAGGAATACTGTGCTGTCTGAGGTGGAAGTCTGAAACAGATAAAGCCCAAGCACCTGCTCAACTTAGCTCTGGAAAGCAAGGGAGGGAAATCTTTCTGAGAATCCCCAAAACAATGGCAATACACATACCATAGTCTCACAGATATGCTATATGCTTTTCACGTAAGTTCTCAATTATTCTTTTTTCTTTTTCTTTTTTTTTTTGATTAAAAGTATAGTTGATGTACAACATTGTATTAGTTTCAGGTGTACAACAAAGTAATTTGCTATTTTTATAGATTATACTCTATTTAAAGTTATTATGACATAATGGCTATATTTCCCTGGGCTGTACAATATATCCTTGCTGTTTATTCATACATAGTAGTGTCTCCTTTTTTACTTTTATTTTTATTATAGTTGATTTACAATGTTCTGTCAGTTTCTGCAAGTGACCCAGTTATACATACATATATTTATACGTTCTTTTTCTCATAATATCTTCCATCATGTTCCATCACAAACAAGTGATTATGTCCAAGTGATTGCATATAATTTCCCATGCTGTATAGCAGGACCTCATTACTTATGCATTCCAAATGCAATAATTTGCATCTACTAACCCTAAACTCCCAGTCCATCCCACTCCCTCCCCCTCCTCCTTGGCAACCGCAAGTCTGTTCTCTATGTCCATGAGTTTGTTTCTGTTCTGTAGGTAGGTTCATTTGTGCCACTTTTAAGATTCCACATATAAGTGATATTATATGGTATTTGTTTTTCTCTTTCTGACTTACTTCACTTAGTATGAGAATCTTTAGTTGCATCCATGTTGCTGCAAATGGCATTGTTTTGTTCTTTTTTATGGCTGAGTTGTATTCCATTGTGTTTATGTACCACATTTTATTAATCCATTTATCTATTCATGGACATTTAGGTGGTTTCCATGTCTTGGTCATTGGGAATAGTGCTGCTACGAACATAGGGGTGCATGTATTTTTTTGAATGAAAGTATTTCCTGTACATATGCCTAGGAGTGGGATTGCCGGGTCATATGGTAGTTCTATGTATAGTTTCCAAGGTCCCTCCATACTGTTTTCCATAGTGGTTGTACCAATTTACATTCCCACCAATATTGTAGGAGGGTTCCCTTTTCTCCACACCCTGTGCAGCATTTATTATTTGTAGACTTATTAATGATGGCCATTCTGACTGGTGTGAGGTGGTACCTGATTGTAGTTTTGACTTGTTTTTTCTAAAATCTTCAGAGGATAACTCTAATGTGATCCATCAGTGGAGGCACATTCATTTCAGAAAATGACTGAAAAATGATCTTTCCCTCCTCTAGAAAGAGCACCCCTTCTCCACCCAGCCACATGTAACTCACCACGTTTTCGGCTTTGTGAGGTTGTCTTTAAGAAGTGAGCAAGGGTTTACATGTGAGTAGACATTTCTTCAGACAGACACCTTTTGCTTTTCAGTTTATTTCAAGTGACCATTGAAGTGTGGTCATTCCCTAAATTCTCAAATGACACTATTTCAACATTTACTTGGAGCGGGAAAGTTAATGTGAATTTCTCCCACACAAAGGAGGAAAATAACATAGACCAAATACAGGATATATTGTTGAATGTCAGAGCCATTTCAAGTCTATTCACCATTAAATAAAGTGTTGTCTATAAAAATATATTATTCTTCAAAGGGGTCTATGGGATTCACCAGATTGCCAAAATGGTCCATTGCCCAAGAAAAAGATAAGAATTTTTGGTTACATCCAAGCAGCATATCTCTTTCGTGACACTGAAAATGTCACAGAGAATACAAAGAAAGAACAATGCATAGTAGAGACTTATTCTGTGTACATGGAATAGACATTAGATACACTTAGTGTCCTCCTCCCACCTCATAGATTTGAGTGAATTGTCTGAGAGGCAGCTTGAACATGAGATTTTTTTTTTAATAGTTCCCAGGAAATTCTGAAGGGTAGTAAATGCTGTTAAGACTTAATTTAAAAGGAAACATGATGGGCAAATATTGAGCACCAGCGATTTTTTTTTTTTTAAGTGACGCTTTGGTGATATATATATATGTGTGTGTATACATACATATATATATATATATATGTATATATGTGTGGAGTGTGGTTGTAGGTCTTAATAAGAACAATTTAAGATCATTTTTAGTTGTAAACAATAGACGTATAATACATAGTTTTTCATTTACTTTCAAATGCTCTTAAACTTCCAAAGGCTTTGCATGTGGGAAAATAAAATTTTAAGGTAAAGATTACCTATTAATAATAAAATATCCCTTTAAAAATAAAATAACTATGTGACTATGGCACCCAGATGAATTATATTTTAATGGATGTACAGTCAGCTCTTGACAATGTGGTAATAATCTATTTAATTTGACAGGCTCCTATGAAGAGAAAGTACCAAAAATGGGTATAAATAGATGGACAGATAAATAGATAAATATTTGTTTCACAAGCTGGCAGGTTTCTTACAATTGGGCTTGCAATAAAGCTGCAACAAAGTCAGTGGATCAACACCTTTTAAAATATTAATGTGTTAACAACTATAGTGAATGTCATCTCTAGTTGTCTTAATGATCCTTACGAAGAACAAAGGGCTTGATGAAAAATATGAAACTTTTTTCCCCTTAATTTGAAAGATTCCTTGGAATGGGAGCAGAGCTTCTCTTTTGAAGGATGATGGGACAATATTGCATTGTCTATTACAAGATACATGACACCCTACTCTCTACTGATATATATCTGAAACATACAGAATATGTATTTTAGTGCTATTAAAAGAATTGTATAGTGTCTTAAATTTTCCTATTTGCTGCCTCTGACATTGGGCAAATTAGAATCCAGATGTAATTTTTATCCTATAGAGGAATATTCCAAGGGTGAATTTACAAAAAAAAATATGAAGGGTAAGAATGTGTTAAGAGTATGAGGCACTGACAAAAAGGGGACATGAATATTGAATAAGCATGCATGTATGCAATGTGACATGCTCTTCCTTAATTTAATTTTAAAATCCATTAAGGCTTGTTGATAAATGTTTGTCAAGTGCTTTGAACTCTTTGGCAGTTGACATTATGTAAACACGAGAGGATTTTGGTTTAGAAAGGATACCATAAATTCCATACTCAGGTTATGACATTTTACCAAATCATTGTTCACCTCTGGGTTAAAAATAAAGTAACAAATAAAGACTGTAATATAAATATTTTTATTCTATAACATTTTTCATTTAGGTAACAGAAATATCTCAATTCATAACAAATAATTTACATAATGAAAAGAAGAACCTTTTGAATCTTCACATAAGGGCATTTTCACTCAAGTACCAGAGTGTTCTTATTTATAGACTTTTTGTTGCAGGTAAAACAAAAAATAATTTGTATGTAATAAGAAGGCCATATAAAACTCAGTTTTGCAAATGAAAACACTTGGAAAAATATGTTTTATTTGGCATTTTCCTACACCTTGGTTTATTTTGAATTTTACTCTCAAAAGTTCATGCTGTTCCTTTGCTTTTGTCCTTGGGTTATATGCCTACATTATATGTGTTACTCACGCTATCTGCCCCTCAGATACTCCTTTCTAATGGAAACTGCTCCACTCAAAACCCTTGATGCCTAGACAGTCATCATTTATATGTTCCCCTTACACTCATCCCATCCTGGCCAGAGCCAACTGGACTAAGAAAGGTTTATTAACCCAAGAGCTGACAAGTCCATTTTGTGGTGTGGCTCAACTGTAAAAGGTCACAGAGCCTATTTTGGAAACTTGAACAACAACAACAACAACAAAAAACAAAAGACGGAAGCTGTGCGTTAACGATAAAATAAGTAAATAGTTATAAGGGAACAAAAGTGGAGTTCCATGAGGTAAAATTAAAAAAAAAAAAAATGTAAGGAGGAGTTCCCTTTGTGGCTCAGTGGTTTAAGAAACTGACATAGTGTCCATGAGGATGTGGGTTCAATCCCTGGCCTGGCTCGGTGGGTTAAGGATCTGGCATTGCTGCAAGCTATGGCATAGGTCACAAATGTGGCTCAGATCTGGTGTGGCTGTGGCTGTGGCACAGGCCTTTAGCTGCAGCTCAGATTCAACCCCTAGTCTGAGAACTTCCATATGCCACAGGTGCAACTGTAAAAATGAAAAAAAAAGTTAAAAATAAAAAAGTAGGGAAATACAAATTACGAATTATTAAAGAAGGCCAATTGTAGTGTGAAATAAAAAGGCAGATATGTAGAATGTAGTTGAAAAAGATTACTACTGGAACATCACAGTGAAGCTCCATAATAATTACTGAATTTTTTTTCTAAAGATGCATTAATTTGGAACCAGACTCTAGCTCAAATCTAAAAATCACTTGAAAGCCAAATACTGTAAAGACTCATTATCTTGGATTTTTATAAAATGCCCCTTTATTCATGATCATTCTCATAATAACTCTCTTTGTACTAACTTGATTCTATCTATATTATTTGCAATGAAAAGAAGGAAAGACAAAAGCACATTTTTTTTTTTTTTCCATTTGCAGCATTTCACGTGGGGTACAGATGTATGGGAAAGATTACCACTAGTATGCACACACACAAAATTATAAGTTTTCATTTGCTTATTCCAGACATTTATGGAGCAGATGCAGCATGCTTTACTATGGAGTCATTTGGCCTCCAAAGTACCTAAAAGGGATATATCCTGCTAATAACACCGTCTAAACACAAAAGAATATTGTCAGATCTGAGCTCCTGAACCACTCTGCTCTTTTGTATTCGAAAATTAGCAAAATGAGAAAATATGATGATTAAAATTGAAAAAATGCAGTTCTAAACGTTTGAAACAGTTTTTATAAAAGTAGGTATTGAAGCAAAATTTGGTAACCTAATGAAAATAACTATTAGCAATTTACAGCAAACTATACTCTCAATTGTATAAAATCATAGGAGTATTTATGAGTAGATTTAAGAGTAGAAACTTAAATCCCAGGTTGTCATAACTTCTGAACCAAAAACTAAAGCTAAATTTTACATAGTAGAAGTTACTAATCACTAAATGTTATACCTGAAAATTTTGATATAAATCTGCCATTTACACTTTCAAAAATCCTTGAAATTCTACTGTAGTCTCAGTATTTAGGTGCATATACAAGGCCCTTGGTAAAAACTGTATGACTTCAACTAAATCAATTCTATACAAAATTCATGATTTTTCAGATTATGTCCTTATATTTAATACCTGTTTATGTTTCATTATAACAATAAAGGGAGTAAAACTAATGTATTAAATTTTAAATGTTAATCTAGGAAAGAAACCCTATTATTACATGAAAAAGTGATTCTTATTTAAAGCTGAAGTAATGATACTTTACTGTACCTGTCAGAAGTTTTAAATAATCAGTTGTTTTGAGTTCCCATCGAGGCTCAGTGGTAAATGAATCTGACTAGTATCCACAAGGAAACAGCTTCGATCCCTGGCCTCGCTCAGTGGGTTTAGGATCCGGCGTTGCCATGAGCTATGTGGTGTAGGTCACAGATGTGCCTCAGATCGTGCGTTGCTGTGGCTGTGGTGTAGGCCAGCGGCTACAGCTCCAACTTGACCCCTAGTCTGGGAACTTCCATATGGCCCGGGTGCGGCCCTAAAAAGACAAAAAAACAAAACAAACAAAGTTGAGTAAAAGTTTTATTTCTATGAAAACTTTATAAGCACTTGGTCATCCTTTTCTAATTTGTCTTCACGGTTCCTCTTTGTAATTTAAAAAGGCTACTTTGAACGGATAAAACAAGAAATGCATTGATGGTAGCAGATTCATAACAACAATCACAGGAGAGAGATATAGCAGATCAGAGAAGAAGAATGCCTCATTCAGAATATATGAAATGGAATGAAATGGAATAAAATTGTCCCGAGTTGAGCATTTGCTCACAAACCTTAGTCTTGGCTCAGTAATAAACAGATTGTATTTTCATCTTAATATGCTGACTCATTAAATTGCCCCACACAAAGTTTCTTGAAGTTTTATTTTTATATAAAACAAAAAGTCAGTTTTCTATGATCATAACTACAGTTTCAAAAGAGAATTAACTTTATAACTTAGTAATTCTCCAGATAATTCTATTGATTCCTAACTTTGGAAAATTTTGTTGTGTCATATATTTTCAGTCATAAATAGAATCAAACTAAATGATTTAATTGCAATAACCCCAGGAGGTTAAATATATGCAGTGAGTTTTCTTAATCTTCACTGTAGCATACCTCTCTCTTCCCATAAATGTGCAACTTAAAATCCTCAAGTTTGTGGTAATTTGTTGTAACAGTAATAAAACACTAACACAGCAAGTGCCAGAGCCTGAGCCTAAAAAGGGACCTTGCAGCTTCTACAGTCACCCTCTTCAAGTTCAGAGGTACTATAAAAACAGTATAAAACCATTTATTGATGAAACTGTCTTTCTCCCAATGTATGTTCTTGCCTTCTACAGATTAATTGACCACAGGTATGTTGATTTATTTTTAGGCTGTCTATTTTTTTTCATTGAGCTATGGGTCTGCTTTTTGTGCCAGACCTCTACTGTTTTTATTACTATAGCTTTGTAATACAATTTGAAATCAGGGTGCATGATAGCTCCAGTTTTCTTTTTTCTCAAGATTGCTTTGGCTATTTGGGGTCTTTTGTGGTTCCATACATATTTTAGGATTATTAGTTCTAGTTCTGTGAAAAATGCCATTGGAATTTTGATAGGTATTGCGTTGAATCTATAGATTTCTTTGGCTTTATGGATCCTTTAACAATATTGATTCTTCAAATTCATTATCACAGTGTATCTTTCCATTTATTTGTATCATCTTCAATTTCTTTCATCAACGTCTTAGATTTTTCAAAGTGCAAGTCTTTCATATCATTGGTTAAAACTATTCCTGGGTATTTTACTCTTTGTGACACAATTGTAAATAGGTTTTTTTCTTAATTTCTCTTTCTGATAGTTTGTTAATACTGTATAGAAATGCAACAGATTCTTGTATCATATTTTTTTATCCTGCAGCTTTAAAGAGTTGATTTATTCTTTTTTTTTTTCTGGTGGAGTCTGAGATTTTCTATGTATAGTATTGTGCCATCTGCAAATAGGGAAAGTTTTACTTCTTCCTTTCCATTTGGATCCATTTTCTTTTCAATTTTGACCAGTTGTTCTGGCTAAGATTTCCAAGACTATGTTGAATGAAAGTGGTGAGGATGGGCATCCCTGTCTTGTTCCTAATCTTAGAAGAAAAGCTTTCAACTTTCACGATTGAGTATGATATTAGCTGTGCTTTTGTTACACATAGCCTTTATTATGTCAAGACCTGTTCCCTCTATATTAACTTGTTGAGAGTTTATATGAATGGATGTTTAGTTTTGTCAAATTCTTTTTCCTATGCCTATTGAGATGATCATGTGGTTTTTATCTCTCATTTTGTTGATGTGCAATGTCATGTTAATTGATTTGCAAATGCTAAACCATTCTTGCATCCCTGGAATGAATCTTCCTGATCATAGTGTATGATCCTTTTAATATATTGTTGAATTCTGTTTGCTAATATTTTGTTGAGGATTTTTACATCTAAGTTCATCAGGGTTATTGGCCTGCAAATTTCTTTTTTTGGTATTATCTTTGCCTCTTTTTGAGTTCGAAAAATGAGTTTGGAAGTGTCCTTCCTATTCAAAGTTCTTGTATTAATTTGAGAAGGATAGGTATTAACTCTTTCAAAGTATCCGATAGAATTTACCTGTGAAGCCATATGTTCCAGAATTTTTGTTTGTTGGAAGGTTTTTGATTACTGATTCAATTTCATTGCTTGTAATCAGTCTATTCAGGTTTCCTGTTTCTTCACAATTCAGTCTTAGAAGATTGAGTTTCTAGGAATTTATGTAGTTCTTCTAGGATGTCTAATTTGTTGGCATGTAATTATTCACAGTATTCTTTTATAATCCCTTGTATTTTTGTATTATTGATGATAATTTATCCTTTTTCAATGATGATTTTATTTGTGGTCTCTTTTCTTCTTGATGAGTCTGTCTAAAGTTTTATAAATTTTGCTTATCTTTTAAAATAACCAGCTCTTGGTTTCATTGATCTTTTCTAGTGTTTTTTTAAAGTCCATTGTAATTTATTTACATCACAGCTATTGTCTAAAAGATAAGAAACAAGTGTTGATGAGTACAATGTGAGCTAGCAATTCCAGTTCTGGGTATTTATCCAAAGAAAACAAAAACACTACTGTGAAAAGATACATGTATCTCTGTGTTTATTGCAGCTATGAAAGCACCCTAAGTTTATCAATTACATCCATCAATTATCCATTGCTACATGAATAGATAGGGAAAATATGGTAAAAATGTACATATACAATGGGATACTTGTTAGTCATATAAAAGGAAATTTTGTCTTTTGTAACAGCATGGATGGAATTAGAGTGTATTATGCTAAGTGCACTATGGCAGAAGAAGACAAATACTATGTGATTTTACTCATTAACTGGAATCTAAAAACAAACAGATAAAACAGAGACCTATAGATACAAAGTACTGGCACTTGCAGAGGAGGTGGTGGTGTGGGTGGGCAAAATAGTTGAAAGGATTAAGAATGTGTAGCAAAGACAGTGTAGTCAATATTGTTATAACTCAATATGAAGGTGGATAGTAACTGGACTTTTTGTGATGATCATTTTGTAATGTACAAAAATATTTTATCACTATTTTTTCCATCTGAAACTAACACTATTTTTATGTCAATTATAATTCTAGTAATTAATTAATTTTAAACCCCAATCCAGCTACCCCATTAGAGGGTTCACTTGGGGAGACCAGCACTGAATGACAACTATTACTAAAATACCAATAGATGATTAAGGCTATTTTGGATCATCTAGTCAGAGTCAAGCTCCCAGCTAAGTTCATCTGCCTCAGTGATGTGAGCCAACACCACATGCAGTAGAAGTATTATCCAACTGAGTCCAACCAAGTGACAGAATCATGAGAAATAATAAATTACTGATGTTTTAAGCCATACTATTTAGAATGATTTTTGATGAAGCATAGGTACAGTAAGCAACCAGAGAAGGAATATCATTCCAGGAAGAGGGAGCAATATGTAGGCTCTTAGCCTAGGATGAACATGATGGAATATGCTTGAAGGACTCAAGGAACAATGAGTGTGACTGGAGTTTATAGGGAGAAGGAGAGATTGATATAAGATAAAGCATGTAAACTAGGAGGGGAACAGATCATGCAGAGCCATGCAGATTATATTTGCATATTTTTACAGTTTCATAGAGGATTTGGCATTGACTATGACTGTAGCATCATGATAAACATCTCATAAACATATGAAATCAATTGCAGAACACATATGGCAGATTTCAGTTTCTGAGGACATAGTTAACTAACAGCATAACCAGAGAAACTGCTAGGCAAAATGTAAAAATATCCATGTAATGCATGAATAAATTACTGATAATGAAATCAAAACACATAGAGGCCAGGAGAAAACAGGCATACAGGTTAGTAAATGAGCACTGAAACTGGAGTTTTCTCTGGGATTTCTTCCAGGCCTTGTTAAATATAACTTGAATTGTAATAGGGCCTACACACATGGTAATGAAAAGACAAACCTATGACTTTCACAAGATCAAAAAGTCTTTGGTAAAGTTGGTGTAGTAAAATGCTAGTGTCATAGAAGGAAAAAGTGTGTGTTTGTCTGTGTGTGTGGATGAGTGCATGAGAGAGAGACAGAGGTACAGAGAACAAAGGGAGAGGCAGACTTGATAAAGGAAGTTGAATATTTGCTTATATTGGTCTTGGCCCTGAGTGGAGAGGTAGAGAGGAAAACTAAATCCTCATGTAACTACAATCCTCATGTCAACATGGGGTTTCCATTCACACTATTTGTGTGGCCAGAATTAAATGTTTGAAGTATTCTAAAATGCCAAGACACTTGGCAACACACAATCCACATCCTCTCTGGGGGACTGACACAACAAACTGCCACAAATTTCCAAATAACAAAAATTACAAATCAAGACTTAAAAACTGTATAAGAAAATATTGATGATTAACATTCAGCAAAAATAATGGAAAAGAGTATTAGATCCATAGCTCCTTTAGATTTTAACGTTGTGAACAGAACATAAAATATGTATGTTAAAGATGATTAAAACATAGAAAAGTTACTAATATCGTGAAAGCTGAGTAAAGCTCTTTCACAAATTGTGAAATAGATTTGAAAGGGAAACAATAGTATTCTTTGAATGAAAAAATTAACTCATTTAATTTAGAAAGTCACAGAGGGCTTACAAAGCAAGTTAAATGTATGTGACAAGAAAGTTGTTAAAAAGAAATATAGTCTGTAGAAATCATCAAAAACTCAGTACAATGAGACCAAAAGAAGAACAAATATGAAAGGCAGTTTGGAATACATGTAAGAGAGTGGTAAGTTATGGCATATTTAATCAAGAGTATCAGAAGGGGAAAGGAGAGTGTCAATGAAACATCAAGAGAGAATGACAGAGAATTCCCCAAAATGTATCAATAGCACCTATCTAAACAGCCAGAAAGCAAGAGTTCACAAGAAGAATAAAATTAAATAAATCTGTATCACAGTAAAAGTACAAAATACAAAAATAGTAACATCTTAAAAATAGCCAGAGAGAATACTGATAAACTACAAAACCTGACAAGTACACTGACTTCTCAAGAGCAGTAATTGAAGCCAGAAGGCCATGAAATAATATCTTTATCAAAATGAAAGACAATAACCTTGTCAAGTTAGAAGTATATAAGCATTGAAACTAACTTTCACAAATCGGGATAAATAAAGAAATTTTCAGGTAAGAAAAACTAAAGCTTACTTTTAAGAGACATTCTCCAGGAGGTAATCTTAGAGGAGATTTTAAAGAAATACAGAAGAATAATAAGCAAAACCACCATACAAGTGGGCAAATTTTTAAAAATGATAAAATAATATTGATGATGTCTACTTTTAAGGTTTTAAAAAAGTAAATATTGGGCAGTAACATATAATTTAGGATAGGAATTATTGTAATACAATTATTCTAATGTATTTTTTCAGGAAAAGTTTAAAAATGTTGATTTTAGACATTGTTAAGCGTATGAAAGTTTCTATGATCACAATTAAAGAGTAATAATGGTATATACTTAAACAACATACAGTTTAAGGATACACACAGCTGTGATAAAACTATAAAGAAAGGAACATGAATGAGTTACACAAAACTCCAGACAGTGATTACTCTGATGGGATGAAGGACCCAGGTACAAAAGGGTCGTAAAAATACTGGCAATATTAGGTTTCTTAGCTGAGTATTTATTACATGTGTATTTATTTTATTGTTTCTAAAGTAAAAATCACATATACATGTGAAATGTATAACCTGGTCCCAAATAAAATATATGTAAAATTTACCACGTGTGTAAAGAAATACTTTGTGGACTGAGTGATGCATAAATTGCTCCACATTCACTCCCAATTCCAATGTAAATAAGATAGTGCCCATTTCCAGTCACTTCATGCCTTTCTAAAAATTTATAAACACATTAAATTCTAATTTATTAAAATGTAGAACTGGCTGCCACGAGTGCACTCAAAATATAAATTATTTCCGTATCCCTAAAAAGTTTCCTCTTGCCCCTTTGATGTTGATCTCATGACTAGAACCTTATTTCTTACAACCACTGATCTACTTTCTGTCACTGTAATTTTGTCATTTATAGAATTTATATAAATGAATTCATACAGTATCTTTCCTTTTATATTTGGTTTGTTTGATGTAGCATATAATGTCTTTGACATCCATCCATACTTTTACTTGTGTTAATCTATTATTTCTTTTGACTGATAAACAATATTCTGTAATATGGATATATCACATTTTGTTTATCCATTTAACAGTTGATGGGCCTTTGGACTGTTTCCATTTAGGAGGGTGTTATAACTCTTGCTGCTGTATATATTTATGTGTAAGTTTTTGTATGGGTTTAGGCTTTAATTATCCTGGGGCAATACTAATAATGTGATTTCTGGGTCATATAGTATATATGTTTAACATGTTATACATATAGTACATATATGTAGAGTATATGTTTAATGGTTTATGATACTGTGATGTTCTTCAAAGTTACTATACCCTTTTGCATACCAATCAGCAATGTTTGAGAGCTCCAGTTGTTCTACATTGTTATCAATACTTAATATTATACTCATTTTAGTTTTAGTGATTCTGATTTGGTGCAGTGATGTCTCACTATGATTTTAAACATCTCCGTAGTGGCTAGTGAACATATTATCTTGTGCTTTTTTGATATTTGAATGTCTTCTTTTCTGAAATATTTGTACAAATATTTTCTCATATCCTTGAGTTAACATCTTCTGTATGTATTCTGGTTTCCCTTTTAATTTCCGCTTTGGCCATTGGTTAGCTATGAGTGTGTTGTTTAATTTCTACGTATTTGTGGACTGCCAAATTTCTTTCTTTTATTGGCTTCTATTTCCATTCCATTGTGGTCAGAGGATATATTTTGTATTATTCAAATCCTTTAAAATGTTTATTGCCAAGCATATGATCTATCCTGGAGAATGTTCCCTGTGTGCTTGAGAATATATTTTCTGCTACTGTTGGGTGGAGCGTTCTTTAGGTGTATATTAAGTCCAGCTGATTTATAGTCTTGTTAGAATCTTCTCTGTTTCTTTGTTATCCTGACTAGTTGTCCTTTCCATTATTGAAAGATAGGTGCTGAAATCTAGTATTGTTGAGTTGTTTATTTCTCTCCGTTTCTTTCACTTTTTGCTTCATGCATTTAGGTGCTTTCTTATTAAGTGCATGCCAATTTATAATTGTTTTATATTGCTGATGAGTTAACCCTTTTATAATTATAAAATGTCCCATTGTACCTCTAACAACAACCTTTAAAGGCTCATATTAAAATAGCCTCATATTAAAAGAGCCAATCCAGATTTCTTATGGTTACTTTTTCCATGATATATATTTTTCATCCTTTTACTCTCAATTTCTTTGTGGCTGTTTCCTCTATTAATGAGGACAAAGATACCTGAATTTCTGTAAGTTAGAAGCTTGCAAAAGATGAACAGTTATGAATTATTTGTGTCATGTAGGAAAATCACAACACAAGGCAAAGGCAGATTGTTAAGTGAGCTATGCATTCCAAGTTCCAACAAATGTTTTCAATTTGTTACACAATATTTCATTGCAATGATACTGAAGAAGTGAGCAGATTTCAAGAAAGAACAATGCATAAGTACATAGGTTTAGAAAACTATAAGCCTTCATTCTCTTTACAACTGTTTTATTGACCTGGATTCCATTAACAATTATAAATGAGTCAGAAATATAAAGATTGTACAGAAATGACCTATGCATTCATATCCTTTGTGTGCTTATATTACACATAGGTGCTTGAGAAGGATCAGTAATGCAAAATATATCCACTATAATTAAAAACTATATTAGATGGCAAAACACAATTCAAATACCTTATTCAGTTAAAATAGTTCTTGTAATAGATAAATGTGTATCACTGGTAAAACGATAATAGCAAACACAAGTCATCTTTCTTCACATTCTATTTTTGTGTATTCCAAAGTCCAATTCACATACTGTTTTTTTTT
>PVHT020000015.1:33065212-33113492 GCA_004024745.2 Catagonus wagneri | reverse complement strand
GCTAGGGGTCTAATCGGAGCTGTGGCCACTGGCCTGCGCCGCAGCCACAGCAACGCAGGATCCGAGCCGCGTCTGCAACCTACACCACAGCTCACGGCAACGCCGGATCGTTAACCCGCTGAGCAAGGGCAGGGATCGAACCCACAACCTCATGGTTCCTAGTCGGATTCGTTAGCCACTGCGCCACGACGGGAACTCCTATTTGTAGACTTTTTGATGATGGCCATTCTGGCTGGTGTAAGGTGGTATCTCACAGTGGTTTTGATTTGCATTTCTCTAATAATTAGTGATGTTGAACATCTTTTTATGTGTTTTTTGGCCATCTGTATGTCTCTGGAGAATTGTTGGTTTAGATCTTCTACCCCTTTTTTAGTGGGGTTGTCTTTTTTTTTGGTATTGAGCTGTAGGAGCTGTTTATAACTTTGGAGCTAATCCCTTGTCAGTTGCTTCACTTGCAGATATTTTCTCCCATTCTGTGGGTTGTCTTTTCATTTTTTTTTAGGGTTTCCCTTGCTGTGCAGAAACTTTTAAGTTTAATTAAATCCCATTTGTTTATTTTTGTTTTTATTGTCATTACTCTAAGAGGTGGATCTGAGTAGATTTTGCTGTGGTTATGTCAGACAGTGGCCTATGTTTTCCTCTAAGAGTTTTATAGTATCTGGTCTTATATTTAGGTCTTTAATCCACTTTGAGTTTATTTTTGTTTACGGTGTTAGGAGGTGTTCTAATTTCATTCCTTTACACGTGGCTGTCCGGTTCTCCCAGCACCACTTATTGAAGGGGCTGTCTTTACTTCACTGTATATTCTTGCCTCCTTTGTCATAGATTAGTTGACTATAGGTGTGTGGGTTTAATTCTGGGCTTTCTATCCTATTCCACTGATCTATATTTCTGTCTTTGTGTCAGTACCATATGGTTTTGATAACTATAGCTTTGTAGTATTGTCTGAGGTCAGGGAGCCTGATCCCTCCAGCTCCATTTTTCTTTCTCAGGATGGCTGTGGCTATTATGGGTCTTTTGTGCTGCCTAACGAACTTTAAACTATTTTGTTCTAGTTCTGTGAAAAATGTCCTTGGTAATTTGATAGGGATTGCATTGAATCTGTAGATTGCCTTGGGCACTATAGTCATTTTGATAATATTGATTCTTCCGATTCCAGAGCATGGTATGTCTTTCCATCTGTGTCATCTTTGATTTCTTTCATCAGCATCTTACAGTTTTCAAAGTAGAGGTCTTTTTCTCTCTAAGTAGGTTTATTCCTAAGTATTTGATTCTTTTTGATGTGATGGTAAACGGGATTGCTTCCCTAATTTCTCTTTATGATCTTTCATTGTTAGTATATAGAAATGCAGTTGATTTCTTTGTATTAATTTTGTGTCCTACAGCTTTGCCAAATTCATTGATGAGCTCTAACAGTTTTCTGGTAGCATCATTAGGATTTCCTAGGTATAGTATCATGTCATCTACAAATAGTGATAGTTTTACTTCTTCCTTTCCAATTTGTATTTGTTTTATTTCTTTTAATTCTCTGATTGCTGTAGCTAGGACTTCCAGAACTATGTTGAATAGTAGTGGCAAGAGTGGACATCCTTGTCTTGTTCCTGATCTCAGTGGGAATTCTTTTAGCTTTTCACCATTGAGAATGATGTTAGCTCTGGATTTGTCATATATGGCCTTAACCATGTTAAGGTAGGTTCCCTCTGTGCCCACTTTCTGAAGGGTTTTTATCAGAAATGGGTGTTGGATTTTTTAAGGCTTTTACTTCATCTATTGAGAGGACCATATGGTTTTTATTTTTCAGTTTGTTACTGTGATGTATCGCACTGATGGTTTTGTGGATATTGAAGAACCCTTGCATCCTTGGGATAAATCCCACTTGATCATGATGTACAATCCTTTTAATGTACTGTTGGATTCAGTTTGCTAGTATTTTGTCAAGGATTTTTGCATCTATGTTCCTCAGTGAAATTGGCCTGTAGCTTTTTTTTTTTTTCCCCTGAGGTATCTTTCTGGTTTTGGTATCAGGGTGATGGTGGCCTCATAGAATGAGTTTGGGAGTGTTCCTTCCTCTGCAATATTTTGGAATAGCTTCAGAAGGATAGGTGTTAGCTCTTCTCTTAATGTTTGATAGAATTTGCCTGTGAAGCCATCTGGTCCTGGACTTCTGTTTGTTGGAAGTTATTAAATCACAATCTCAATTTCAGTACTTGTAATTGGTCTGTTCATCTTTTCTATTTCGTCTTGATTTAGTCTTGGAAGTGTGCACTTTTCTAATAATTTGTCCATTTCTTCTAGGTTTTCCATTTTATTGGCATATAGTTTCATATAGTAGTCTCTTATGATCCTTTGTATTTCTGTGATGTCTGTTGTTACTTCTCCTTTTTCACTTCTAATTTTATTGATGTGAGTCCTCTCTTTTTTTCTTGGTAAGTCTGGCTAAGGGTTTATCAATTTTGTTGAACTTTTCAAAGAGCCAGCTTTTAGTTTCATTGATCTTTTCTATGGTTTTCTTTGTTTCTATTTCATTGATTTCTCCTCTGATCTTTTTGATTTCTTTCCTTCTGCTAACTTTAGATCTTGTCTGTTCTTCCCTCTCTAGCTCCTTTAGATGTAAAGTTAGGTTGTTTATTTGAGCTTTTTCTTGTTTCCTGAGGTGGCTTGTATTGCTATAAACTTTCCTCTCACAACTGCTTTTGCTTCATCCCATAGGTTGTCGAGTGTTATCACTTCGTTGTTGTTTGCTTCTAGGTATTTTAAATTTCCTCTTTGATTTCTACAGTGATCCATTGGTTAGTTAGTATCATGTAGTTTAGTTTCCACGTCTTTGTGTTTTTGCCATTTTTTTCTTGTTTATTTCCAGTTGTATAGCATTGTTGTCGGAAAGGATGCTTAATATGGTTTCAGTTTTCTTAAAGTTACTGAGGCTTGATTTGTGGCTCAGAATGTGATCAGTCCTAGAAAATATTCCATATGCACTTGAGAAGAATGTGTATTCTGCTGCTTTTGAATGGAATGTCCTGTAAATATCTATTAAGTCCATCTGCTCTAATGCTTTATTCAGGGCCTGTGATTCCTTGTTGATTTTCTGTCTGGATGATCTGTCCATTGCTGTAAGTGTAGAGTTAGAGTCCCCCAGTATTATTGTGTTATTGTCAGTTTCTTCTTTTAAGGTTGTTAGCAGTTGCATTATATATTGAGGTGATCCTATGTTGGGTGCATAGATATTTAAAATTGTTAAATATTCTTGGATTGATATTTTGATCATTATGTAGTGTCCTTCCTTATCTCTTATAATATTCTTTATTTTAAGGTCTATTTTGTCTGATATGAGTATTACTACTCCAGCGTTCTTGTGATTCCTGTTTGTATGGAATATTTTCTTCCATGCTCTCAGTTTCAATTTGTATGTGTCCCTAGAAGTGAAGTGGGTTTCTTGAAGACATCATATATACAGGTCTTGTTTTTGTATCCATTCAGCCAGTCTATGTCTTTTGGGGCATTTCGTCCATTTATATTTAAGATAATTATTGATATGTATGTTCTTATTGCCATTTTATTAACTGTTTTGGATTTGCTTTTATTGCTCATTTTTCCCTTTTTCTCTTGTTCCCACCTCTTATGGTTTGATGATTCTCTTTAGTGTTGTATTTGAGTTGAATTTTCTTATTTGTTTGTGTATCAATTATAGATTTGGGGTTTGTAGTTACCCTGAAGTTTTGATATAGGAGTCTATATATATATATATGTGATTGTTTTAAGTTGTTGGTCTCTTAATTGCAAGTGCATCTCCAGTGTCCTGCATTTGTACCCTCCTCTTCTCACGATTTCTGATTTTGGTAGCATATTTATGCGTGGATGCTTTCCTACCTTTTGCTGTATATATGACTTTACTGGTGAGATTTGTCATTTGTGGTGTTTTTGTTTCTGGTTATGGCCTTTTCTTTTCTGCCTAGAGAATTTCCTTTAGTATTTGTTGTAAAGTTGTTTTAATGTTGCTGAATTCTCTTAGGTTTTGCTTATTTGTAAAGCTTTTGATTTCTCTTAAAATCTGAATGATAGCCTTGCTGGGTAAAGTAATCTTGGTTGGAGGTTTTTTTCCTTTCATCACATTAAGTATATCATGCCACTCCCTTCTGCCCTGCAGAGTTTCTACAGAAAAATCTGCTGATAACCTTATCGGAGTTCCCTTATTTGTTATTTGTTTCTTTTCCCTAGCTGCTTTCAGTATTTTCTCTTTGTCTTTAATTTTGGTCAGTTTGATTAATATGTGTCTTGGGGTGTTCCGCTTTGGGTTTATTTTTATGGTACTCGTCATGCTTCCTGGATTTGAGTGAGTGATTCCTTTCCCATGTTAGGGAAGTTTTCCGCTCTTATCTTTTTGAATATTTTTTCTGCCCCTTTCTCTCCCTCTTCTCCTGCTGGCACCCCTATAATATGGATGTTGGTGCATTTTATGTTGTCCCAAAGTTCTCTTAGACTGTCTTCATTTCTTTTCAATATTTTTCTCTTTTCTGCTCCACATCAGTGATTTCCACTTATCTGTCCTCCATCTTGCTTGTTCGTTCTTCTGCCTACTGTATTCTGCTATTGGTTGCTTCTAATGAATGTCTTATTTCCCTTATTGTATTTTGCATCTCTGCTTACTTAAGTTTTAAATCTTGTATTTCTTTGCTCAGTGTTTGCTGTATATTTTCAGTCTTTGCCTCCAGTTTATTTCCAATGTCTTTGCACCTTTATTCGCATTATAGTTCTCTGCCTTTCCATTTTTATAGGTTTTTGGTGTAGTGTCCTTTTTGCAGGCAACAGAGTTGTAGCCTCTCTTACTTCTGATGCCTACCCACCTTGTGGCTGAAGTTGGTGTGGGGGCTTGCTGTAGGTTTACTTATGGGAGGGAATGGTGCATGCCCACTGGTAGGTGGGGCTGATTCCTATCCCTCTGGTGGGTTGGGCTTTGTCTCTGGGTGAGATTAGAGGCACTGTGTGCCTGTGGGGTCTTTAGGCAGCTTATTTACTGATGGGTGGGGCTGTGGTCCCAGCTGGATTATTGTTTGGCTTGGAGCTTCTCAGAGCTGAGGGTGAGGCCAGATTTTCCCAAAATGGCCACCTCTAGAGGAATACATGCTGATGAATATTCCAGAAAGCATTGCCTCCAATGTCCTTCCCCCACAATGAGCCACAATCACCCCCTGTTTTCCAAGGAGATCCTCCAAGACTGCAGTCCTGTCTGACCCAGATTCCTGTGGAGCTTTTGCTTTGCCCTGGGACCCAGTGCACATGAAAACCTGTGTGCACACTTCAAAAATGGGGTCTCCATTTCCCTCAGTCCCGTGGAGCTTCTGTGCACAAGCCCTACTGGCCTTCAATGCCAGATGCTCCAGGGGCTCTTTCTCCCAATGCCAGATCCCCAGCCATGGGCACCTGATGTGGGGCTCAGAACTCTCACATTTGTAGGTGAGTCTCTGTGATGCAGTTATTTTCCAGTCTATGGGCTTCCCACCTGGCTGGTATGGGGTTGCTCATATCTTGTAATTGCCCCTCCTACCTCTTGATGTGGCCTCCTCTTGTCTTCTGGAGTAGATCTTTTTGAAAGTCCATTTGTTTGAAGGTTGTTCAGCATTTGGTTTTAATTGTGTTGTTTTTTGAGAGAAGGTGATCTCTAGGCATTCTGTTCTGCCATCTTAATCCTGTCTCAGATCAGCTCATCTGTTTCTTTCTCCACTCTGACTATTGACATTAGGAGCAACCAATCTCTTTAGTTTTCTGAAGATGTTTGATAGTATCATATATATAGTCACCCAGCTTCTTGCTTCTTATAATTAGTTGACTAGGAATATCTAATGGCTTTGCCCTGTGTGTCTCTATTGACAGATCACATCATACTGTTCTCTTTACTACTGGAAATAGGGTCATTAGCATCTTTAATCATATTAACCAATTCCAGGAATTCTAGAATCAATTTAAAAAATTCATCCTGAAAATCTGTTCCTTTGAAACTCCTCTTAGTACCAAAATCTCTATTAGTCTGAATTTCTCCAGATAAACAAATAATAGAAGAATGAGAGAGAGAAAGAAAGAATGAATGACTTTATTATGAAGAATTGGCTCATACTGTCATGGAGACTGAGAAGTCACAAAATTTATAGTACATGATGGAAACCCAGAAGAGCCAATAGTATAGTTCAGCCTGAGTCTGAAGGTCCGAGAATCAGTACATCTGATAGTGTAAGTTCCAGTATGAGTTGAAGCCCAGAGAAGACCAGTGTCCTAGCTCAATGTCAGCCAAACAGCAAATTCTCATATACAAACTATTTTTTTTGAGTTCATATTACATTCTGCTGTTCAAACTGTCAAGCTCTATCTGTGTCTTCCTTATATATTTGGGGGTTCCTTAAATAGGAGGACACATCTAAAGATATTATCTCAGGAATTCCCATTGTGGCTCAGTGGGTTAAAAACATGACATAGTGTCAGTGAGGGTTTGATCCCTGGCCTTGCTCAGTGGATTAAGGATTTAGTGTTGATGCAAGCTGTGGCCTATGCTGGCAGCTGCTGCTCCAGTTCATCCCCCAACCTGGGAATTTCCATATATCACAGGTGCTGCCATAAAAAAGTGTATCATCTCAAATTATATCCATCGACAGACTTAAAAAAATAGGACTATGGGTACAGTTTAACAAACCAAGGACAGTCCCAGTGGTTCTCAGCCTTGCTTGTGTATGGAATAATCTGGCCAATTTTAAAAAGGTTTAATGCAAAGACCATACCTCAGACAAATTGAATCATTCTTTTAGGGATATGTATTTTTTTTTAACTGCTTCCCTCCTCTTAGATGACTGTATTAGTTTGATCAGGCTGCTGTAACAAAATATCACAGACCATGTAGCTTTTACTATAGGAATTTATTTTGTCATAATTCTGGAGGCTGAAAGTCCAAGATCAAGGTGCCATCGGGGTTGGTTTCCAGTGAGTCCTTTCTTTCCTGGCTCACAGATAGCCATCACTATATCTTCCTTCAACCTTCTCTGCATGTGAGGAGAAAAATAATCTCTGGTGTCTCTTCTTTTTCTTATGATAGCAGTCCATTCAGAATAGGGCCCCACCCTTATGATCTCACTTAACCTTAATTACTTCCTTAAAGACCTATCTTAAATATAACCATGTTGGGGATTAGAGTGTCAATATGTATATTTTGGAGACACCTTGCAGTCTGTAACATTGGTGATTGACAGCCACTAGTTTGGTGGGATCATTTGATCATGGAGGCTAGATTTTAAGACATTAGAAAAAGAAGTCTACATGTCAACTTCTGTTGGGTAAATGGACAGAATTAGAATTAAATAGGGAAAGGTATAGGATCAGGGCAGGAGCTAATCAATCAGAACATTTAGTCTGAGTAGAATACTAGGCTCAACTCCAATGCAAATTAGCGTAAGATATTTAAGGCATTGTATCCCACAGTGGGTTACAATACTGAGACTTGCCTTAAGTGCTAGAGATTTTTTTCATTATTTAAAATTTTATTGAATTATAGTTGATTTACAATGTTGTGATAATTTCTGCTGCAACACAGAGAGAGAGAGAATGAATTTCGAGAGGACACAAGTTCATTGCAAGTTGCAACTATTGGGCAGGCATTTCAGTCCCTAAATGTGCCTTAATTTTCTCATTTGTTAAATGGAAATAGTAGTATCAGTCTCTAAAATAAAGCACAGGATCCTCTGGAAAACAAAAGTGAAAATGATAATGAAGTGAAAGCATTGTCTAATTAATAGTAATTTTAAAGAATTCATTATTCTCACCATATTAAAGAGTTGGAAGGAAAATCTGAACGTGGTTACAAGTTACTTTGAATAATTGTATTTATAATTGTGGGAACAATATTTTCCTTTGTGCCATTTGTTTTACCCTAAAGTATAGTTACAAATAATTTAAAGAATAAATGATATTTGCAGAAACAAATTTGAGAGACTGTCCATGATTATTCATTCATTAGTGAGTTTGCAAACTTTAGATTTTTTTTAGAATTAACATTGTACACACATCTCTTCTTTATGAGAATGATCCTAAAAATGGAACACAAGCAAATGAAAATTAATCAGTTTTCCACATGAATAGAAATGCTGGTTGAAATAATCTCATGGCAACTAAAACTAAATTAAACATATGTGTTATAGATACTGTCTGGAGTGTTTTCGCCCCAGATTTATTGAGATATAATTGGCATATGACATTGTGAAGTTGAAGGTGTATATTGCAATGATTTGATACGCATATTGCTTGCAAAATGATTTTCAGAATAAGGTTAGTTAACACATCCATCACCTCATATAGTTACAAACTCTTGGTGTCTGCTGAAAAAATTAAGATCTACTCTCTTAGCAGTCTTCAAGTATATAATACAGTACTGTTAACTATAGTTACTGTACTGTACACTATATTGTACATTTGATCTCCAGAACTTATTGATCTTATAACTGGAAGTTCAAATCCTTTGGTCAGCATCTTTCCATTTCTTCCATCCCTCCAAACATCATTTACTTTGTCTCCATAAATTTGTGGTCGTTGTTTTTTAGATTTCACATATAAGAAAGATTGTACAGTACTTGTCTTTCTCTAACTTATCTCACATAGCCTCAAGGTCCATCCATGTTGTCAAAAATGGCAGGATTTCCTTCTTATGGCTGAATAATAGTCCATTGTATTTATGTGTGTGTGTATATACACACACACAAATATCTAATTTCTTTATCCATTTGATGTCATTGGACACTTAGGTTTAATCCATGCCTTGCCTGTTGTGAATAATGCTGCAAGAATATGGAGGTGCACATAGCTCTGACATCCTGACTTAAATTTCTTCAGCTATAAAGCCAGAAGTGGGTATTGCTGGATCACACGGTGTCTCTGTTTTTAATTTTTTTGAGGAAACTTCATAATTTTTTTTAATGATTGTTGTACCAGACAGTTGACTTTTTATAAAACAAATGCTCTGGAATGTGGCAGTTCACTTTTTTCATACTAAAAAGTATTTGATGTTTATTTTCACAAAGGTCAATTTAGACATTTTACTCTATTTAGTCAAAATACAATTAAGTTTGAAACTTCTGTCTGATATTTTATACTGTATACATATATTTAAATAATTTTTAAAAGATCCACTTTATTGATTTGGACAATAATTTAACCACTCACATGTACAGAGATTGTTTATGGTTACCTACTCTTGAGGAGAGGGTGGTAATTTAGACCTGTTATCTACATATGTCAATGGATGAATCAAGTGTTCCAGTGCTCCAGTGACTGACTGGAGTCAAACAATTTCAAAGAATCTATTGTATTTTACACTTTCTAAATCCTTTTCCCTGATAATAAAGCCATTTTTGGTAACTAGGCAAATGCTTGTTTAATCAGAAAAAGAAGAAACAGTAATTTAGTTTGATCATAGTGAGAGAAAAATATTTAAAGGAAACAAGTCTTTTTCAAATACAAATTATTATGCTAGTATTTTTAGCTTCTCCTGATCATTTGATTATACTGTGCATTGAGAATAATATCTCAGTCACAGTTTGGCATCATCCTGTGTTTATATTTATCCACCTGGCACTTCCCTGTATTTAGGTAAACTTGCATGGGTGAATGACTTTTGTTGAAGTTTTAAACTGTGATCAAAATAGTATTAGAGATTATTGGGTATTTCTCAGCCACATGAATCAGAAGTTAGGGAGTGAGATGCTAACACAATCAACAGATTCCCTGTTATTTTAATGTTCAACATCCATATTTTCTTATATGTGTCACATATTTCTCACTCATAAAAATAACTAACATTTGAGAGTTTACTGTGTACCAAATGTGGTGCTGAATGCTTTTATAGATTATCTCCTTTAGTTTTCACAGCAGCCCAGTAAGTTCTATTGTTACCTAGTTTTTACAGATTTTGAATTTGAGACCTAGAGGATTGAAGAATTTACCCCAAATTACACAGTCTGTGGTAAAACAAAGTTATGTATCTAAGAAATCTTGTTTACTTTTTTAAATTAAATTTTATTGGAACATAGTTGACTTAGAATGTTGTTAATTTCAGGTGTACAGCAAAGTGAATCACTTATACATGTAGATATATCCATTACTTTTCAAATTCTTTTCCCATATACAGTATTGAGTATATTTCCCTGTGCTATACAATAGGTCCTTGTTAGTTATCTATTTTATATATAGTAATGTGTATATGTTAATCCAACCTCCTAATTTATCACTGCTCCCCCATGTTTACCTTTTGGTAACCATAAGTTTGGTTTCAAAATCTTTGAATTTGTTTCTGTTTTGTGAATAAGTTCTTTTTGTTTGTTTGTTTTTGGTCACACCTGTGGCATGTGGAAGTTCCCTGGGCCACGGATCAAACCCCCACCACCACAGCGACCCCAGCTGCTGCAGTGACAACACCAGATCCTTAACCCACTTCACTATAAGGGAATGCCTTGAGAATAAGTTCTTTTGTATATTTTTTAAAATTAGATTCCTATCTTGTTTAATTTTAATTTTTTTAAAATAATTGAGCTCAACAGTAGCCTAAAAATGCATATCAGAGGGTATTTGTTTGTTTGTTTGTTTTATGAGGACCGATGGACCAATATTCTTTGAAGTGAGTACCCAGGCATTTGTGTGTGTGTGTGTGTGTGTGTGTGTGTGTGTATGCATATATATGTATCTCCATGGTTATAAACAAGATGTACTTAAGAATAAACAATAAAATTATATAAGTTCCATTTTTGCTCCATGCCAGAGGCTCTTTAATAGCCACTTACTTCTAATTGTTCTTAAATGAAAAATAAATACAGTTTTAAGTGTTGTTAGGATCATTTACTGTTCATCAGAAATGAGAAAGAAATAGAATAATTTATTGTTCATACATTTATAATCGAAAACAAATGAGAACAGTTGTTTGTTTTTATTGGAGTGTTTATCTTCTGGGTCATCAGAAGAGAAATATAACTTTAGCAAGTAAGGACAAAAGACCTTTAACTGCATCTGTTATCTTCATAAAGTATTGGTTTCTGTGTTAGGAAGTCCTTCACAAAGAAGGCTGCTTAGAAATCAACATTAGAGCTCTCTATTTTGATTCCAAAGCCTGAAAAAGTTCTAAGATGATGCATAATGTTAGATTTTTTTGGCAGGTTGAGTAAAATAATGGTTGTTTGCAAACTACCTAAAAAAAGCACTTTTAAGGAGATGCACTGCTATAGTTTAGCTGTAAAATAAATATGATTATTGGATCATTTCTATAGACCTGAATCTCATCTAGAATGGTATGGAATAAAGATTTAACTTTTGCCCTATGCTATCCTCTCTATGCTACCCAACTATTACTGTGTATTTTTTTACCTCCTCTTCAAGGTCGATGAATTGACAAACATATTGTCTATAAAGTGCTATACGAACAAGGACTTTGTCTTTTTATCAATGTACCACTTGCAATGGTTTCCTAAATTTATTGTATGATTCTAGTCACCATACTGGAGGCCTAAATCTGAAAAGTACACACAAACAGTGAAACAGTATAGCTTGTTTGTCCTTTTTTCTGTATCTTTCTCAGTCACTTAAATACTTCTAGGTCAGAGAAAATTGAAATCATTATTTTTGTTGTTTATATTGCTATCACATGATGGTTGAATTTTCTTTGCAAAAAATATGGAGATCTAATGACTTGCTTGAATGCTTAAAGTACATATAGAGAAAAGGTTTGTTGTTATCATTATGAAGTTAAAAGCTATTTTAATAAATTGTCATAAGCAGGAGTTGATTGGACAATTCTATTCTTTTAAATATTCAAAATGTATATGATTGTTACTGGGTCATAAAAGTTTTACAGTTATTTTTGTAATCTGAAAATATCATTAGCTAAGAAGAATGAATGAATTGTAATTGACCCGCTTAAGTAGAAAAAAAGGTGAAGGCCATTATACAACTGGAAAGTGATATTAGATTCTCTCCCTTGAGCTATCCGAATGGACATGTAACATTCACCACTACTTCTAAGTCTTTTCAGCTGTAAAGAGTGCAATGCATCCAAGCTTGAATTGAGAAGACATCATCATTCTGAGATTTTCATTAAAATATATATATTTAGACAGTAAGTAGAATACTTCAGTTTTCTTGACTATCTTTATTGACATTTGAGAATGTGGGAAACCGAGATGAATAATATAGAGATGAAAGAGATGAATACACCTCCCTATTATTGTTTACAAATGAACAATGCAACCATTATCCACAGGAAAATGATTGTATGTAAATTGAATTCATATGTTGAGCTAATGAAAAAAGAATTTTCTATTAAGCACATTTTAGTAAATATAAATCTTAAGGATTTTTATGTTAATATTGGTGCCTTACTAGATATCAAAATTATATATACCTATCATTTATCTTTTAAGAAATGCTTCATTTGGTTACTATAGCTACCTTTTAAAAATAAAACTTTTTGCAAACGAAGGAACAAAGTTACAGACGAAAAATATAAAAACATAAACTTAAGGAAATAGTGTTTTTTTAGGGCCCTAACTACTTTCAACTTGACTCAGGAAAGAGGATATACTCCTGTATTCATATTAGAAAATAATTTTACTAATTTATTATCATTACTTGTTATATTTTATTCAGATTTTCTAGTTCTTCAGAAGTCAGTATTCATAGTTTGCACCTTTCTAGGAAAGTTCCCATTTCACCTGTTTTATCTAACTTGGTTGCATGTAGTTATTGAGTATTCATTCATAATGATATAATAATTTGGATTTCCCTGAGGTCAGTAGTTATGTCGCCTCTTTCATTTCTGATTTAGTAATGTACCTGTACTTCTGTTTCTTGGTCAAACTACAGGTTTGTCCTTTTTTTTTTTTTGTTTTTTCAAAGAATGGATATTTGGTTTTGTTAGTTTTTTCCGTTTTTCTTTTTTTTTTTTTAAAGATTTTAAATTTTCTTGGAATATAGTTGACTTACAATGTTGTATTAGTTTTAGGTATACAGCAAAGTGAATCAGTTCTACATATAAATATGTCCATTGTTTTTCTCATGTAGATTATTATAGACTTTGCGTAGATTTTCCCATGCTACAGAGTGGGTTCCTATTAATCATTATTTTTATACGGTAGTGTGTAAATGTTAATCTCACCCTCCCAATTCTTCCCTCCCCACCAGTACTTTCACCTATGGTAACAATAATATTGGTGTTCACATCTGTGAGTTTTGTTTCTATTTTATGAAAAATAAACTCAAAATGGATTTAGAAACTAAATGTAAGGCCGGATACTATAAAACTCCTAGAGGAAAACATAGACAGAACACTCTTTAACATAAATCACAGTAATACCTTGTTTGATCTACTTCCTAGAATTAAGAAAATAAAAACAAAAATAAACCAATGGGACCTAATTAAACTAAAAAGCTTTTGCATAGCAAATGAAATCATAAAAAAGTGAAAAGACCATCCACAAAGTGGGAGAAAATCTTTGCAAGCAAAGCAAGCAAAGAGGGACTAATCTTAAAAATATAAAAGTATCTCATGGAACTTTATATAAAAAAAAATCAGTCAAAAAATGGGCAGAAGGAGTTCCCATCATGGTGAGGCAGAAACGAATCCCTGCCTTGCTCTGTGGGTTAAGGCTCTGACGTTGCCATGAGCTGTGGTGTAGGTTGCAGACGTGGCTCGGATCTCATGTTGCTGTGGCTGTGGTGTAGGCTGGCAGCTGTAGCTCCGATTAGACCCCTAGCCTGAGAACCTCCATATGTCACGAGTGTGGCCCTAAAAAAGCAGGGGCAGGGCAGAGGAGCTACACAGTTCTCTAAAGAAGACAGATTGCCTCTAGTATCTGTTTCTTTAATTTCTATTCTAATCCTTATTATTTTCTACCTCTGCTTTTTATGAATATAGTTTGCTCTTCCTTTTTAACATGTCTGAGGATGAAAGATTAGGTTGATATTTCTTCTGTCTTAATATAGGCATTTACAGCTCTAAATGTAGCTCTGAGCACTGTGTTAACTGCATCCTGTAAGTTTTGGTATGATGTGATTTGTTCTTATTCATCTCAAAGTATTTTATAATTTCTATTGTGATTTAGTCTTTGTCCTATTGGTTATTGAGTAGAATGTTGTCATCCACTCAATAACCATGGGATATATGTGCATTTCCCAAATTTCTTTGTATTGTCAATTTTCATTTTAACTCCAGCGTGGCTTGTTTCATGGTTTAGCATATGATCTACCCTGGAAAATGTTCCACGTACCCTTGAGAGGAATGTGTGTTCTGCTCTTCTGTTCAGTACATGCATGTTAAGTCTATTTGATTACTTCAGTTGTTCAAGTCTTCTATATTCATGCTGATCTTCTGTGTGGTTGTTTTATCCATCATTGAATGTGTACTATTTAATATCGATTATCATTGAACTAATTTCCCTGCAATTATGTCAGCCTTTGCCTTTATATATTTTGGTGCCCTATTGTTTAGTACCTATATTTTCATAATTATTATAACTTTCTAACATATTGGCACTTTATTCATCATAAAATTTTTTCTTGATTTAAAACATTTTTGGTTCTTAAATTCATTTTATTTTATATTAATTTAGCAACTTCACATTTCTTGTGCTTTCAGTTTGCAGGATACATCTTTTCTCACCTTTTTATTTCCAACCTGATATTATCTTTGAATAGGGTATGTCTTTATAAGATATCTAAGGCATGTCTCCTGGAGACATCATATAATTTAATCTTTTAAAAAATTTTAATATAGTTTAACAGTCTGCATCTTTTTTGGATTATTCAATCTATTCCATTTAATCTTATTGTTGATATTATAGAATTTGTTAAATATTTAACTTTTGTTTTTGCTATGTCTCAAGTCTTTTTTGTCACTATATTCCTCCTCTGCTTTTATTTGCATTAAATGAACTATTTTCTATTTAAAATTTTGATGCCTTTAATGAATTTTTCACAGTGTTTTGAGTTTTTTTTTATTTAGTGTTTGCTTTGGAATGTGCCATATGCATATTAAATTCTCAAATTCACCATAAGTTTATACTAACTTAATATCAGTGAGATACAGAAAGTCACTCTTATTTAGCTCCATTCCATTTCCCCCTTTTTGTTATTTTTATACAAAGTACATATTTCATGTTATAAACCTAAATGTATATTTTGGTAATTATTACTTTTAAAATTTTTATGTTTATTCAAGGGTATTAAAAAAGAGCAGAATACATTTATAATATTTGTTATATTTAACTATTTATTTTCCATTTCTGACTCTCTGTTGGTTCCTGGGTGTTTAAGTTACCATTTGGTGTCATTTCCTTATTTCATCAAATCTTTGCTTCATTATTTCTCTGCTATTATTGTCAAATATATTACATTTCTATATGCTATCACAATTGCCAGTTGCCTCTACCAGTGATCTTTGTTTTCTGTGTGGTTTTGAATCTCCCTATCGATTTATTATCTTTTAATAGAAATATTGGCTATACTTCAGGAAAGCTTTTAGTATTTCTTGTAATGAGTCTACTAGCAATACATTTTCTCAGTTTTTGTTCATCTGGGAAAATCTTACTTTGCCTTCTGTTTTGAAAATCGTTTTTTTTTTTTTTTCCAGAAGTTTAAATATATCATTTCACTGCTGGTTAGGGCTTCATTTTTCTGATGAGAAGTAGTTAATATTATTGCAGTTTCCTTAAACATATTGACTTGTTTTTCTCTTCCTATCTTCAAGATGTTCTCTTTCTCTATTTATGCTTTTCTATTATGTTTATGCATACGGATCTCTTTGCATTCTGTGTGCAGTCATTGAACTGCTTGAATGTTTAGTTCAATATTTTCAGCAAATTTTATCAAGTTTTGAACAATTATATATCCACAGTTTTTGCTCTCTCTTTTTCCTTTCCTTCTAATAATCAAATTATATGTAGTTGGTTTTAAGTGTGCCTTATATTTCTCTGATATTCTGTTCATTTTTCTTAATCCTGCTGTCTCTCTTCTTTACTATAATAATTTTCAATCTATCTTTCAGTGTGTTAATTTTTCTTATGCAATTAAATTCTACTATTGACCCCTTCTTGTTAATTTTTCATTTTCATTCTTACAATTTTCAATTCCATAATTTCCATTTGGGGTTGTTATTATTTCATTTGTTATTAAATATATTTTAATAGTCTCTATTTGATAAAAACATTGTTATCAAACTTTACTTCCTTAATCATGGTTTCTTTAATTATTTGCATATATTTAAATTAGCTACTTTGAAGTTTTTGTTAAATATGCCATTTGGCCAATTTCATGGGCGGTTTCAGTTGCTTCCTTTTTCACTTGTATGAGTCATAATTTCCTTTTCTTTTGCATATCTCACAATTTAGTAAAAACCTGGATATTTTAGATAATATGGCAAATGTGTATACAAATGCCTGTTCACCCCTATCCAAGGGTTTATTTTTGTTGTTGTTTAATTATTTATCTAATGACATGGTTGGGCCATTTCAGTAATGTCTGTTTCCCCCAAAGTGTGAGAGACATGCATACAGTCACACTGGGATGCACAGGTATTGTAGTATGGCTCTCTGCCTCTTTCCCTGGTATTTGCTCTTCAGTGATCTGCTTTATTTGGTATTAACCCCAGCCTTTAGGCTCCAGTAATTACTAATTTTTTGCCCCATTGTTTTCAACAATGCCCTGGGGATTACATTGTTTCCATACCTTTTTCCAATTGAATTTGGACAGGGCTGATCTTTTTTTTGTATTTTTAAAATTATAGTTGATTTACTATGTTGTACCAATTTCTGCTCTACAGCAAAGTGACCTAGCTATACGTGTGTGTGTGTGTGTGTGTGTGTGTGTGTGTGTGTGTGTGTGTGTATTCCCTTTCTTATATTATCTTCCATCATGGTCGATCCCAAGAGATTGGATAGAGTTCCCTGTACTATACAGTTGGACCTCATTGTTTATCCTTTCTAAATGTAATAGGTTGCATCTACTAATCATAAACTTCTAGTCTATCTCACTCCTTCCCCCTAGCAACCACAATCTGTTATCTGTGTCTGTGAGTCTCTTTCCTGTTTTGTAGATAGGTTCATTTGTGTCATATTTTAGATTCCACATATATGTGATATCATATGGAACTTGTCTTATTCTTTCTGATGTATTTCACTTAGTATGATAATCTCTTGTTGCATCCATGTTGGTGTGAATGGCATTCTTTCATTCTTTTTTATGGCTGAGTAGTATTCCATTGCACAAATGTACCACAGCTTCTTAATCCATTCATGTGTCGTTGGATATTTAGGTTGTTTCCATGTCTTGGCTATTATGAATAGTGCTGCCGTGATCATATGGGTGCATATATTTTTTGAATTGTAGTTTTGTCTGGATATAGGCCCAGGAGTGGGATTGCTGGATCATATGGTAGTTCTGTATTTAGTTTTCTGAGGTACCTCCATACTGTTTTCCATAGTGGTTGTACCAATTTACATTCCCACCAACAGTGTAGGAGTGTTCTTTTCTCCACAACCTGTTTAGCATTTATTCATATATTTATTAATGATGGCCATTCTGACCAGTGTGAGGTGGTACATTATTTGATTTGCATCTCTCTAACATGTCTACTGGCCATCTGTATGTCTTCTTTGGAGAAGTGTCTATTTAGGTCTTCTGCCCATTTTTTTGGTTAGGTTGTTTGTTTTTGTTGTTGAGTTATATGAGTAGTTTGTATATTTTGGAGATTGACCCCTTGTCAGTTGCATAATTTGCAACTATTTTTTCCCATTTTGTAACTTGTCTTTTCATCTTTTAGGGTTTCCTCTGCTGTGTAAAAGCTTGTGAGTTCGATTAGGTCCCATTTATTTACTGCTGTTTTTATTTCTATTGCCTTGGGAGACTTAACTAAGAAAACGTTTGTCAGAGAATGTTTGCCTATGTTCTATTCTAGGAATTTTATGGGGATTACATCTTATGTTTAAGTCTTTAAGCCATTTTGATTTTTTTTTTTTGTGCATGTTATGAGGGTGTGTTGTAGTTTCATTGATTTACATGTAGATAGAGTTGATCTTAATGTCTGTCTTTGAGGTTTGTTCTGACTCCAGAAGGGTTCCCAGTTTTTCTTTCTCTGGTTCTCACTGGGAACTAGCTGACCTATTGTTTATATTGTTGCTCTTAACTAGGTGGAGATATTATTGTTATTATTACTTTTAATGGTAAGGCAGACTTTATTCAGTAGGGACTACTGCATTAGGGTGTCATAAGATAGAGATTAGGCTTAATTCTGAATACAATAAAGACAAATGGAGATTTATAACCAATGAATAGGATAGGGGTCAGTGGATAGAAAATTACTAAGAGGAAACATTGGGTAAGGGGAATTTCGGCTAAACCAGCTTGCCAGGGTTTTTGCTGAAAGCAAATCAGGGCAATATCAAGAGTGGGAAATAAGGAATTTGATCAGATATCAGGGTAGGGAATTTGCACTAAACTGACCAAATAGCATTCTTGCTAAAACTGCACTAAACTGACCATTGACAGAGGTCAAGGTCAGGGACTGGTCAGAAGGTAGAGACAGAGTAGCCTGACTTAAGTTTCATCAGTCTCCCCCCTCTTCAAGGAAAGAAAATCTATTCTTCTTTAATTGAAAACATAAGTCAGCTTCTCATTTGTGGAGAATGTTTGCTGGAGTAGAATAAGTCAGTATTTAATGAGAGGGAATTTCTCCGAAAACAAAGAAAACCAAATATTAATAATTGGAAATCCAGTTTCTGAGTCCACAGGACTGTCAGTTTAGAAATCTGGATGTTAGGCTTAAACATGAGTGTGGTGATGAAATGGATTTTATGGTTTGCATTTTGAATAACTTTGGTAATGTCACCAGGTGTTCCAGTGAACTTTCTGAATGTACCATACAGCCACAGACATGAAGGCCATCTCTCTGTACTCTGTTGTGGTGATTTCTTTGAAGTTTTTATCAAGTAGTCCAACTTCTGCTTGCAAGGCTTTAGGAAAAGAGCATCTATTGAGGAGCTATTATTTTTGAAAGTACCCTTAGGCTTGAACTTCCCAATCTTCTTTTTAAATAAAGTCAGTTCTTTGGGGATAATTTTGGTGTAATTTTTTTTTTTTATGGACTGCTTTTCCACCTGGGAAAAATATCTAAGCCAACTACTGTGGGTGCTGGGTAGGTCAGTAGCCTCTGGTCTTCTCAGCTTGTTTCTTTCACCATAAAATATCTGCCGTACAAGCATGCCAGGATGAGGGCAATTAGGACTCAGTATTCTCAGCCTGCTACACTTGAGATAGTGCCTCCACCTTACAGGTAGAGGCTAAATAAAGAAGTCCTAAACATATTAACCATACTTATCGGGAATTTATGCTTTTCAATTTGGAAGTACATAAAAAGGAGAAATGCTAGCCTTCTGCCCCTCCCAGAAAGATATAGTAACCCTTGATTAGGAGTTGAAGGGAGAGGGAACTCCATCCTCTTAACCAAACCCACAGAAAATGGAGTTTACTTCAAGATGAGGTAGGTAAATAGGGAGGGAGCAGTAGTATTATTAATTTATTTCTTATTTTATGCCCAATTTATTTATATTGTCTTTTTAGGGCCACACCTGCAGCACATGAAGTTCCCAGGGTAGGGGTTCAATCAGAGCTGTAGCTGTCAGCCTATGCCACAGCCACAGCAATGCCAGATCCGAGCCAGTGTCTGTGACATATACCACAACTCATGGCAATGCCGGACCATTAACCCACTGAGTGAACAGGGATCGAACCTGCATCCTCATGGTTACTAGTCAGAATCATTCCTGTTGAGCCATGATGGGAACTCCTATGCCCAAATTTAAAAGGTTTTCTTTTAGGAGTTCCCGTTGTGGCTCAGTGGTTAATGAATCCGACTAGGAACCATGGGGTTGTGGGTTTGATCCCTGGCCTTGCTCAGTGGGTTAAGGATCCGGCGTTGCCATGAGCTGTGGTGTAGGTTGCAGATGCAGCTCGGATCCCACGTTGCTGTGGCTGTGGCGAAGGCTGGCAGCTACAGCTCCTGTTAGACCTCTAGCCTAGGAACCTCCATATGCTGCCGGTGTGGCTCTAGATAAGGTAAAAAGACAAAAAAAAAGTTTTTCTGTTAAACTTAGAATAGTCTTAGATATACTGGAAAAGTTAGAATAATCCTGACTCAAATGTCTCAGACTCTCACTATTGTTTTGGATTTTCGTAGTTTTTAAGCTAGATATTTATTCATTTGTTGTGTTGTTCTCTTAAGACCATTGCCAGAGACCTTAAATGGTTAGGTTTTTAAACACAATTTTCACCATCTTTTATTTGTTTTACCTGGAAGTGGGTCTGTGGCACACTTCATGCTACCATCCTGGAGGTAGAATTCAATCTCATACTGATTTTGAATTTATCTTGATTGATCATGAAGGGAATAGAATATAGCATTTTCCCAAGAGCTATCCAATTATCTTAGTATTAAAATATTTTGTATTTTATTCAGTCATTTGAATACCTTGTTGTATATTAAATTATAATATCCATTGAGTCTTCTTCTAGATTTCCCATTTTATTACATTATCCTGCATATTAATAAAAACCTAATATGTTTTAATGATACAGTTTTTATAGGCTGCTTTAATATCAGATATTTTTATACTTTCTCTGTTTCAGTAAGCTTGTTCTTTGAAGTGTGTTTCTTATAAACTTGTAGATATCTACCAGGGGAAAAAGAACCTAATGGTGATTTTATTAGGAAGACTAAAATTTATAAATTCACCTTGGGATGAGTAGAATATTTATAAACTTAAGTTTTCTTTTCCAAAACCATATATTTTCCTGTTTTAAAATCCATTTGGGGTTCTCCAAAGTGTTTTATATCTTTCTCATATAGGCTCCATATATTTCTGGTAAATTTATGCTCATTTTTAAAGTATCTTAAGAAATTTTAGAGTAGATTTTATTCAGTGAAATAAAATGTTGGCATTCCCGTTGTGGCTCAATGGTTAACGAACCCCACTAGTATCCATGAGGACACAGGTTCGATCCCTGGCCTTTCTCAGTTGGTTAAGGATCCAGCGTTGCTGTGAGGTGTGGTGTAGATCGAAGACACAGCTCGGATCTGGCATTGCTGTGGCTGTGGTGTAGACTGGCAACCTCAGCTCCAATTTGACCCCTGGCCTAGGAACCTCCATATGCCGTGGATGCAGCCCTAAAAAGACAAAAGACAAAAAAAAGGAAAGAAAGAAAATGTTAAGTTTACTATGTGTTTTATGCCCAGTTTCCCTATTGTGAACATCTTATATTAATATTGTATATCTGTCACAATGCATAAATACTAATACATTATTATTAATTCAAGTCCATAGTTTATTAATATTTCATTAGTTTTTACCTAATATTAGGTGATATTTTACCTAAATGTTGGTTTTTATGCTTCAAGATCCCATCCAGGGTACCAAATTTCATTTAGTCATTGGGTGTCCTTAAATCCTCTTAGCTGTGACAGTTTCTTAGACTTCATTTATTTTTTATGATCTTGAAAAAATTTAGGAGTACTTATCAAGTATATTTTTAAATGATCCTCAGTTGGGATTTATCCGATGTCTTTCTCATTAATAGACTGGGGTTATATGTTCTGGGGGAAGACCATGGAAATAAAATGCCATTTTCATTACATCATATCAATATGACTGGTTTATCATAAATGATGTCAATATTGATCATTTGGCTGAGATAGTTTTTGCCAGCTTTTTTTCACTATAAAGTTACTCTTTTTTCTCTATCCATAATGTACTCTTTGGAAAGAAGTCAATATGTGCATCCCACATTTGAGGATTGAGAATTTATATTCCACCTACTTGGGGGGTATAATCTACATAAGTTATTTGGAATCCTTCCTCAAAGGAGATTTGTCTCTTCTTCCTTATTAACTTTTAACCACTTTTTTATATCAGTGTAGACTCAGGGCTATTTATTTTATAGTTATTTTATACTTCGGCATATTATCCAATATTACTTTAGTTGCTCAAACTGCTTTAGCTTTGGCCTTTGAAAGCTCTTTCAGTTGGCTTCTGCATCCCTGTGACACTCAAATGACACATCCTTTGAGTCTTTGCTTGTTCGTTTTGTTTTGTTTTAGCACTTTCTTACTTTCTGGCCGTAAAAAATGTTCCAGGATGAACTTGTATTGCCATATACGTGAAATTGGCCATTTATAGCCAATTCTCAAATTTATTTTGTAAATCGGACATTCTCTTCCTTTATATTTTCTAATTGGCTTTAATTTTATTCATATTAATATTAATTTGTATAAATGAATTGCATTACCTGATCTAATTTATTAAATTACTTTGTTTGTTGTAGCAGTTTTTCCATGAATTTTGTACTTTTCCAGATATATAGCCATATCATTTACAAACTGGGTTAGATTAACTTTTCCTTTCTGATTTGTATAATTTAGGTGTTTTCTCCTATTTATCTGGATTCACTAATATCTACAACATAATACTAAAAAGATAAAGGGCATCCTTGTCTTGTTTCTGACAATAACAGAGAAGCCTTTATTGTTTCACTATTAAGTCAGATGCTGTTTTGTCTCCTTTGGATCTTCTTCTAATAGATATCTTAATATATAAGTCTATCATTTCTTCCAAGTCAGAGTTAATATTGCCACCTTTGCAGTGAGACTTAACATTAGCACCCTATCCAAAACAACACATTAGCAAACCAAATCCAGCAGTACATTAAAAGAATCAGACACCACAATCAGGTGGGGTTTATTCTAGGAATGCAGGATGATTCGACATCTGCAAATCAATCAACGTGATACATATTTTAAAAAATGAAAGGTAAGGAGTTCCTGTTGTGGGTCAATGGTTAAGAACCCAACATTGTGTTGGCAAGGATACAGGTTTGGTCCCTGGCCTCGTTCAGTGGGATAAGGATCTGGCATTGCCATAAGCTGTGGTGTAGGTCACAGATGGGGCTTGGATCTGCTGTTGCCATGGCTATGGCATAGGACTGCAGTTACAGCCCTGATTCAACCCCTAGACCAGGAACTTCTATATACCACAGGTATGGCAATAAAGAGAGAAAAAAAGCAGAAAGGTAAAAATCATCTTATCATCCCAGTAACTGTCAAAAAAGCATTTTACAAAGTTCAGTGACCATTTATGGTAAAATCTCTCAACAAAGCATGTATAGAGGGAACATGCATCAATATAATAAAGGCTGTATAAGAAAAACTCATACAGCAGAAATTGATACAATACTGTGACTCAACTATACTCTAAAACAAACAATACAAACAAACAAAACAACCCACAACTAACATTATACTCTAGGATCAGGAAAAATACAAGGATGTTCTCTCTCACCACTTTTAGTCAACATAGTATTGGAAGTCCAGGGCAGAACAACTAGGCAAAATAAATAAATAAATAAATAAAAGGCACCGAAACCAAAAAGGAAGAATTAAAAACGTCACTCTTAGTAAATGATATGATACTATGTATAGAAAACCCTAAAGACTCCACCAAAAATCTATATTAGAACTAATAAATGAATTCAGTAAAGTTAAGGATATGAAATCAACTTACAGAAGAAATCTGGGGTGTTTCTTCTATACACTAATCATAAAAATAAAATGAAATAATCCCAGGGAGTTCCCATTGTGGTGCAGCAGAAATGAATGCAACTAGTATCCATGAGGATGTGGGTTTGATACCTGGCTTCACTCAGTGTGTTGGGGATCCAGCATTGCTGTGAGCTGTAGTCTGGGTCGTAGACACAGCTCAGATCCTGTGTTGCTGTGGCTGTGGTGTGGGCCAGACCCTGCAGCTCTGATTCGACACCAAGCCTGGGAACTTCCAGATGCCACAGGTGCAGCCATACTAAAGCAAAAAAAAAAAAAAAAAAAATCCCATTACAAGAATAAATTTAACAAAAGAGGTGAAAGTCCTGTACACTGAAAACTCTTAAGACATTGATGAAAGAAATTAAAGATACAAAAAAAATGGAAAGATATTTCACGCTCATGGATTTGAAGTATTAATATTGTTAAAATGTCCATACTACCCAAGGCAATCTACAGATTCAAATCAATTCCTGTCAAAATTCCAATGGCATATTCACAGAACTGGAACAAATGATCCTAAAATTTGTGTGGAACCACAAAATATCATGAATAGCCAAAGCAATCTTGAGAAAGTATAACAAAGCTGGAGGTATCATGCTCCTTGATCTTAATCTATACTACAAAGCTATGGTCATCAAAACAGTATGGTACTGGCACAGCCACATAGATCAGTGGAACAGAATTGAGAGTCCAGAAATAAACCAAAACATATATGGACAATTAATCTATAACAGAGGGACAAAGAACATAAAATAGAGAAAGAACAGTCTCTTCAATAAGTGGTGTTAGAAAAACTGGAGGACTGCATGCAAATAAATATAACTAGATGATTATCTTACATTATACACAAAATTAACTCAAATGAATTAAAAATTTAAATGTGAGACCTGACACTCTAAAATTCCTAGAAGGAAACATACATGGTATCCACATTGACCTCACTTTTAGTGATCTTTTTGTGGATCTGTCTCCAAAGGTAAAGGAAACAAAAACAGAAATAACAAATGAGACTAAAATTAAAAAGCTTCTCCACAGCAAAGGAAACCATCATCCAAACAAGAAGGAAGCCTACTGAATTGGAGAATATATTTGCAAATCACATTAAGGAGTTAGTGTACAAATTATATAAAGAACTCATACAACTCAACAACAAAATAAAACAACTCAAAAAAAAATACCTGAATAGGCATTTTTCCAAAAGAGGACATATAGTGGCCAAGAAGAATATGAAATGGTATTTACCATCACTTTTTATCAGGGAAATGTAAATGAAAACCATAATGGGATATGATCTTAAATTTGACAGAATAGCTGTTATCAAAAAGACAACAAACAACAAGTGTGGGTGAGGATGTGGAGAAAAGGTACCCTGTCCACTGCCAGCAGAACACTGACATTGGTACAGCAGAACATTGGTACAGCCACTATGGAAAATAGTTTGGAGATTCCTCAAATAATTAAGAATAAAACTATCATAAAACCTCATTATTCCATCTCTTGGTCTTGCACCCTATAGTCATTACATATATGCATCCTCATATTCATTACAGCTTTATTTACAATATTCAAGACATGGGAACAACCTAAGTGTCTATCAACTGATGAATGGATAAAGAGAATGTGTATATATGCAATGGAATACCACTCTCACCCATGAAAAGAATGAAATTCTGCCATTTGCAGCATCACGGATGAATCTAGAGATTATCTTACTAAATAGAGCATGTCAGAGAAGACAAATATATGATATCATTTATTTGTGGAAACTAAAACAAATATATAAGTAGAGTTATTTACAAAACAAGTACACTCATAGGCATAGAAAACAAATTTATGGTTACCAAAGGAGGAAGGGGGGAATAAATTAGGAGTATGGATTAACATATAAATACTACTGTATACAAAATAGATAAGCAACAAGGGCCTACTGTATAGCACAGGGAACTGTACCATTATAGGTTACAATAACCTATAAATGGAAATTAATCTGAAAAAATATACATGTAAAAAATGTTCCTCCATGTTTTTAACAGTTTGATAGCCACTGTTTAGATACTGAAAGACATCCTGGTTCTTCAAAGTTTTAGAAATAGAATTTAGAAATTATAAAGTTGCAGTAAATATCTATGTGTCAGGTTTTGTGTGGACATGTTTTTAACTTCATTTGGGTAAATACCAAGGAGCATGACTGCTTCATCGCATGGTTAGAGTACATTTAGTTTTGTAATAAACTGCCACATTGTCTTCCAAAGTGGCTGTACCGTATTGAGTTCACATCAGCAATAAATTGAGTTCTTGTTTCTCCATATACTCCCAGCATTTGTTATCAGTGTTTTAGACTTTTACCATTCTGATAAGTGTGTAGTGGTATCACATTATCTTAATGTTCATTTATCTAAATACATGTAATAATGGACATCTTTTCACGTGCTTCTTTACCATCTGTATATCTTCTTTGGTGAGCTATCTTTTCATATCTTTATTCTATTTTTAATCAGGTTATTTTCTTATTGTAGAGTTTTAAGAATTCTTTATTTATTTTGGATATTATCCGTTTATCAGATATGCACTTTGCAATTACTTTTCTCCAATCTGTGGCTTATATTCTACTTATCTTTACAGTGATTTCACCTAGAAAAATAGTTAATTTTAGTGAAGTTCAATTCTTACTTTCATAGATTGTATATTTGGTGTTTTATCAAAAAATGTATAGCCAATCCCAATGTCACCTAGAATTTCTCTTGTTATCTTCTAGAAATCCTATACTTCTGCATTTTACATTTAGATCTATGATCAATTGTGAGTTTATTTTTTGACAGGTGTAAGGTCTAAGTCTGGATTCATATTTTTGATGTATTACCTTTGTTCCTTTTTCAAACATCAGTTGACCGTATTTTTATTTATTTCTGGGTACTCTATTCTGTTTCATTGATCTATTTTGTCTGCTCTTTCCCCAACACCACTCTGTATTTTTATAAAATTATACTTAAGTATTGAAATTGGGTATTATTAATACTCCAATTTTGTTTTTTTTTTCAATATTTTGTTGGCTATTGAGGGTTTCTCTTCTTTCCATATAAATTTAAAAATCAGTTTGTCATTATCCACAAAATGACTTGCTGGGATTTTGATTGGGATTGCACTGTTATCCATATATAAAGTTTGAAAGAAAAGATAATTTTGACAATATTGGGTCTTCCTAGCCATGAGCATGGACTCTTAATTTAATTAGTTTCTTTTGTCATTGTTGTTGTTCATCAGAGTTTTTTATGTATGAACATGCATATAGTTTGTGGATTTGTACTCAAGTATTTCATTTTGGATGGTGATAATTTAGTGTGTTATTGTGTTTTTAATTTCAAATGCCACTGGTTTATTGTTCCTAAATAGGAAAGTGATTGATTTCTGTATATTAACCTTATATCCTGAAATTGCTGTAATTGCTTTTTAGTTTGAAAAGTTTTTAGGTCAATTTCTTTCAGATTTTCTACATACAGTCATGCCATCTGTGAACAAAGAGAGTTTTGTTTCTTCCTTCTGCTATTTTTTATTTCCTTCTCTTGTCTTACTGCATTAGCTACATCTTCTAATATGATGTTGAAAAAGAGTCGTCAGTGGGGACATCCTTGCCTTGTTCTTACTTCAACTTTCTCACCATTAAGTATGATGTTAGCTGTTGTATTTGTAAATGTTGTATTGATACATTCTTTGTCATGTTAAGAAAGTTCCCTTTATCCCTAGTTTATTGAAGTATCTTTTTTTAAGAACGGACATTGGATTTTGTCGTGATTTTTCTACATCTATTGATATAATCATGTGCTTTTTCTTCTTTAACTTGTCGGGGTGATGGATTACATTAATTGTTGAATGTTAAGACAGGCTTACACAATTGTAATAAATCCCACTTGGATTTATTATGATTATAACATATAATTATTATACATTGTTGGGCTTGACTTGCTAATATTTTGTTGAGGATATTTGCATCTATGTGACAGTTAATGCTATGTGTTAGTTACTGCTAATTTTCCTGTAACGTCTTGTGTGGTTTTGACATTAAGGTAATGCTGGTTTCATAACATGAGTTAGGAAGTATCACCTCCTCTTCTATCTTTTGGAAGAAATTGTAGATAATTGGTAAACTTTCTATCTTAAATATTGGGTAGTATTCACCAGTGGACCCATCTGGCTTTGGTATTTTTGTTTGTTTTGGAAGGTTATCAATTAATGTTTTAAATAGGTCAAAGTCTATTCATATTGTAGATTTCTTGTTTGAGGTTTGGCAGATTCTTTGAAGGAATTGGTCCATTTAATCGAGGTTATCAAATTTGTGGCCATAGCAATGTTGATAGTATTTATTGTCTTTTAAATGTCCATTCAATTTTTAGTGATGTCTCCTCTTTCATTTCTTAGATTTTTAATTTCAGTATTCTCTACTTTTTCTTAGTTATCCTGGCTACAGTTTAGTGAAATCTATTGATCTTTTCAGAGAGTCAGTTCTTGGTTTTCGTTTATTTTCTCTATTGATTTCCTGTTTTCAGTTTCAGTAATTTCTACTCTAAATATTTCCTTCTGCTTATTTTGGATATAATTTATTTTTCTTGTTCTAGTTTCCCAAAGTGGAAACTTAGATTACTGGTTTTTAGTTCATTCTTGTTTTGTAATATATATGATCAATTCTATAAATGTTTGTAAGCACTGCTGTTACTGCCTCACACAAATTTTATATTTTTTTTTCTTTCTTTTTTATTTTTAATGCTGCACCTGCAGCACACGGAAGTTCCCAGGCTAGGGGGTTGAATCAGAGCTGCAGCTGCAGGCCTACACCACAGCCACAGCAACACAGGATCCAAGCCAAGTCTGCAACCTATGCTACAGCTCATGGCAAGGCCAGCCCACTGAGAGAGGCCAAGAATCAAACCCACATCCTCATGGATACTACTAGTCGTGTTTGTAACCCACCAAGCTACGATGGGAACTCAATCACACAAATTTTAGTAAGTTATGTTTTTATTTTGTATTTGATATTTCTTCTTTGACACTGGGTTACTGAGAATTTTGTTGGTTAATCTCCCAAATATTTTGAGATTTTCCAGCTGTCTTTCTGTTTTTCATTTCTAGTTTAACTCCATTTTTTTTTGGTCTGAAAGCATACATTGTGTGATATTTATTATTTTAAATTTGGTAAGGTGTATTTTATGACCCAGAATGTGGTCTATCATGGTGAATGTTCCATGTAAGCTTCAGAAGGATGTGTATTCTACTGTTATTGTATGAAGTAGTCCATATGTCAATTATATTTAGTTAATTTATATTGCTGTTCAGTCTATGTCCTTACTCATTTACTGCCTGCTGGATTTGTTCATTACTGATCGAGAGGTATGGAAGTTTGCAATTGTGGTAATGACTTCATTTATTTCTCCTTTTAGATCTAGCAGGATACTTAACCCACTGCACCACAAGGAACTTCCCATTCTTTTACTTTTAATGTTCATGTGTCTTTAAGGCAAGTTTATTGTAGACAACATATAGTTGAGCCTTGTTTTTCAATCCATACCAACAATCTGTCTTATTGGTACATTTAGACCATTGATATTTAAAGTGATTATTTATATAGTTGGATTAATGTCTACCATATATTTTACTGTTTTCTGTTGACTTTATCTTTATTTCTATTTTTGTCTTCCACCCTTTTTCCGTCTTTTATAGTTTTAATTTAGCATTTTGTGTAATTATATTTTCTATTTTTTATCAGTGTATCAGTTGTACTTCTTTTTTTACAATGCAAAATTTCGTGATGTACTTTTACAGCTATTCCATTTCAACGTTCAAATATATTATACTGTTTCATAGGTAGTGCAAGTACCTTATAATAATGAAATATTCCTACATTCCTTATTCCTCTCTTCCATCCTTTATCCCACTGTTCTAATTCATTTAAAATGTATACATAAGTTATTAAACAAAACAAAAAGACAACCCACAGAATGGGAGAAAATATTTGCGAATGAATCAACTGACAAAGGATTAATCTTCAAAATTTACAAACACCTCCTACAGCTCAATACCAAAAAAACAAACAACCCCATCAAAAAATGGTCAGAAGATCTAAACAGACAATTCTCCAAAGACGACATACAGATGGCCAAAAAACACATGAAAAGATGTTCAACATCACTCATTATTAGAGAAATGCAAATCAAAACCACTATGAGGTACGAGGTACCACCTTAGGCCAGCCAGAATGGCCATCATCAAAAAGTCTACAAACAGTAAGTGCTGGAGAGGGTGTGGAGAAAAAGGATCCCTATTACGCTGTTGGTGGGAATGCAAATTGGTACAACCACTGTGGAAAACAGTATGGAGGAGTTCCCATCGTGGCGCAGTGGTTAACAAATCCGACTAGGAACCATGAGTTTGTGGGTTCGATCCCTGGCCTTGCTCAGTGGGTTAACGATCCGGTGTTGCCGTGAGCTGTGGTGTAGTTTGCAGACGCGGCTCAGATCCCACGTTGCTGTGGCTGTGGCAAAGGCTGGCGGCTACAGCTCCAATTAGACCCCTGGCCTGGGAACCTCCACATGCCACAGGTGCAGCCCTAAAATGACAAAAGGCAAAAAAAAAAAAAAAAGTATGGAGATGCCTCAGAAAACTAAAAATAGAATTACTATTTGGTCCAGCAATCCCACTCCTGGGCATCTATCCAGAGGAAACCATGACTTGAAAAGACACATGTACTTCAGTGTTCATTGCAGCACTCTATACAATAGTCAAGTCTTGGAAATAACCTAAATGCCCATCAACAGAGGAGTGGATAGGGAAGATATGGTACATACACACAATGGAATATTACTCAGCCATTAAAAGGAACAAAATAACAACATTTATAACAACATGGATGGACCTAGAAATTATCATGTGAAGTGAAACCAGTCAGACGATGAGACCCCAACATCCAATGCTACCGCTTACATGTGGAATCTAAAAAAAGGACACAATGAACTTCTTTGCAGAACAGATAATGACTCACAGACTTTGGAAAACCTATGGTTTCCAAATGAGACAGTCTGTGGGGTGGGGGGATGTGCTGAGGGTTTTGGACACAAATGTTATCAAATTGAGTTGTGATGATTTTTGTACACCTATAATTGTAATATAATTCATTAAGTAATGAAAAAAAATAAATTCCCAAGGGAAAAAAAGGTATACATAAGTTATAATCATTAATTACATAATTGCTATTATTATTTTGAACTATCTCAGAGATTAGGAAAAAGAAAAAATGAAATTTTTTATCATAACTTTCCCTTTATGTAGATCCAAGTTGTGACCCATATTATTTTTTTCTGAGATAATGCTTTTAGCATTTCTTGTGAGACAAGTCTACTGAAACAAATTCTCTTTATTTATTCATCTGAGAAAGTCCTTATTCCTCCTTTACCTTTGAAAGGTTATTTTAATGGATACAGAATTCTGACTTAGTGGGTTTTTTTTGAAAGCACTTTAAATATTTAGTCCATTGTCTTCTTGCTTGCATGGTTTCTAAGGAAAAAACAGTATGTAATTTCTTTTTCTTTTTATGGCTGCACCTGTGGCATATGGAAGTTCCTAGGCCATGGGTTGAATCGGATATGCAGCTGTGGACTCTGCCACAGCCATGGCAACACCAGATCCTTAACCCACTGCCCTGGGCTGGGGATCAAACTCACATCCTCACAGAGGCATTGGGTTCTTAACTGAGTCACGACGGGAACTTCATGGGATGTAATTCTTATTTTTTTCCTCTATAGGTAAGGGCGTTGCCCACCACTTATGGTTTATTTCAAGATTTTTTCTTTATTATTGATTTTATGAAGTTTTTAATATAATGGTTATGCCTAGATACGTTTTTCTGAAGTAGTTACCTTGCTTGATGTTCTCTGAGTATCCCAGAGATGTGGTTTGTGGTTTGGTTTCTGTCATTAATTTGGGGAAATTCTCATTACGATTCAAATATTTCTTCTGTTCCTTTCTCTCTTCTCCTTCTGGTATTCCTATTACCTGTATGTTTTACACTTCACAGTTTTCCTACAGTTATTGGATGCTCTGTTCTATTTTTCAGTAAATTTTCTCTTTGATTTTCAGTTAAGGAGATTCTGTTGACATGTTTTCAAGCACAGAGTTTTTTTCCTCAGCTGTGTCCAATTTACTCATGACTCTATTGAAGATCTTATTCATTCCTGCTGTGGTGCTAGCATTTTTGACTCTTAGAATTTCCATTTCTCTCTATATATTACCCAGTTATCCTTGTGTGTTATCTAATTTTTCCATTAGAGAACTTAGCATATTAATCATTACTTTAAATTGCTTCTCTGATAATCCAAATTCTTGACATATTTAATTCTGATCATGATGCTTGCTCTGTCTCTTAAAACTGTACTTTTTATTCTTTAGTATGTAGTATTTTATAGGAAGTTGGACATAATGTACTAGGTAAAAGAAACTGTGGTAAATGGGCTTTTGGTAATATGCTGGGGAGGTGTGGGGAGAAAGTGTCCTATACTCCTATGACTAGCTCTCAGACTTTTAGAGAGCTTGTGCCCCTGGACTATGAACTTAAGTTCTTTCATTTTCCCACCGCTTTAGGTGGGACAATGGGATGGACAGAGTGGGCTGGAGCTGAGTGTTTCCCTTTTTCCCCTTTCCCCATTTGAAAGCAAGAGGATGCTAGGGGTTTCCCATTGTGGCTCAGCAGTAATGAATCTGACTATTATCCACGAGGACACAGGTTCAATCCCTGGCCTCACTCAGTGGGTTAGGGATCTGGCATTGCTGTAACCTGTGGTGTAGGTTGCAGACTCAACTTGCATCTGGAGTTGCTATGGCTGTGGTTTAGGCTGGCAGCTACAGTTCCAATTCGACCCCCAGCCAGGGAACTTCTATTTGCCATGGGTGAGGCCCTAAAAAGACAAAAAAAAAAAAAAAAAAAGGGATGCTAGAGTTGGATCCTTTCACTCAGGCCAGTTAGGCTTTGAATGAAACTCCAGTAGGTTGGGCTATACTAAGGAGTTTTTCTTGAGGGCGGGCCTTGTTAAGAAGAATAGAATGCTCTGGTGTATTTCAAAATGGTTTCTTTTCTCCTCCTTCTGCCAGAGTCATGAGGAAGTTTTTCTCTAATTTTAAGTGTGAGACCCTAGTAGAGTTCCTGTCAGTAAAACACAAAGTGTGAGCATTCCCAAGATTGGCACCTCTTGGATTTTTCAATTCTCAGATTTGTATGCACCGAGCCTCCAGCCATTTTCCAACTGCAGGTTAAGGTTTCCTACTCTGGTACTTGTTCCTATTTAAATTTCTACTCATGGGCGTCCACTTGAAAAGTTGTGATCTATATATCTGACTGGCTTTTTCTCCAAGTTGGGGGACAATGATTTGCTCTGTAATCACAATTTTCTGATCGATCTAAAAAAGTGTTGTTGGTTTTCAGTTTTTCAGCTTTTTGTTTGTTTTTAGGATGGGGCGATGACCTCCAAGCTCCCTTTGTAATGGACTCGAAACCAGATGTCAAAATATCTTCTTGGTCTTCATGTAGCATCTCCACTTCCTAAGTCACTATGTTTTGTTTAATATATCTTATAATTGTCAACTATGAACTAGCTAATTAGTTTATTTTTTATTCTGTCTCTCCAACTAGAAAATGAAAGATATTCCATGGAAACATGAACTTTTATGTTTTCTTGACCACTGCATTCCTTTTATCTAAGACAATGACTAGCACTCAGTAGCTCTCCTTAATTATTTTTTAAATAAATGAATGAGAAACCAAGAGGTACCTGAAATATAGATTAACGTTTATTTTATGTTTGTATGATTCTGTGATTTGGTTTGGATTTTTCCACTTGTTTGTCTTAGAGATATAACAGTTTCCTTCATTGTAAATGATACTCTAAATGTAGTTTTGAAATAGAAGTTCATTGGTATGTGGCCAGTATAAGAGTTGCAAATCTCTCAGGCTATGGCTGTTCATTTAAGTAGAATTATCTTTAACAGTAAGCATTGGATGCGATCTCTGTTGGATTCAGTTTTTTAAAAAATAAATAAATGCAAAGCTAACAATGGGAAGCAGTATGGGACAGATTTAAAAAGTAAATACCAAAATAAAGGTTATTGTTACATGGCACTGTCGGGTTTCAGGTAACCTGGTAGACTTTCTGCTGCTTGCTGAGAATACATTCATCTCTAACTTTTAGAAGTCCCAGGAATGGTACACACTGATAGAGATTAGCATTGTGATTCTGGGCACAGTCAGTTGCCAAGTTTCCATTCAGCTACTCTTTAGCAACCTTTCTAAACACTGACCTTTTTATCATCATTGTAGTTTCCTCGTTTGTTCCCCCAGTGTTTGTGATGCTTAATGCTGTTTATTTATAATTGTTTCTGAACATAGTGCATGGCATGTACTAAAAAACGTAAGAGATTAAAATTATAATAATTGCATATATTTTAAAATAAGGATGCTAAGAATGCCTTTTTATAAAAAAATGAGTGCTTCACTGTAATTATTAACAACTTTATGAATTGTGAATATTTGAGTAATTAGTCTTGAGAAATTGTTAGAAATGAAATTAATTTGGTCTCTAACTCCTTAAGAGGAGCATGTCTTGTGCATTGATTACATGTGTCCTAATCTACAGTTCACAGTTAAGAACAAATTAAGGCTTTGTTCATGAATTTTGTTTTTCATATTCTATCAAATTTGTTTATAATCAATTTTATTGATTACAAGTATGGCCCAAAGTGCTGTCATTATTAACTGTGATTATATCAGTCATTAACTCTCTAGTATTAATCTAAGTGTGGTCTGACAAAATTGTTTGTAAGGATATCAGTTACAGATGTTCCCCCATTTTGATGACCAGCAATATAACAGTTGATTATATCAGAGAGCCAGTCTTACTGAACTGATCCTATAAGCTGTGCTATTTAAAAAACTATATAGGAGTTCCCGTCGTGGCTCAGTGGTTAACAAATACGACTAGGAACCATGAGGTTGAGGGTTCGATCCCTGGCCTCGCTCAGTGGGTTAAGGATCCGTCATTGCCTTGAGCTGTGGTGTAGGTCACAGATGCGGCTCGGATCCCACATTGCTGTGGCTATGGCATAGGCCGTCGGCCACAGCTGCAAGTAGACCCCTAGCCTGGGAACCTCCATGTGTCACGAGTGCGGCCATAGAAAAGGCAAAAAGACAAAAAAATAAAAAAAATATATGGAATAGTGTTACAGGATGATACTGATATATTATTAGAGGCTTAAAACAAACAAATATGCATTTCTCACTTATGTTACTTTAGTGTTCAAGATTCCTTGTAACTCTCTTGAGCACTCTTGAGTTTTGTTTGTATATGTTGAGCTTATTACACTCTACTAGGCCACTATGTGCTGGGCTCAGTTAGGTTTGACTAAACATGTGTCCTCATGTCTTGCCATTCAGAAATCTACGCTAGACATGCATTCATTATCTTGGACATACTGTTCAAAGGATTGAGGGCCATATATTTTAATGATTAAAAGCAAGAAAGCCACAAACCACGTTTGCATTTAAGGCTTATGTTCACATGTAACAGTTGTTGCATGTCCATGACCAAAATCAGTAGGGCAAAGAAACATGGCAAGAACAAGGATGGAAGAAATGATAGTGAATAATAGTTCATTCTACCACAAAGGACTACTTCACCATTCCTTATTTTTATCCCTTAGCATGGATAATAAAGAGCTATCTTTAGAACAGAAAGGTTGCTAGTTATGACATTATATTCAAAGATCAAAAATAAATACCAGATATTTTTGTTTAGTTTCCTATCCATAAAAATATCATTGATTAATGTATTTAACCCTTTTAAAACCTATTGGTTGTTAGCCTGTAACTTCTAGCCTGTTTTACACATTTAATTTTAATTAAATTTTCTTAGATTTTAAAAACAATTTTGCTTTTAAATTTTGTATATTTAGAAACAGTTTTAGAACAGCTAGCTGATATGACAGTTTTGAAAAACTAGTTAAGAATTAGGTAAACATGAATGTTAATATATCTAAAGCAATTTATTTGATAGACTGTATTCTCTCTACTGTACAAAAATATCTTGTTTGACTACTTACTTTTGTCTCTAAAATGTGCCCAAGACTATATGGTCTTCCTCAACTGCCCATTGGATCTATTGTGACAGAAAATATCATACCATAGTGTAAACAACCTGGACTAGGAAAATACATCGACTCTATAGTGATCCTTTAAAATTTGCTGTCATGATGAACTAGTTTTTCCACTTTTCTCTATTTTGTTTCCTTCTTGTTTTAAAAACACAACTAGTAAACATTCAGTCACATGTGGGACTATACTGGCATAGACACATGCACATAGCAGTGAGCCTGCACACATACTTGGAAGGAGGGAGAGAGAGATAGAAGGGGGGGGGAGGGAGAGGGAGAGAGAGGGAGGAAAGTGAGAAATTCCTATCCCAAGAGATCTTGTTGTTCTTATAATCCACTATCTATTTCTGGTCTTGTCCTTCTTTTACAAGTAGTCCTTCTATAAATTTTCTTCTTGCTTTGGTTCAGCATAAGGTATAACAGAAAAAAACATAAGAAAGAAATATCTGTGCCTGAGTACACACAGAGGAAACTGGGACAGCTGTAAAAGTGACTAATGTTAATAATCTAGAGCTATTCAACTTTGTCAACCAAAGGAAAAAATAATTCTCTTTCTTGCTTCTCTGAAAAGGCATGAGCCCATCTGTGTAGGGTTCACACAGTCTACTTCTTTCTGAGGAGTCCCAGAAATAATGTTCAGTAGAAAGCCCACCAGTCCCATTTACTCTGCATGAAAGGGTACTGAATGCCACCAGACCTGCCGTGAGTGACTTTTTGCTCCTCATTTAATCACAGCAAGAGTCGTTTTCACACAGCAAGGGATAGGAAACTTTCAAACTAATAAAAGCATACTTTCCAAAGAAATTTGCAAGAACAATTGTAATGACTAGTAGAAATTATACAGTAAAATAATAGTAAAGCTATAAGCAGAAACCACAGGACTAAGAACATTGTTTATCAACAGGGTATGTGGGACTCTTCACTTGAAACATAAGGACAAATCCTAGTATCAAAGACCAAATCTGAACTGGAAATAGCCAATCATAAGTGAATAATATTTAAATGAATTTAAAATATATTACTAAAGTAAAACCATTAAATTATTTCAGTGCTTGTTCTTCCTGTTGATCAATTTAGGACACTATATTTGCATCACAAAATTTTGGTAATAGCTATTTTTTTCTCTTTATATTTTCTTTCACATATTTCTATAGTAAAAGTTTTATGTGAAGTGAATGAATAATCACACACCAATAAAGAGTTCATTATTGATATATTTTCAGTTGCCCACTTATAAAATCATCCACTGAATGAATGTACTGAAAAGTTGAAGTATTGGACAGCATAGATCCAACCAGTGTACTTATTTAGCCATTTTCAAAACAGGTAGAATCTAATTTCCTCAGAAAACTATCTTTTTAAATCTTTCTTACAACTCAATACCCTTATTAGTTTGTTTACTTAAACTTTTAACAGTTTTTAGATAATTGTATATTCTCACACAGTTGTAAGAAATAAAACTTTAGAGACACACTTTACCCAGTTTCACTCAGATTTTCTTTTTTTACTTATAGTCAATGTGCATTCATGTTTAGATTTGTTTTCTTCTATATATACCACCACAATAAATACAGAACATTTCCATGAACAAAAGGATCCCTGATATTTGCCCCTTAGCAACCACACACACAGAGAAACACACTTCCTCTAGCCTACCTTACCACATGCTAGTTAGTTTTCCATTTGTATAACAATGCATTTTTAAGAATGTTATATGGAGATAACAGAGAAAACTGTAGAGTAAGGAACTCTGAAATTCTTCTGATCCGTAAGAGTAATTTTAAAAAGCAAACAATCAGAATTAACTGTTTCAGTATTTAACGAAAACCTTGCAGCAACCCAACAGCTAACAATAACCAATTTTTTAGAAAAATGGCTGAATATCAGTAAGAACAGTGAGTTTTGGAGAATTTTAACTTATGCTGATCTGATCCTTCTCTCCTCAGCTCAGAAGAAGCGTTGAAAATAACACACATGCACAGTACTGGAAGGAGAAAAATGGACCTCATTCTCAAATATTTGTTATTATTTGATTTGTCTACACAATGAGCAGCAAAGTCTCCTGTGACACCCTCTATGAGGTGGTATAGGAAGTCCTGCATGGAAACCAGTGCAGGAAGTTTTTGGAGGTGGTGGAGCTTCAGATCATCCCAAAGGAGACCCTCAGGAGACCAATGCTTATTGGGTACCATCATGTTCCAGTCTACTCCCCACTCCAAGTTCTCTGTGTATGTTCTGGGAGACCAGCAGCATTGTGATGAGGACAAGGCTGTGGATATCCTGCACATGAACATCGAAGCACTGAAGAAACTCAACAAGAAGAAACTGGTCAAGAAGCTGGCTGAGAAGTATGATGCCTTTTTGGTTTCAGGGTCTCTAATCTAGCAGATCCTGTGAATCCTGGGCTCAGGCCTAAATAAGGGTGGCAAGTTCCCTTCCTTGCTGACCCACAATGAGAACATGGTGGCCAAAGCTGATGAAGTGAACTCTACTATCAAGTTCCAGATGAATAAGATACGGTATTTGGCAGTGGCTGTTGGCCACGTGAAGATGATGAATTTTGTACAGCATCCACTTAGCTGTCAACTTCCTGGTGTCATTCCTCAGGAAAAATTGGCAGCACTTCTGGGCTTTGTACATTACGACCACCATGGGCAAGCCCTAGACTTGTACTAAGGCACAACTTAATAAACTATTCTGCCACCATTAAAACAACAACAAATAGCAACAAAAGCAAATCCTGAGTAGAAGAGAGAATCTGGCTTCCAGAGTTGTTACATTATAATATTCAAAATGCCTAGTTTTCAACAAATAATTATGACTGCAAAGAAACAATAAAAGTCATACGCAAGTAACAAAAGCAATCAATAGAAACTAGAAGATCAATAGAGTCCTTGAAGAAACCTAGATGTTCGACGTTTTGGAGAAAAATTTCAAATAATCTATTGCAAATGTGTTCAAAGATCTAAAAGAAATCATGTCTAAAGAACTAAAGAAGGATGTGGGACAAGTGTGTCACAAAATTGAGATCATTAAAGAAATACAGATTCTGGAGTTGAAAATTCAACTGAACAAGTTCACTGGAAGTGCATTTGAGCAAATATCAAAAACAGAGATGATATTGAAAGCAGAAGAGTGTTCTTGGCGACACGTGGTTATCAAATGTATCCAGGACATTTTATGTATTACATTAGGAGACTCTTGATCCTGTTTAAACCTTTTAGTTTAGTAGGAAGTCATCCTGTTAAGTTTAGAATGTAGGTTATGGTCTGCTTTTGTGGGCCAAGGTATCAAGGACACTAAGTCTGCACAATGCTATTCTAGTTTGCATCATTCTTTTGATTCCACTTGAGTACCAACTAGATCCCTGTTGGTATCCCTGTGGTGGTGGAAGGCACTTCTTTGTGTGACTGTGTGATATTAGGTGATGTGGGGAAAATGGAGTAACTCAGGCTCTTTTTGCCTAGCTGCCATAGTTATACATGTGCAGTCAAATAGCATGACGACCCCCTCTTAATGTAACATTTTGGCAAACTCTTGGCTTTGTTCTGTACCAGTATAAAAAGTGAAAGGGACTTTCCACGCCACCGCTGAAGCTTGTGAAGCCAGTAAAGGGATGTGTGACCTACCCACAGTGCCTCAGCTCTTCTTTACGTTGCCTGATTCCAGATTGAATGTGCCTGATCTTGGGAGACTGCAGAACAATTGGTGTAATCAGCAGGATTCACAGCAGCCAGGTATGGAGCCTTCAGCCCCTTTGGGAGGGGTCGAAGGGTGGGCTGACCTTGATCATGTGGTACTCAGTAGCCAGCATCCTCCCAGGAATGGACTGAGGTGGACGAGATCCCCTGTGAAGATAGAGAAAGCACTGCATGTGGTAAGGGAGGCCTTGGAAAAGCATAGCGCCCATACAGAGTCCAGAGTTGTAGGTTGGGTGTTCCTTACAGCCCTGCAGTCAGAGACTAAGGTTATGCCCTGTGAGTCCGCCAAAGTGTGAGAATTACAGGACAGCATGGCAGCCCTCCATGAGTGTTTGGATGCTCGACAGGAGGAATACCCCAGGAGAATCAGTCCACCTACATTGAGATGAGAGGACCTTGAGGGCACATCCAGAAGATAAAACTACAGCAGCCAATGGCTGGACCCCTGCAGATGTTAGAGTTCACCACTTACCTCCTGTACACTCAGGCAGAACTGGTACCTGGTCTAACAGTTGTGATAGTGATCAGATGATAACTGGCTTCCTGGTTACTGAGGTTAAACGGATTTAGGTGTGGATATTATTATTTGTTCTACCCAGGAAATGGAATAGTTACCTTCAGTAACCATGAATCCCTCATTGCAACAGCGACTTTAAAACAGTCAGCAACATGGCCAAGGTAACCAGTAATGGCCGTTGTGTGGATCGTATGGGCCAATGTATGAGATGTACCCGAAATTTTAAGTGGCATACATATGCCAAACTGGTACAAGTGTTACAAAAATTAGGGATGTGACAAGCTATGTTTAATCCTAATGCTCATGGGCCTGATGAGAAATATTTTACAGTAGGAATGCGGGACCTCATGCTGCAAAATGCCCCCTTTGGGTCTTTAATGGCCATTTTGGCTCTGTATGTGGGGTAAAGGATTAATGACATAACCACAGTGGTGGCAAATCTGGGTGAGACTGAGAGCCAACACCACAGAGAAGGGTTTTTGCAGTTACAAAACGGGACCCCCTTAAAGGAAAACAAGCCCATGAGAGTTACCCACACCAAAATGTGGATAGACCTCTTGGGGGCAGGGGTAGATCAAGCCAAGATAGATAGCAAGCCTAATGCGTATTTATCGGAATTATGGCAGCAACTTCAGGGAGATCAGAAGTTCATTGCCATGAGGTGCAGGGCCACACCCAAAGAGAGAATTAAAGAGTCAAGAAGACAGATGAAAGCCATGTTCTCTAGGACCATTTGGTGTCTATAGCCCTGCAGAGAGAGGACGCCCTTTTTGCCTTTGAATAGGATGAAGGCCAAGGTACACATTTGCAAAAGACAAGTGGGGACCAAAGGCCACATATGGAGTTAGCTATACATTGGTCCTCAACAAATGTAAAAGTACTAGTCCTGGTTGATACTGGAACTGAGTGCACATACCTATATGGCAACCCTAAAAATATTCCAAGGCCCCATGTCATATATACATAGATACGGCAGCCACAGCATTAAAGCCTGGGCTATAAAGTTATCTTTAGGAACTGGACAGTTGCCACCGAGAAAGTGTAAGGTTTATGTATCCCCAATCCCAGAATATATCTTAGGAATAATGTACTCCAAGGGCTATGGTTACAAACTACAGTGGAGAAATTTCACCTCCGGGTGTGCTTAATGAAAATAGTGGTGAGATGACATGCTAAACATGCCCCTGTTCAGCTACCCATTCCGTGATGGGTTGCCACCATAAAACAATACTGTCTCCCTGGAGGCCATGAGAAAATTATGGGGACCACAACTGAACTAAAAAAGGTGGGTATTATATGGGCAGCTCAGAGCCCCTATAACTCACCTGTGTGGCTGGTATGAAAACCAGATGGCACCTGGCAAATAACAGTGGACTCGCATGAGCTAAATAAAGTTGTCCCTCCTTTACATCCTGCTGTGCCCTTAGTAGCCGACTTTATGAATAGTTTGAGTCATAAACTGGGTACCTATCATTTTGTGGCCAATTTAGGCGATATGTTATTTTTAATTAACATAGCTCCTCTGAGAGGCAAGATCAGTTTGCGTTTACCTTGGAAAGCCATCAATGTACATTCACCATTTTACCACAAGGATATCTACACAGCCCTATGCTACATGTCATGGCTTAGTGGCCACAGACCTGGCCAAATAGGATAAACCAATGGCAGTCCATATGTATAATTATATTGATATATTGATGACATTTTTTTAACCAGTGATTTTCTTCCAGATTTAAAAAAGGCGGTGCTCCTTTTGTTGACACATCTGAAGTCATGTGGCTGGGCAATCAATGAAACCATGTTGCAAGGGTCTGGTTTGTCAGTCAACTTCTTGGGGGTTATCTGGTCAGGTAAGTAAAAGGTTATTCCCGAAGCTGTTAGAGTAAATTGCAGACATACCTTGTCCCGACTTTAATAAAACAGTTACAAGTGTTTTGGGGACACCTGTGGTATTGGAGAACATTTATCCCAGCTGTTAAAATCACTATATGCCAAAAGGGGGCAAATTAGGACTGGACTACAGAGGCAGAAACTGCCTTTATGGCTGCCAAACACACTGTCCTGTCAAGGCAGCCCACTCCCCACAGGTGTTTGATCCTGCACACCCATGTGACTTAGATGTACGTGTCACCCAAGATGGGTTTGCATGAAGCCTGTAACAAAGGTCAGAGTGCTACAACAGCCGATAGGGTTTTGGTCCCAATTGTGAAAGGGAGCTGAGGTACGATACTCACTGGTAGAGAAACAGCTGACAGCTGTGTATGCAGTCTTGTTGGTGACTGAAATAATAACGGCTATGACTCCTGTTGTGGTACAGACCGCTTATGCTATAACAGGATAGGTAAAGGATTGGGCAGTTACGCCTCACAGTGGCATGGCCCAGACTGTCATGCCAGAGAAGTGGAGAACATATCTGCAACAGTGGAGTACTTTGTCTACCAGCCCATTGCATGCAAAATTACGGGAAATTTTGGTCCGGTGTTAATGATGTGAGCTAGCCGATGGCAGTCCACCTGGGGGCAGAGCCCAAGGCTAGCCCCTGCAGGGTAATCACCGATCCCAAAATGTACATGGTATACAGATGTGTCCAGTGGGGGCCAGCCAGCCTCTTGGATGACAGTGACCATGCAGCCAAAGACGGACACCGTCTGATTTAACATGGGAGCAGGACAAAGTAGTCCAATGGGCTGAACCATGTGCTGTATGGATTGTAATTAATCATGAACCGTCCCCACTGGTAATTTTTATTGACAGCTGGGTGGTATATAGAGGGCTGACCATGTAGATTACTACTTGGAAACTTAGTAGCTGGACTGTGATACATTGGCCTTTGTGGGGCCAAGTGTTATAGCAAGATTTGTGGGCACTGGGCCAGCAGAAACAGGTTACTATCTACCATGTTACAGGACATGTCCCCTTGGCTTTGCTGGGGAATGATAAGGCTGACATTTTGGAATGAGTGTGGTGGCTGGAAGCAGCTCCATGGCAAGATGTCACCCATTTGTTACACTGGCGCCTTTTATATGCCAGACAAAAAACTACGTGGGCCACCATAAAGTTGTGGGGCTTGCTGGTAACAATAAAAGAGGTATAGGAGGCCTATGAACAATGTGTGGTATGCTCCAAGGAGCATCCTCAGTGGCATCCTATGTCTAATAGACCTGTAGTAAGAGGGTGAATGCCCCTTACTTGTTGGCAATTAGACATAACTGGGCCTTTACTGTGCTCCAGTGGCCAACACTATGCAGTGACATGTATGGACACTTCCACAGGTTTGCTGGCTGCGTATCCTGCCCTGTACCAATATCAAAGGGCTTTTCTAGCTGCACTGACCCATCTGTGTGCCATGTACAGGTACCCTCTAGTGATAAAAAGTGACCAAGGCATCTATTTCACAGGCTCACAGGTGCAAGACTGGACAAAAGACATGGGTGTACAGTGGATTTTCCATGAGCCCTACAATCCCAAACAACAGGGATAACTGAGCAGTCCTATAGCCTTTTAAAAGAGGGACTGCAAGAAACCTCTGCAACATCAACCCTTTCCAAATAGACCTGGCAGCTATGGGACGTGTTGTGGATGTTAAAAAGTGAAAAAGGTGGTCTGGCCCCTGTGGAGACCAATTACAAATTCAGACTGCAGACATACTACTCATACTACTCATGGACATGGCCCTGGACAATACAGGCATCCCATATGAGGTAGGGGGCCTTGCTTGTACCATGGGGACACAGCTAGAAGCTGTACTGCAAATCGTGCCAATTGTGATGGGGCAGTGGTCCCCACAAGTATAGGTCGTGTATCCCAATTGTGTGGAACACAAGGTTATACCAAAGGGGACATTTGTGTTAACCTTATGGCCAATAATGAGCTCCCCATTACTGTTACATATAGAGCCAAGTGATGTTTCTCTGCTATCAAAGAAGGTGTGGTAGTCTAGGCCAAGATGTCCTCTTCTGTCTGCCACGGTACTGTCTTCAGACATAAAATTGGCACGTGTCTTGCCAGAATGGCAAGATTTGCCTATTGTATTGCTGACTTTCCTGTCCTTCCATCCTTAGGTTAGTATGCACCAACACACCAGTAGTTAGGGCTAACACGTATGTGTTGTGAAACTCTTGGTCTGTTGGGTGGGTACTGAATTGCCCACCAGCATGTCTGTGAGGCTATTATGGGAAGTTAGGCTAGCCACGGCATAGAACTGGACCTGGCTACAAAACTGGAACATTGGCAATGTCACCTCACAGTGGAATGACACTAAGGCCAAGGTGTTTGCTCTAGTGCGGGAGCAAGCAAATCATTGAAGCCCTTGGCTTGGATATTCTGTATGGGATGGGCTGGGATGCCTTACTGCCAAAACTGTTGGGTTGACTATAAAAAGCCCTTATTGTATTGAAAAACAAGGCATGGGAACAGTAATGGGATGAGTCCCCAAAGCCCTTTGTGTAAATTGTGTCAACTTGGGAGGTTATGAGGAGAAATAGTTTGACCTGTGGAAATTGAGAACCCCTGCTTCTCCTGCCCCCTGGGGAAGCCTCTGGGTCTGTACTTAGCCAGCAATTGGACAGGCTGATCCGCATGAGGCTGGCCTTTCCTCCTGGCCCAATGGACCCCTACCCTGCAGGAATGACCCAGTAATTGGGGAGCATTCAGAGGCTAACACTGGGTAAAGGGAACCCCATGGTGTTATTACCGGCTAGCTCTCTTTGCACCACAAAGAGCCACCACTGTGACAGAAGCAGAGGTAACTGCCCTTGCCTTGCATAGGGCCCAGGTGTTTAATGCTACACACAAGGCCATAGGGCTCCTTAATGGTGAAGTGTATCAGTTATGGAAAGTGGCCTACAGAATAGAATGACCCTGGATATGTTAACAGCATCAGAAGGTGGGGTATGCACTATGAATGACTTGGAATGCTGTGTGTATATACCAGATGACCACTCCAATGCTATCTGAGCTTTGAATGCCTTAACTACAAAAACATTAGCTACTGGAACACTGAGGGGATGGTGGGCCTCTCTAAATGCCAGCTGGCAGTGCACTGCTTTGATCACCTTAGGGGGAATAGCATATTTCCTGGTAGTATGTTGTAGTGTTTACTGCTGCTGCAGCCTATGGATACAGTGCTCCTCACTTCTCACTGAGGGACCTCAGGGAAGTATTGATGCATAGATTGTAAGGTGAAAAGCACTGAGAGGGGTGGCTTGTAGGGAAAATGGGTAACTCAGGCTCTTTCTGCCTAGCTGCCATGTCGTTCTGGTGAGGAATGAGGCAGCAACTACTATATAACGATAGTTATACATGTGCATGTGCAGTAGAATAGGATGACGACCACCTCTTACGTAACATTTTTGCAAATGGTCGGCTTTGTTCTGTACCCAGTATAAAAGGCAAATGGGGCTTTTGGCATTCTTGCTGCCACATGTGAAGCCAATAAAGGGATGTCTGACCTAGCCCCAGTGTCTCGGCTCTTCTTCAGGTTGCACAAATCCAGATTGAACCTGCCTGGTCCTGAGAGAATGCAGAACAGGTGAGCTTTGGGCAGTGCTAGAATCTTGTGGATGATGGGTGTTTCCCCTGGTCTGTCTTTAAGCAACCTAGTATCACTGAGTTAACCGTTCTTTCTGCCTGTGCTGCTAGGGAAGGGAAGCACCTTCCTGGATCAGTTTTTTTGTTGTTGTTGCAGGATGGAATGTGGAGGCAGCAGTGTCTGCCAGTTGGTGGAAGACTGAGATCCTCTAAAACTGGCTAACCAACTGCCATGCTGTAGAAGCCTGAGAGATGCTGGGATTAGGTGTTTCTTTACCAGTGTGTGTAGGGTTGGGAGACTTGACTTGTGTGCTAGGTCACCTTTGGTTGGTGCTGGAGGGCCAAGCCTGCAGGTAATGCTGGTAGTGGAATAGGTGCCATGTGTGGTGTAGGGAATGGAGTGGACCAGCCTAATTTCTACTATTGCTGATGCTCTGGGCACAATGACCCACTGCTTCTACTGACTGTGCATATCCCCATGAAGTGCCTTCTGTGCTTTCTGTTAATAAATTTTTTGCCCAGAGGAAACAGACTTTGTTTGAAATTTCAAAGGCAAAAAGGAGTTAATTCATATAGTAAGAATTATAGATCTTTAGAATTCAAAATAATATATGCCAAAAGTCATGCATCCCTTTATAGTCATTGACACTAGGTTTATGGTGTTGCTTGTGGTCTGTCTTGGGCAATGTTTCGTATTTACTTGAAAATGTTGTTTTGATATTGTTGGGGAGAATGTTTTATAAATTTGAATCAGGTCATGTTCTTGGTAGTGTTGCACACTTCTGTAATTTTATATCGGTTGTTTTTGTCAATGTTTTCAATTACCCCGTGGGTAATATTGACATTTCTAAATATAAATGTGGACTGGTCTTTCAGTTCTGTCAGCATACTCTGTGTTAATTTTAAACTCTGTTATTAAGTACATTCTCTTTTAGTTTTTAAATACCATTTTAATGACTCACTCCCTTTATCATCATGAAATGTCCCTTTTTGCTAATATCCTTTATACTGAAGTTTAATTCCTATAACCATTTCTGCTGTCTTATAATTAATAGATCAGTATTTTCATGCTGTATATTTTTGATCTTTTTATTTTTAAAAGAAACTTTGCCTTTAAAATTAGCGTGCTTTTTGTTTACCACTTGCATTTAGGACCATATATTTACAGACATTTACATTAACAGCATCATTTAAATGTTGAAATGTTGGTTTTAAGCCTACTGTCTTGTTTTATTAATGACCACATTTTCCTTTATAGGTTTCCTTCCTTTCCTGTTTCCTCTTTAATTGTGTGTTTTTAGAATTTGTTTCCTCCATTGCATTATTTTTATCTCATCATTTATTGTTTTAGGTCTTACAGTATTCATCTTGAATTTATCAGTTTTCTGTCAAGAGTGTACCACTTTAATATTCCAAAATTTCCTTTGTCCAATTGTTAATTAATTTTACTCTTGCATATCTTAAAAACAAATTATTGTTGTTGTTATTGTTATAATTTTATTATTATCATCATTATTCCCTTTTCCTTAGAGACAGTTGTATGTGTATCAGATTGACTACTATTGTCTCACATTTTACTGAAAATGTGTTAATTTATTTTCATTCCTTTTTGTATGTGCTTTCATTTGAATAGTTTGTATTTACTGGGGTAAAATTCAATAATTTTTCTTTCACAGTTTCTATACTACTGCTATGTCCTTGCAGTGAAATGGTTCATTTAAGTTTGTATTTTTCAGCATCAAGATTTCATATATATATATATATATATGAAAAAAAATATATATACCTTCTATTCCTCTGTCGTATTCCTTATTACATTTACTTGTGTTTTTATTATTTTTAATTGAAGTGTGGTTGACTTACAATATTATATTAGTTTCAGGTGTACAACATAGCGGTTCACTTTTTTATAGAATATATTCTATTTAAAGTTACTATAAAATAATGTCTGTATTTCCCTGTGCTTTACAAATATATTCTTGTTGCTTATTTATTTTGGTACATATAAACGTAGTGGTTTGTATCTCTTAATCCCATTCTGCTGTCTTGCCCCTCCTCCTTCCCTCACCTCACGGGTAATCATTAGTTTTCTATATCTGTCGGTCTGTTTCTGTTTTGTTGTATATATTTGTGAATAAAATTGTGGTAGTTTGTGTACTTCTAGGAATTTGTACATTTCATTTATTTTTCTAATTTGCTGGCTTACAAACTATTGTTGACATTGTTCTCTTACAATCCTCTGTTTCTGTATGTTTGATAGTGTTCTCCTCAAATTACTTTTTTTTATTAATTTTATTTATTTTTTTCCATTATACCCAGTTGCACAGCATGGTGACAGGGTCACACATACATATATGGATTCATCACAAGTGGTTAGACATAGATTCGAGTGTTATACAGTAGGATCTCCTTGCTTTTCCATCCTAGAGGCAACAGTCTACAACTATTAACCCCAGACCCCCCTACCATCCCACTCCCTCCCCCACCCTCTTGGCAACCACAAGTCTGTTCTTCAAGTCCTTAATTTTCTTTTCTGCAGAAAGGCTCATTTTTGTGAGGTATATTAGATTCCAGATATTAGTGATATCATATGGTATTTGTCTTTCTCCTTCTGACTTCACTCAGTATGAGGGTCTCTAATTTCATCCATGTTGCTGCAAATGACATTAGTTTATTCTTTTTTATGGCTGAGTAGTAGTC
>PVHT020000015.1:33021731-33065112 GCA_004024745.2 Catagonus wagneri | reverse complement strand
TCTCTAATCATCGGTGATGTTGAGCATTTTTTCATGTGTTTTTTGGCAATCTGCATATCTTCTTTGGAGAAATGTCTATTCAGGTCCGTTGCCCATTTTTCAATGGGGTTGTTGGCTTTTTTGCTGTTGAGCTGTATAAGTTGTAGGCCAATATCTTTGATGAATGTAGATGCAAAAATTCTCAACAAAGTTTTAGCCAACCAAATCCAACAACATATCAAAAAGATCATACACCATAACCAGGTGGGATTCATCCCAGGGGCACAAGGATGGTTCAACATATGCAAAGCAATCAACGTCATATACCACATTAACAAAAGAAAAGTCAAAAACCACATGATTATCTCAATAGATGCAGAAAAAGCATTTGACAAAGTCCAACATCCATTCTTGATCAAAACTCTTACCAACGTGGGAATACAGGGAACATTCCTTAACATAATAAAGGCCATATACAAAATACCCACAGCAAATATAATACTCAATGGATAAAAGCTGAAAGCCTTCCCACTAAAATCCGTAACAAGACAGGAATGCCCACTCTTGCCACTGTTATTCAACATAGTATTAGAAGTCCTAGCTACAGCAATCAGACAAACAAAAGAAATAAAAGGCATCCAAATAGGAAGAGAAGAGGTAAAACTGTCACTCTATGCAGATGACATGATACTTTATATAGAAAACCCCAAGGACTCAACCCCAAAATTACTTGAACTGATAGACAAATTCAGCAAAGTAGCAGGATGTAAGTTTATCCTTCAGAAATCAATTGCATTACTGTATACTAACAATGACATATTTGAAAAAGAATACCAAAATACATTACCTTTTAAAATAGCACCCCAAAAATCTCAAATACCTGGGAATAAACCTGACCAAGGAGGTGAAAGACTTATATGCAGAGAACTACAAAACATTAATCAGGAGATCAAAGAAATACAAAGAAATGGAAAGATATCCCATGCTCATGGGCTGGAAAAATAAATATTGTAAAAATGGCCATACTACCCAAAGCAATCTACAAATTCAGTGCAATCCCTATCAAATTACCCATGACATTCTTCACAGAACTAGAACAAACAATCCAAAAATTTATTGGGAACAACAAAAGACCCAGAATCGCCAAAGCAATTCTAAGGAACAAAAATCAAGCAGGAGGCATAACTCTCCCAGACTTCAGGCAATATTACAGGGCCACAGTAATCAAGACAGTGTGGTACTGGTACCAAAACAGACATACGGATCAATGGAACAGAATAGAGAACCCAGAAATAAACACAGATGCCTACGGTCACTTGATCTTTGACAAAGGAGGCAAGAACATAAAATGGTAAAAAGTCTGTTCAATAAGTATTGCTGGGAAACTTGGACAGCTGCATGCAAATCAATGAAACTAGAATACACTCACACCATGCACAAAAATAAACTCAAAATGGCTTAAAGACTTAAATATAAGACAAGACACCATTAAACTCCTAGAAGAAAACATTGGCAAAACATTCTCTGATATCAACCTTGCAAATGTTTTCTCAGGTCAATCTCCCAAAGCAACAGAAATAAAAGCGAAGATAAACATACCGGACCTAATCAACCTGACAAGCTTTTGCATAGCAAAGGAAACCAAAAAAGACAACTTACAGAATGGGAGAAAATAGTGTCAAATGATGCAACTGACAAGGGCGTAATCTCAAAAACATACAAACATCTCATAAATTTCTGTTTTAATAATTTGAGATAAATTTCTGATTTAATAATTTGAGACCTCTCTTGTAGTCTATCCATCTAAATGTTAAAAAATTCGGGTACTGCTTTAAAAAGTACTTCTCGTTTTATTGATTTTTTCTTTTTTTAACTGAATGAATTTTATTACATTTATGGTTTGATTTTTTCTATTGTTTTTGTGTTCCATCTGTTTTATCTCATAATAATTTTCATTATTTTCTCCCTTCTGCTAGGTTTGAGTTAGTTTGCTCTTCATTTTCTAGTTACTTAAGCTGTAAAGTTAGGTTATTGATTTGAGATTTTTTTCTTCCTTCTTAATGTAGGCATTTAAAGGTATAAGTATTATTCTGAGCATTGATTTTGATGCATCCCATAAGTTTTGGTGTGTTATGGTTTTGTTTCCTTTCTTGCAAAATGTTTTATAATCCCTCTGTGTTTATTCTTTGATCGATTTATTTGAGTGTTTAATTTCCACATATTTGTAAATTTTCTAGCTTTCTTCTGTTATTACTTGCTAGTTCCAATCAATTGTGGTCAGAGAAAATGCTCTGTATGACTTCACTGCCTTTAATTTTGTTGAAATTTCAGTTTTAACATATGCAACATATGAAACATTTGAGGTTTATATCATTGAAAGAGTTCCATATACATTATTTTTAGGGCAGCACTGGCAGCATATGGAGGTTCCCAGACTAGGGGTCAAATTGGAGCTGTAACTGCTGGTCACAGCAGTGCTAGATCTAAGCCACATCTGCAACTTACACCACAGCTCATGGCAATGCTGGATCCTCAACCCACTGAGCAAGGCCAGGGATCGAACCTGCATCCTCATGGATACTAGTCAGATTTGTTTCTTCTGAGACATGATGGGAACTTCCCCCATGTACATTTTGGAAGAATATATATTCTCCTGTTTGGGGGGTAAGAGGGAGTATATTTATAAATCCGTTAGGTTTAGTTGATATATAGTATTGCTCAAGTCCTTTATTTACTTAGTGATCTTCTGTGTAGTTCTTATATCCATTATTGAAAGTGGATATTGAATTATCCAAATATTACTGTTGAATTTTATATTTCTCCATTCAATTTTGTAAATTTAATTTCATATATATTTATAGGCTTTGTTATTAAGTGTATATAGGTTATAATTGTTTTATCATCTTCATGGATCAACTTTTTATCAATGTATAATGTCATTTTTGTCTCGTAATAATTTTTATCTCAATGTCTATTTTCTATTTTGTCTGATACTAGTAAAGATACCACAGCTCTCTTTTAGTTACTATTTCCATTGAATGTCTCTTTCCATTCTTTAACATCAGTCTATATGTGCTTTTATATCTAAAGTAAGACTCTTATAGACAGTATATACTTGGATCTTGTTTCTTTAGCTATTTACTGATCTCTAACTTTCACAGGATGTTTTTGATCCATTCACATTAAAATAATTAGTGGTAAGGAAGGACTGCTTCTACCATTTTGCTATTTTCTATTTATCTTGTATATTTTTGTTCATTAATTGCTCCATTACTTCCTTCTTTTGTGTTCAATTGATATTTCTAGTGTACTGTTGTGATGGTCTTTTCATTTCATTTTCTATATATTTCATAGGTACATAGTGATTACTCTGGGGATTACATTTAACATTTTTAATTTATAACAACCGCGTTTGTATTAATGCCAGTTTAGCTGTAGTTATATATAAAACTCTGCTCCTATACAGCTTTTCTCTCTTTCTGTTGTTTTTGCCACTTTATACAGTGTATTCCTATTCAGATTTATAATATTGTTTTATGGGTTTGCATTTTAAATCATATAGGAAAGATAAAGTGATGTTACAAACAAAGAATATAACACTGGCTTTTGTATTTACCTGTGAATTTACCTCTATTAGAGTTCTTATTTCTTCCTATGGCTTTGGGTTGGTGTCTGGTCTCCTTTCATTTAAGTTTGATGAATTCCCTTTATGATTTCTTGAAAGGCAGATCTACTAGATTGCCTACTGTTTGACTATAATGTGTCTCAGTGTGTATATCTTTGTATTTATCCTTTGAGGTTTTTGAGCTTCTTCAATGTACAGATTTATGTAGAGATTCAATGTGGGAAGGTCTTAGCCATTATTTCTTTAAATAATCCTTCTAAACCTTTTCTTTCTCTTCTCTTATCCTGCAACTCCCATTATGTGCATGTTCGTATGCTTGATGGTGTCCCACAAATATCTTTAGGTTCTATTTTTTTTTTTTTCATTCTTTTTCTTTCCTGCTCCTCGGACTACATCTCATTCGGTCTCTCTTCAAGTTCAGTTATTCTTTCTTCTGCCTGATCATATGTCTGTTGGCACAATCTAGTGAATTTCTTTATTTTAGTTATTGTACACTTCAACTCCAGAGTCCCCATTTGCTTCTCTTTTATATCTCTTTATTGATATTGTTTTTTGCTTAAACATGCTTTTCATGATTTCATTCAGTTCATTGAACATATTTCTTAGAATAGCTGATTAAATATTTGTCTAGTAAGTCCAGTGGCTGGCTTCCTCAGGCAGTTTCTATTGTTTTTTTTTTTTTCCTTGAGAATGGGCCAAAGTTTATTGTTTCATTGAATATCTCATGATTTTTTGAAAATATGATTATTAACATGATAGTGTCTTAACTTTGTAAATCAGATTGTTTTGTCTGGTGATTGTTGTTGCTGCTTTTTGTGCATTATATGTTTGTTTGTTTAGTGGCTGTTTTAAGTTATTTTTGTCAAGACAGTGTATTAGGTTTCTCCAAAGAAACAGAACTAATAGGATGTACACGTATTTTATTGTAAATTTTAAAGCTTCATATTCTACTGCCTCCTCAACATCTCCAAAGATAGGTAACCAGGTGCACCAGTGTGATAAGGCTGTCCAATGCCATGAGTTACCTTTTTTTTTAATAAGTTCCTTTTTATGTCCTCCCCTATTATGATATAGCGTCATTCAAATTAACTAGTGAAATACTTTTGTGACTGTTATTGTTTCCTCCATCTTGACCCTCAATAGCACTTTTCCGTGGGTCCTATTCTTTTTCTTAGCTCCCCAACTGCTTGGTTGAGTGCATTCCCTCAGTGCCGCTCATTATCCCCCCTTCATGGCATGCAGTGATTTTGTCTCTCCAATACTTATGAGTATGATGAACTTTGTTTTCCTGCATTTATCCTGTGTCCCCAATTGTGGCTATATCTGACTGATCTTCTCTTAAAAGAATACCATATGTACTGCCTTCCCTGCATTAGCATCTGAACCAGGAATGCAGGCTTTCATCCCATGACCATGTCTAAGCTAGGGAGTGGGGAATGGTGACAGACTAGTTAAAATGCCAGAATGCTCTCTTATTGAGATTCGTAGGTTCTTCTTTTTTAAAAAAAAATATTTTTATGGCCATATCCACAGCATATGGAAGTTCCAGGGCCAGGGACTGAATCTGAGCTACAGCTGTGACCTACACCACAGCTGTGGCAACACTGGATCCATAACACGCTGCACCAGACTGGGAATCAAACCTGCACAATTGCAGAGACACATGGGGTCCTTAACTTGCTGCACCACAGAGGCAACTCTGCTGCTTTTTTTAATTTAGCATTTTCCTTACTGTTGTAAGCTTTTAGTTAGAATCTAGAGTTCTGAAAAGGTTGATTCTGAAAGTTTCTGCCAGTTTAAATGTTGCTTTAGTGAATGAATAATGCAAGCTTGTAGAAGTTTTTCCACTTAGAACTCCATGATAGTTATTTTTGTTTTCACTCAACTGTATTCTCTGATCTAGTGGAAACTTAAACCTAGGGACTGGTCATTTTTTATAAACTCAATTCAAACTATTCAAGTTTTAGAGCACTTTCTCTGCACATATACATTCTGTCTCTTACTTGGCCTTGCTTATTCAAGCTATTTCAGTTTCTATGAACTCTAATTTCTTCTCTCCTTTGCTCAATGAAACTTTTGTCCTTTGCTAAGTTCTTCCCTCTCCCAGCCAGAGTCAAACAAATGCCTTAAGTCAGAAAATCAGGAAAACAGTAGGGCTCATCTCATTTGTTTTGATTTTCTCATTGATTGTGATCATGCACATCTACTTTCCAATGCCTGAAAATATTTGCTTCTTATAATTTTTTGGTCAGTTTTATAGTTATTCATAGTATGATAATGATTCATGTGCAAGTTAATCATGGTCTCAAGTGGGAGTGTCTGGTATGTTATACAAGATCACTTAAAATTAGTTCCATTTTAAATAATCATTTTAAGGCAAATAGACTGTAGATGCCTCATTTTGACCTTCACGATATCTAAAATCAAAACATTATATTATTTTACATATAAATGGCAAGTAATATCAAAGGGCCCTGAGTTATAAAAAGGTCATGATTTGAAGGCAAACATAAAGATGTAATAATGTACATACACGATTTCAGCCAACAATTCCAAATTCACCTGGAAAGATTTACTTCCATGGTAGGATACTTCTAATAGGATTTTGAACTTTCAGCAAAGCATAAATATTATTTAGTATGAAAATTTGGTTTCAAGCTCTTGGATTGCCGCTGAAAGTTTTAATTATTCAAAAATTCTTTAGAAAAACCAAAAAACTGCCTTTGAAACTTATATTTTGCCCTACAGTTCAAAATAGATGATTAAAATAACATATTCCAACTTGTATTATTGCTTCATAAAACCAAAGTTTGTGGTAATGCAGTCAATGCTAGTATGCTAGTTTATTAAGGTTAGTTTAAATTACTCTAAATCATAGTAATTATTATAAAGTCCCAGTATGACTGTCCCAGAAGCAGACCAGTATTGGTATTCATGATGCTTCATTACGCATACTGCGGTTTGTCACTGTTATTAAAAATATGTGTTTTAATTATCATTGGTATAAGATTAGCATTTTAAAAATAAAAGAGCATATCAGAGGATATTTTAAGGTTTTTAAAACAAATTACATCTTAACGTTAAAGGACTACTTCCTTTCCTCCATCTTTCATTCATGCAGCATATATTTATTGAGTACAAACTATAAGTCAGGCATTTTTCTAGGTGCCAAGGATATAACAAAGAAAATCTATCCTCTGCATGTATATAGCTTACATTTTTAGCAGAGAAAAAGATGACATATAGATGATACATTATAAAAGTGTTAACTGCTAAGAAGAAAAATAAAGCAGAGTAACAAATATAATATGACTGTACTTATAAAACATCTATATTATACTACAAATGTGGGTCATGTTTGCAATTCAGTTTTCAACTAAAATTTCATTTGCTACAATTGATTTTTCCTTATCTATTTAATACAGTTGTTGTTGCCTGTTAGTAAGACACGATGTGCTTGGATTTCACAAGTATCTGTGGGTTATTTATATGCTACATTTTCTCCCAAATCAAAAGAATGACTATGTGAGACTGGTCAGAGCTAGGAGCCATAGTCCTGCAAGGTTTAAACAGGGTATCCAGGAGCATGCAGGTCCCATAAATACTGCTTTTAACCTAAAAAGCAAAGTAGTGGTAGATAATAGCAATAGCAGTTAGACAAGGCCAGTTACAGGAGATCACAAGGAATATGTAAAAGAAATTATATCATATAATACACATATACCATATAAGCTGATATTTAAAGGATACTTAGGATTTTGAAAAATGGAGAAAGGGAGGTTATTCTATTAGGAGAAAAAGGTAGCATCATCACAATAAATTCCTCTCCATTAAAAGAGAGGTTCTCAACTTTAGTGTGCATGTTTGAAGGGCTTGTTAATTCACATACTGCTAGTCCCAGCAGCAGATTCTCTGACTCCATAGATCTTAAAGAGGCCTGAGAATTTATTTTTATAACAAGCCCCAGGCAGTACAAATGTTGCTTATTTGTGGGTCTTATTTTGAGAAACATTGTATTAAAATTATGAGTGGTTGTGATATAATAGAAGCATTAACTAATGCTACAGGGGCAATCATATTGCACTGTAAATGCATCAAATCAATATGTATGCGTTAAACTTATACAATGCTATGTGTCAATTAGACAAGAGTATGAGAAATAGATGAACAGTGATGATACATCTTTCCTTGACTCTCTACCTCTAGTCTTTTTTTAATTCAAGTATAATTGATTTACAGTGTTTTGCCAGTTTCTGCTTTATCTACTCTAAATGCCATAGTTGTATCTACTAACCTCAAACTCCCAGTCCATCCCACTCTCTCCACCCCTCCTTGGCAACCACAAGTCTGTTCTCTATGTCTGTGTGTCTGTTTCTGCTCTGTAGATAGGTTCATTTGTGCCATATTTTAAATTCTACATATAAGTGATATCATATGGCATTTGTCTTTCTCTTTATGACTTAGTTCACTTAGTATGATAATCTCTTGTTGTATCCATGGTACTGAAAATAGCATTATTTAGTTCTTTTTTATGGCGGAGTGGCATTCCATTGTATTATATGTGCCACATCTTCTTAGTCCATTCATCTGTATGGGATGGCCAGTAGGCACATGAAAAACTGTTCAGCTTCACTAATTATTAGAGAAATGCATATCAAAACTACAATGAGGTACAACCTCACACCTGTCAGAATGGCCATCATTAATAAGTCCACAAAAAACAAATGCTGGAGAGGGTGTGAAGAAAAGGGAACCCTCCCACACTTTTGTTGGGAATGTAAATTGGTACAACCACTATGGAAAACAGTATGGAAGTACCTCAGAAACCTAAGTATAGAGCTACCATATGACTCAGCAGTTTCACTCCTGGGCATATATCTAGGCAAAACTAAAATTCAAAAAGATACATGCACCCATATATTCATTCAAAATAGCCAAGACATGGAAACAACTTAAATGTCTAGTCCTCTTTTATATAAGAGAAAGATTAACTCATAACATTTTTAGTCAATTTTTATTGATTTTTTTCTTCTTCCAATTTCACTGATATATAATCAATATACAAGCAGTGTGTAACTTTAAGGTAAACAACATAATGATTTGATTTCACTTATAAACATCACAAAATGATTACCACAAGTTTAGTGAATGTCCATTTTGTACATAATTACAAAATTAAATAGAAAAAAATAACTCGTATGATTTATTCTCCTAACAACTTTGATATATAATATATACTGGTGTTAATTAATCATGTTGTACATAACACCTCTAGTATTTATTATCTTATAACTGGAAATGTGTGCCTTTATGTCACCTTCATCCAGTTCTCCCTTTCCTCACCCACTGCTTCTGGTAATTACAAATCTGATCTCTTTCTTAATTAGATTGTTTCTTTGTGTACTGAAATATAATTTGACTACAATACCATGTTAGTTGCTCATGCACAACCGTCATTTATTTATGTACATCACAAAATGATCACCACAATAAGTCTAGTTACAATCTGTCATCATACAAAGATATTATACTGTTATTGACTATATTCCCTATTCTGTACATTTCATCCCCATGAGTCATTTATTTTGTAACTGGAAGTTCGTACCTCTTACTCTCCCTCACCTTTTTCATTCATTTCCCCACACCCCTTTTTTCTGGCAGCCACCTATTTGTCTTCCACCTCTGTAAGTCTGTTGCTGTTCTGTTTTGTGTATTCATTTGCTTTGTTTTTAGATTCCACATATAGTGATATCATATGATACTTGCCTTTCTCTTTTTTTTTCAATTGCTTAATGAATTTTATTACAATTATAGGTGTACAAAAATCATCACAACTCAATTTGATAGCATTTGTGTCCAAAACCCTCAGTGCAACCCCCAACCTCCAGACTGTCTTGTTTGAAAAACCAAAGGTTTTCTAAAGTCTGTGAGTCATTGTCTGTTCTGCAAAGAAGTTCATTGTGTGTTTTTAGTTTCCACATGTAAGCGGTAGCATTGGGTGTTGCTGTCGAATTGTCTGAATAGTTTCACTCGCATGATAATTTCTAAGTCCATCCATGTTCCTATAAATGTTGGTAATTCGTTCCTTTTAATGGCTGAGTAATATTCCATTGTGTGTATGTACCCTATCGTCCCTATCCACTCCTCTGTCAATGGGCATTTAGGTTGTTTCCATGACCTGGCTATTGCATAGAGTGCTGCAATGAACACTGGAGTACATGGATCTTTTAGAGCCATGGTTTCCTCTGGATAGATGCCCAGGAGTGGGATTGCTGGAACAAATGGTAATTCTATTTTTAGTTTCCTGAGGAATCTCCATACCGTTTTCCACAGTGGTTGCACTGATTTGCACTCCCACCAACAGTGTAATAGCGATCCTTTTTCTCCACACCCTCTCCAGCACTTATTCTTTGTAGCCTTTTTGATGATGGCCATTCTGGCTGGTGTAAGGTGGTACCTCATAGTGGTTTTGATTTGCATTTCTCTAATGAGTGATGTTGAACATCTTTTCATGTGTTTATTGGCCATCTGCATGTCTTCTCTGGAGAATTGTCTGCCTAGATCCTCTGCCCATTTTTGGATGGGGTTTTTTGTTTTTTTTTTTGGTATTGAGCTGTAAGAGGTGTTTGTAAATTTAAGAGATTAATCCCTTGTCAGTCAATTCATTTGTAAATATTTTCTCCCATTCGGTGGATTGTCTTTTCGTTTTGTTTAGGGTTTCCTTTGCTGTGCCGAAACTTTGAAGTTTAATTAAGGCCCATTTGTTTATTTCTCTTTTTATTGTCCTTACTCTGACAGATGGATCTGAGATGTTGCTATCATTTATGTCGTAGAGTTTTTAGCCTATGTTTTCCTCTAAGAGTTTTATAGTATCTGGTCTTATATCTAGATCTTTAATCCATTTTGAGTTTATTTTTGTGCATGGTTTTTGGAAGTGTCCAGTTTTCCCAGCACCATTTATTGAAGAGGCTGTCTTTTGTCCAATGTATATTCTTGCCTCCTTTGTCATAGATTAGTTGACTATAGATGCGTGGATTTAATTCTGGGCTTTCTATCCTGTTCCACTGATCTATATTTCTGTCTTTGTGCCAGTACCATACGGTTTTGATGACTGTAGCATTGTAGTAGAGTCTGAAGTCAGGGAACCTGATTCCTCCAGCTCCATTTTTCTTTTTCAGGATGTCTTTGGCTATTATGGGTCTTTTGTGCTTCCAAACAAATTTTAAACTATTTTGTTCTAGTTCTGTGAAAAAGGTCCTTGGTAATTTGATAGGGATTGCATTGAATGTGTAGATTGCCTTGGGTAGTATAGTCATTTTGATAATATTGACTCTTCCAATCCAGGAGCATGGAATGTCTTTCCATCTGTTCATGTCATCCTTGATTTCTTTCATCAGTGTCTTAAAATTTCCAGAGTACAGGTCTTTTGTCTCTTTAGGTAGGTTTATTCCTAAGTATTTGATTCTTTTTGATGCGATGGTAAATGGGATTGCTTCCCTAATTTTTCTTTCTGATCTTTCATTGTTAGTATATAGAAATGCAGTTGATTTCTGTGTATTAATTTTGTATCCTGCAACTTTGCCAAATTCATTGATGAGCTCTAACAGTTTTCTGGTAGAGTCTTTAGGGTTCTCTAGGTATAGTATCATGTCATCTGCAAAAAGTGATAGTTTTACTTCTTCCGTCCCAGTTTGGATTTATTTTATTTCGTTTTCTTCTCTGATTGCTGTGGCTAGGACTTCCAGAACTATGTTGAATAGTAGTGGCGAGAGTGGACTTCCATGTCTTGTTCCTGATCTCATTGGGAATTCTTTCACCTTTTCACCATTGAGAATGCTGTGAGCTCTGGGTTTGTCATAGATGGCCTTGATTATGTTGAGGTAGGTTCCCTCTTTGCTCACTTTCTGAAGGTTTTTTTTTTTTTCAGAAATGGGTGTTGGATTTAGTCAAATGCTTTTTCTGCATCTATGGAGAGGATCATATGGTTTTTATTCTTCAGTTTGTAATGTGGTGTTTCACACTGATTGATTTGCAGATATTGAAGAATCCTTGCATCCCTGGGATAAATCCCACTTGATCATGATGTGTAATCCTTTTAATGTATTGTTGGAATTGGTTGGCTAGTATTTTGTTGACGATTTTTGCATCTATGTTCATCAGTGAGATTGGCCTGTAATTTTCTTTTTTTGTGGTATCTTTGTCTGATTTTGCTATCAGGGTGATGCTTGCCTCATAGAATGAGTTTGGGAGTGTCCCTTCCTCTGCAATTTTTTGGAAGAGTTTCAGAAGGATAGGCGTTAGCTCTTCTCTAAATGTTTGACAGAATTCACCTGTGAAACCATCTGGTCCCAGACTTTTGTTTGTTGGAAGTTTTTTAATAACATTTTCAATTTCAGAACTTGTGATTGGTCTATTCATATTTTCTATTTCATCTTGGTTTAGTCTTGGGAGATTGTACTTTTCTAAGAATGTGTCCATTTCTTCTAGGTTTTCCATTGTATTGCCATATAGTTGCATATAGTAGTCTCTTATGATCCTTTGTATTTCTGTGATGTCTGTTGTTACTTCTCCTTTTTCATTTCTAATTTTATTGATTTGTGTCCTCTCTTAAAGTTACTGAGGCTTGATTTGTAGCGCAGGATGTGATCAATCTTAGAGAATGTTCCATTCGCACTCGAGAAGAATGTGTATTCTGGTTCTTTGGGATGGAATGTCCTATTAATATCTATTAAGTCCATCTGATCTAATGTTTCATTCAGGGCCTGTGTTTCCTTATTGATTTTCTGTCTGTATGATCTATCCATTGCTGTAAGTGGGGTGTTAAAATCCCCACACTATGATTGTGTTATTGTTGATTTCTCCTTTTAAGGTTGTTAGCAGTTGTCTGATATATTGTGGTGATCCTAGGTTGGGTGCATAGATATTTAAAATTGTTATGTCTTCTTCTTGGATTCATCCTTTGATCATTAGGTAGTGCCCTTCCTTGTCTCTTAAAATTTTCTTCATTTTAAAGTCTATTTAGTCTGATATGAATACTGCTGCTCCGGCTTTCTTTTAATTCCTGTTTGCATGGAATATTTTCTTCCATCCTCTCACTTTCAATGTGTATGTGTCTCTAGAAGTGAAGTGGGTCTCTTGAAGACAGCATATATATGGGTCTTGTTTTTGTATCCATTCCGCTAGTCTATGTCTTTTGGTTGGGGCATTCAGTCCATTAACATTTAAGGTAATTATTGATATGTATGTTCTTATTGCCATTGTATTAACTGTTTGGGGGTTTTGTTGCTCTTTTTTCTTCCCTTATTGTTGTCTCCTCTCACAAGATGACTATCTTTAATGTTGTATTTGAGTTGATTTTTCTTATTTGTTTGTGTATCAAATGTAGATTTTTGGTTTGCAGTTACCCTGAAGTTTTGATATAGAAGTCTATATATAAATTAGATTGCTTTAAGTTGTTGGTTTCTTAATTACATGTGCGTCTCCAGTGACCTGCATTAGTGCTCTCTTCTCATGATTTCTGGTTTTGGTAGCATAATTGTGCATGGATGATTTAGTGTCTTTACTGTATATATGCCTTTACTGGTGAGCCTTATCATTCATGGTGTTTTTGTTTCTGATGTACCTTTTTCTTTTGTGCCTAGAGACATTCCTTTAATATTTGTTGTAAAGCTGGATTACTGTTGCAGAAATCTCTTAGATTTTGCCTATTTGTAAAGGGTTTTTTTTTTTTTGTCTTTTTGCCTTTTTATATAGAGCTGCACCCACGGCATATGGAGGTTCTCAGGCTAGGGGTCTAACAGGAGCTGTAGCTGCCAGCCTTCGCCACAGCCACAGCAACACGGGATCCGAGCTGCGTCTGCAACCTACACCACAGCTCACGGCAATGCTACATCCTTAAACCACTGAGCAAGGCCAGGGATCGAACCCGCAATCTCATGGTTCTTAGTCGGATTCGTTTACCACTGAGCCACGAAGGGAACTCTTTTTTTTTTTTTTTTTAACAAGTGGCCGCACCTGCGGCACATGGACGTTCCCAGGCTAGGGGTCAAGCCACAGCCGCTGAATAAGCAACACTGTGTAGTTATGCTGCGAGCCACACGGGAAGTCCAGTAAAGCTTTTGCTCTCTCCTTCAAATCTGAAGGAGAGCCTCACTGGGTTAAGTAATCTTGGTTGGAAGTTTTTTCCTTTCATCACATTAAGTATGTATATCATGCCATTCCCATCTGGCCTGCAGAGTTTCAGCTGACAAAATCTGTTGATAACCTTATCGGGGTTCCCTTGTATGTCATTTGTTTCTTTTCCCTAGCTGCTTTCAATATTTTGTCTTTGTCTTTAATTTTGGTCATTTTGATTAATATGTGTCTTGGGGTGTTTCTCCTTGGGTTTATTTTATATGGTATTTATTGCACTTCCTGGATTTGGATGAGTGGTTCCTTTCCCATATTAGGATAGTTTTTGGTTATTATCTCTTCAAATATTTTTTCTGTCCCCTTCTCTCTCTCTTCTCCCTCTGGCACCCCTATAATATGGATGTTGGTGTGTTTAACATTATCTCAGAGTTCTCTGAAACTCTGCTCATTTCCTTTCAATCTTTTATTTCTTTTCTCTTCCGCATTAGTGATTTCCACTAATCTGTCCTCCACCTCACTGATTCGTTCTTCTGCCTCCTGTATTCTACTGTTGGCTGCTTCTAATGAATTTTTTATTTCAGTTATTGTATTTTGCATCTCTTTTTGTTTAATTTTTACATCTTGTATTTCTTTGCTAAGTTTTTCCTGTAAATTATCAACCTTTGCCTCCAGTTTATTTCTAATGCTTTGCATCATCTTCAGCATCAACAGTCTAAAGTCTCTTTCTGGGAGGCTGATCATCTCATCACTGAGCTGTTTTTCTGGGCTTTTTTCTTTCTCCCTTATCTGAGTTATAGTTTTCTGTCTTTTCATTTTTATAGGTTTTTGGTGTGGTGACCTTATTGCCGACAATAGAGTTGTGGCCTCTCTTTGTTCTGGTGTTTGCTTCCCCTGTAGTTAAATTTGGTATGGAGGGGGCTTGCTGTAGGCTTCCGGATGTGAGGGACTGATGCCAGCCCAATGGTAGGTGGGGTTGATTCCTATCCCTCTGATGGGTGGGCCTTTTTCTCTGGATGAGATTAGAGGCTGGCTGTGTGCCTGAGGGGTCTTTAGGCAGCCTGTTTACTGATGGGTGGGGCTGAGATCCCACCTGGATTATTGTTTGGCCTGGGGCTTCTCAGTGCTGATGGGAGGGACAAGATTTTCCCAGAAATGGCCACCTCCAGAGAAATGCAGGCTGCTGAATGTTCCTGAGAGCTTTACCTCCAATGCCCTTCCCCCACATCAAGCCACAGTCACCCCTGTCTTCCCAGGAGATCCTCCAAAAATTGTAGTCAGGTTCAACTTGGATTCCTATGAAGACTTTGCTTTGCCCTGGGACCCAGTGCACATGAAAGTCTGTGTGTGCCTTTAAAGAATACGATCTCTGTTTCCCCCAGTCCTGTGGAGCTCCTGCATCCAGGCCCCACTGGCCTTCAATGCCAGATGCTCTGGGTGCTCTTTCCCTGTGCCAGATCCCCAGGCGTGGGGATTTGACGTGGGGCTCAGAACTCTCAGTCCTGTAGCTGAGTCTCTGTGATACAGTTACTTTCCAGTCTGTGGGGCTTCCCTCCCGGGAGGTATGGGGTTGCTGCTATCACATAATCACCCCTCCTACCTCTTGATGTGGTCTCCTCTTTGTCTTCTGGAGTAGAATATCTTTTTTTGAAGTTTACAGTGCATTTGGTTGAAGGTTTCTCTACAGTGGTTGTAGTTTTGTTGTTTTTCGGGAGAGAAGTTGAGCTCCAGTCCTTCTATTCCGCCATCTTAATCCAATCTCTGATACTTGCCTTTCTCTATCTGACTTATTTTACTTAGCATTATACCCTCTACATCCACCCCTGTTGTGGCAAATGCTAAGTTTCATTATTTTTTATGACAATATTCCATTCTGTGTGTGTGTGTGTGTGTGTGTGTGTGTGTGTGTATACATGCACACCACAATTTCTTTATCCATTCACCTTTTAATGGGCACTTAAGTTGCTTTATTTTTTCTTTATTGTAGGGCCGCACCTGTGGCATATGGAGGTTCTCAGACTAGGAGTTGAACAGGAGCTGTAGCCTCCGGCCTGTAGCACAGCTCACGGCAATGCCAGATCCTTAACCCACTGAGTGAGGCCAGGGATCAAACCCATGTCTTCATGGATGCTAGTTGGGTTTGTTAACCACTGAGCCATGATGGGAACTCCTTAAGTGGCTTTTATACCTTGGGTATTGCACATAATTCTGCAGTGAACATAGGAGTACATATATCTTTTAGAAGTACTGTTTTTGTTTTCTTTATAATTGAAGTGTAATTGCTGGATCATATGTTAGTTCTATTTTTTTCATTTTTTGAGGAATCGCCATACTGTTTTCCACAGTGGCTGCACCAAGTTGCATTCCTCCCAGTGGTGCATGAAGGTTCCATTTTCTTTCCATCCTTGCCAATGCTTGCTACTTGTTGTCATTTTGAAAATAGCCATTCTGACAGATGTGAGGGGATCTCTTACTGTGGTTTTAATTTTCATTTCCCTGATGATTGGTGATTTTGATCACCCTTTCATATTTCTGTTAACCATTTGTATGTCTTCTCTGGAAAAATGTCTGCTTGGATCTTCTACCCTTGTTTTAAATCAGGTTTTTCTTTTTATTAATTGAGTTGTATGAGCTCTTTGTATATTTTGGATATTAACTCTTATCTTTTTATGGCTGAATAATATTCCATTTTGTGTGTTTGTGTATCTCTCATTTTCTTTATTCATGTGTATTTCAGGGACACTTAGGTTGTTTCCATGTCTTGGCTACTGCAGTGAGCATGGGGGTGCATATATCTTTTCAAGTTAGTTTTTTCATTTTCTTTGGATAAATACCCAGAAGTAGAATTGCTTGATCATATGGTAGTTGTATTTTTAATTTCTTTTAGGAAACTCCATACTTTTTTCCATAGTGGCTGTACCAAATAAATTTATAGTCTTATTGAGAAATGAAAAGGCACAATAAACATTATTTTTGGTGGATGAAGGCCATCATGGGTGACTTACTGAATTTTCCACTCTCATCCAGCTACTTTGATGTCATATAGTTACTTGCGCAGAAAAACTGAATCCTCTTTGAGCAGAAAAACTGAATCGTCTTCCTGAACTCCCTGCTCCCAAGCAAAATTTCAAAATATTTCCTTAGTAAATTATCCAAAGAAATACTTGCATATTTCAGGTAGACTAATTAACACAGGGATAAGAATGTGATCTTCACTAATAAGATTCTCACCCTCTTCAAAATTCAAGTGGTTTATATTAGAAGAGTTCTCCTAGATGTGGATTTCAAAATAATTTGTCAATGGGGGAACTTGTCAAATATTTTGGAGAGAAATTGAATAGCAATTAATTTTAAACCCATACAGACATTTTCTCCAACTAATGTCTGCTGTCTGGAAGTACCATGCAGCTCAAGGTGTGGACTTCACTGTACTTTTATATATCTTTGAATACATTAATCAAACCATCTTTCCTAAGAATAGAATGTCATCTGATATCTTTCTTCACTGTGTAATTGTTACTAAATCTTGGAAATAAACTTGAAAATATATTAAGGATATGACTTGAAATTATTTTCTTTAAAAAGGATAATTAATAAGTTTATCATCCTATTCCAGGAAGTATCTCATAATGTCATGTGGGTCAAAGCTTGTCAAAGCTTCTTTTTTATTCAAGCTCATACTGAATTATGCATAGCAAAAAGAATAGACTTTGCAGAAGAAATTAGATTAAGATGTGTGTTATAAGTACATTTTCTAGCTATGTTTTATGGTAGATTATGTAGGTAATAGGAACAGTGCCTACTATTGATGGTTACATCATTTATCTAACATTTATCACAAACATTATTTTTAGATTAAAAATATGTATTAAATGTTTTATATGTACCAGCCATTGTACTGTTTTGAAAAAACAAATTCATGATCCTCATATAGCTCATAATCTGAGAACAAGATTTGCAATGGTTTGTGAAATACATGTTCACAAATACAGTATATAAGTGCTAGGGTGGGAAACATAAATAGGCACAAAATCTTGATTGGAGGAAGTGATATCTAACCTGGAAATTAAAAAGCGGTAAGATTAGACAAAAATTGTGTTTGTGTATGTGTCTGTCTTTCTATGTGTAGATAAATGCAATAGCAAGAATCTGTTTGAATTATATATAATTCTCAACTAGTCAGGGTAAGTTATAATTTGCTACAGTAAAAATGATCTCAAAATCTCAATACTTAAAACCACAAATGCTTATATTTCATTCATAATATAGATCCAGTGTGTATTGCCAGAGGTTCTTGCTCATTGTAGTTACACAAGACCTATTTTCATGGGGAGACCTTATCAGCATACGCTTTCACAATTGCAGCAGTAGAATAAGAGTTAGGCTGAGGGTTGAGCATTGACTTAATACTGAGTCCTGCCATGCCTGTTTACATTTGATTAGACACAGTAAGTCATATGACTTTGTAACTTCAAGGGGCAGGGAAAGTCAAATCCTACCATAAGATGGATCTTAAAGAACTTGATATCATAAACACTTAGTATTTATTTAGCTCACTGACATCAAACATATTCTTTTTATTTCTATTTAGTATGAGATAACCACATGAGAAATAAAAAAAGGTAATGTTACTGATTTTTACATAATATTATTGGGCACCTTCAAGGAGCAGTGTATGTTTTGGGGGAAAGGCTAGATTGGGGATCAAACAAGAGGTTTTAATGTTGGTTCTCCCTCATACTTTCTGGAAAGTCCCCATGTAAATTTTAGCATCTGCTTCTAATTTGTGAAAAAAAATAAGGATTTGGAATTTTTAAAGGGATTCCATTGAATCTATAGATGATTTATTTGAGTTAAGTAGTGCCTTAATTATTCCAACCCATGAACATGGGGTGGCCTTATATTTATCTTCTTTAGTTTATTTCAACAATATTTTGATGTTTTCAGTATATATGTCTTCAACATCCCGAGGAGTCTGACCAAAAGCCTTTGTGTGATTTTTCATGCCCAACCATAGGCAATTACATAGGTTTTACCTGGCAGGTCTCATAGGGGAAACACTGCTCTCCCCACTCCAGACTTCATGCACAGCCAATGAATTACATTCTCTGAGGGAGGTTGCAGTCAAGGACGTAAGTCCATCTAGCCTGTCATTCTCTTCTTCACATATTTGCATTCCCAGGCCAGTGCCCTCATTCCTAAGTGTGTTATCTGAGGCTTTTTGCTGAGGTCTCTTCATGTATCTCTGGCAAGGCCTTCTTTTCAGAGGAGCAAGGGAAAAAGCTTGAAGACACTTTTCCTTATTCTGAGTGAATACTCAGAACTTTTTTTTACCCTTAGCCATCCCTCTCATCCTTCCCATGGCCTCTAGTTCGATAAAACTGCGGGGACTTTATATTCCATACTCCCTCAAGAATGGGATCACACGCATGTATTTGCTGAGCCACCTGAGCCTCTACCAGTGTGCCATTCAATGGGGAAGAAAGAATCAGGGGAAAGTCAGTGTTTTCTTAGGTTTTAGCCTCTTGTTTCTGCCATCACAATATTTGATTAAAGGTTTCGCTGTTACCTGCACTTTGGCTTATTGCTTGCTTTGGCTACTCTGACACCTGGCATATCAGCTCTTTCCAGCTCAGCTGAGATCCTAACACCTCCGGGTTTAAAGTATTCTGAAGCGTTTTATTGTTTTCAATGCTATTGTAAATAGATTTGTTTCTTTAATTTTATATTTAGATTATTCACTGCTCTTCTGCAGAAACACAACTGATATTTATATGTGGATTCTGTGCCCTGCAAATTTGTTGAATTTGTTTATTAGCTGTACTAATTTTTATATGAACCCTTTGGAATTTTCTGTTTATATGATCATTGCATCTGTGAATAGAGGTGCTTTTACTCCTTCCTTTTAGTCTTGACATGTATTATTTCATTTCTCACATAATTTTTATGGCTAGAATTTCTAGTATATTGTTGAAGTTAAGTTACAAGAACAGACATCTGTGTCTTATTCTGGATCTTAGAGGGAAAATATTTCACCGCAATGTTGAAGAAGTTTCTTTTTAATTCTAGTTTAAATGATTTTTTATCATAAAGGAGAGTTGGATTTTTGTCAAATGCTTCTCCTGTTTCTACTGAGATGATAATGTGGTTTTTGCCTGTATTTTATTTACATGGTATATTGCTTTAATTGATTTTCATATATTAAACCAACTTTGTATTCTTGGGATAAATTCTACTTGGTCACGATGCTTATTAGTTCTTTTATATATTGCTAATTTGGGTTGTTACTATATTGTAGATCATTTTTTTGCATATATATTTATGAGATTAGTCTTTCATTGTATTTTGTTTTGTTATTTGTGTGTAGTTTTGGTATTATGGTAATTATAGCCTCATAGAATGAGTTGGCAAGTGCTCCTTCCTGTTAATTCCTTGATGATTTCATAAAGAATTGGCATTTATTTTTCTTCATCTTTTTGGACTTATGACTCCTTTATTTTTTAAATTTTTATTAAAGTATAGTTGATGTACAATGTTGTACTGATTTTTACTGTACAGAAAAGTGACTCAGTGTGTGTGTGTGTGTGTGTGTGCATGTGTGTATATATATATATGTGTGTGTGTATGTATGTGTATATATATATATATATATATATACACATACATATATATATATTCTTTTTTAATATTATTTTCCATCAAGGTCTGTCTCAGGAGATTGGATATAGTTACCTATGCTGTACAGTAGGACCTTGTTGTTTATTCATTCTGAATGAAATGGTTTGCATCTACTAACCCCAAACTCCTAGTCTACCACCATGCCCCCACATTTAAATGTTTGGTAGAAATTATAAGTATAATCATCTTGGCCTGGACTTTTATGTATTAGAAGGGTTTTTTGGTTACTTATTTAATCTCTATATTTTTATAGATATATACGAATTATTTATTTTTGAGTCAGTTTTGGTAGTTTGCAGTTTAAAGGAATTTCTCCTTTTGATCAAGGTTGTCTATATCAACATAAAAATATTTATAATGTTCTTTTGTAATCCCTTTTATTTCTTAATGTCAATAGTAAGGTCCCTACTTCTATTCCTAATTTTAGTAATTTAACACTTTTCCATTTTAACTTTCTTCACTTTCTTTAATGGTTTGTCAGTGTTGGTGTTCTTTTCAAAGAACTAGCCTCTGGTTTTGTTGATTATCCTATTTTTTAAGTTTCATTTGATTTATCTACAATCTAGTCCTTTCTGGTTCCATCCTTCTTCTTGTTTTATGCTTAGTTTGCTCTTCTTTCTGTAGCTCCTTAACAAAGGTTAGATTTTATTTTATCAAGATGAAAAGCTCAGAAAATAAAATTTACCATCTTAACCACTTTGAACTGTGCAGTTCAGTAGTGTTATTATATTTTCATTGTTTTGAATACCAACCCTGGGTATTCACATGACCTTCTAGATTTCCAGGAATATATGGAAGCTTTTAGACGACCTCACTTACCAAACATCTCATTCCCTAGCCATTGCACTCAAGATTTTGGTTAGAATTTTTTGCCCCAGCTGGTATTAACTGACTGAACAAGTAGCAGCTAGTACATTTGCTTTTAAATGTTTTCCAAATTACCCCCACCACCATAGCTGCTTTAGACTTTAGAAAGTTCCAAGTTAGGCAAAAGAAAGAAAACTCCTTTGATATAGCCCTTCAGATCCCACAAGATAAGTCAAGAACAACCACCAAATGTTTTTGAGAATAAGGTCCATTTTGTGCTCCCTGGTATAACATACTTGTGCTTGTAATCCAGTTACTGTCTTCAAGGCCACTGCCAAACTGAGGATGGTAACCAGGATAAGTCAAAGTACCATGAAGCTATTTTACTGAGATTCAGCCATATTTTCTTGATTAAGTATTACTCTGATGGTTATAACTCTTTGATTAGATTCCACTGTTCCAAAAATGGCAGTGGTTTTGTCAATTTATTTATCACTTTTGAGGAAAGACAGATTTTTGGATTTCTATAATTTGCCATTTCCACTGATGCCATTTTAAAAAATTGACTATGCATGTATTTAGTGTGAAGTTCTGTGTGTGTGTGTGTGTGTGTGTATATATATATATATATATATATATATATATGAAAACATACATACATACACACACCTTTTTGACACTTGCTTCTATTTTAATCCGATATTTTGATTAATATCATTTTGACAAATGTTTCACAATTATTAGTCTGCTGACTATTAGTAATGCTATAGTGCTGTTACCAATTTATTTTCTCATACCTCATCATTATTATGAAGAATTTTGCAAGAAAGTATGTGCTCAGCCCACTATCTTGAACTAAATATTTAATGTTATTCAACATGGTAAAAATACATAGAACGTAATAAATAATAAAAGTGATTGGAGATAACCTTTAATTTGTACTAGATTAAGTACTGTTTTAATCTGGTAGTAACCTTTTTATTCTTAGTTTATTATTGCTAGATATTTTCTAAATGAGGAATATGTGCTCTTTTTCATCAAATGCCTATTCAAAATATTCATGGCGGCTTTTTTTTGTGTGTGTATTTTCTTCCTTGATCTAATGAAGTGAAGGACTGTGTTATATAATACTATTTTTAACACCTCAGTTTGTAGTAGTCTGTTTTGTAGTATTTCTTTCAATTTACTGCAATATTTATTTTACTGAGCCTCACTTTAATATTTTGCTATTTATAATTTGAGATTGTCCTGAAGTTAACATTTTTAATGTGATCGTTACAGAATCTTACTGTGTTAGGGTAGGTTTGTTTTTTTTTTTTTGCAATATCCCAAAACATATTTTTAAAATTATTTTTTTTTATTTTTACATTATAGCTGGTTTACAGATTTCTGTCAAATTTTCCAACTGCACCGCGTGGTGACCCAGTTACATGTATATATATGGATTTGTCACATGTGATTAGACATAGTTCCATATACTATACAGCTGGATCTCCTTGCTTTTCCATCACCAAAGCACTAGTTAACCCCATTCCCTCCTACCCCCTCCCCCATCCCCCGGGCAACCACAAGTCTGTTCCCCAAGTTTGTGCTTTTCTTTTCTGTTGAGAGGTTCATCTGTGCAGTATACTAGACTCCAGTTATAAGAGATTTCATATGGCATCTGTCTTTCTCCTTCTGACTTGCTCCACTCAGTATGAGGGTCTCTATTTCCATCCATGTTGCTGCAAATGACATTATTTTATCCTTTTTTATGGCTGAATAGCATTCCATCATATACATATACCACATCTTCCCAATCCAATCATCTCTCGATGGATATTTGCGTTGTTTCCATGTCTTGGCTGTTGTGAATAGTGCTGCAGTGAACATGCGTGTGCAAGTGTCTTTTTCAAGGAAATTTTTGTCTGGATATATGCCCAAGAGTGGGATTGCTAGGTCATATCATAGTTCTATGTATAGTTTTCTAAGGTACCTCCATACTGTTTTCCATAGTGGTTGTACCAGCTTACATTCCCACCAACAGTGCAGGAGGGTTCCCTTTTCTCCACACCCCCTCCAGCATTTTTTGTCTGTGGACTTGTTAATGATGGCCATTCTGACTGGTGTGAGGTGGTGTATCTTGGTAGTTTTGATTTGCATTTCTCTAATCATCAATGATGTTGAATATTTTTTCATGTGCTTGTTGGCCATCTGTATATCTTCTTTGGAGAAATGTCTTTTCAGGTCCTTTGCCCATTTTTCAATGGGGTTGTTGGCTTTTTTGCAGTTGAGCTGCATCAGTTGTTTGTATATTTTAGAGCTTGTCACTTGCATCATTTGAAACAATTTTCTCCCATTCTGTAAGTTGTCTTTTAGTTTTATTTTTGGTTTCCTTTGATGTGCTAAAGCTTGTCAGCTTAATTAGGTCTCATTGGTTTATCTTTGCTTTGATTTCTGTTGCTTTGGGAGACTGACCTGAGAAAACATTTGTAAGGTTGATGGCGGAAAATGTCTTGCCAATGTTTTTTTCCAGGAGTTTAATGGTGTCTCCTCTTATATTTAAGTTTTTAAGCCATTTAGAGTTTATTTTTGTGCATGGTGTGAGAGTGTGTTCTACTTTCATTGTTTTGCATGCAGCTGTCCAAGTTTCCCAGCAATGCTTACTGAAAAGACTTTCTTTTTCCCATTTGAAGTTCTTGCCTTCTTTGTCAAAGATCAATTGGCCGCAGGTGTCTGGGCTTATTTCTGGGGTCTCTATTCTGTTCCATAGGTCTGTGTGTCTGTTTTGGTACCAGTACCACACTGTCTTGATTACTGTGGCCCTGTAATATTGCCTGAAGTCTGGGAGAGTTATGCCTCCTGCTTGGTTTTTGTACCTCAGGATTGCTTTGGCAATTCTAGGTCTTTTGTAGTTCCATATAAATTTTTGGATTGTTTGTTCTAGTTCTGTGAAGAATATCATGGCTAATTTGATAGGGATTGCACTGAATCTGTAGATTGCTTTGGGTAGTATCACCATTTTTACAATATTAATTTTTCCAGCCCATGAGCATGGGATATCTTTCCATTTCTTTGTATCTTCTTTGATCTCCTTGATTAATGTTTTGTAGTTCCCTGCATATAAGTCTTTCACGGCCTTGGTCAGTTTTATTCCCAGGTATTTGATTTTTTGGGGTGCTATTTTAAAAGGTAAAATATTTTGGTATTCTTTTTCTACTATTTCATCGTTAGTATATAGAAATGCAATTGATTTCTGAAGGTTAAGCTTATATCCTGCTACTTTGCTGAATTTGTCTATCAGTTCAAGTAATTTTGGGGTTGAGTCTTTGGGGTTTTCTATATATAGTATCATGTCATCTGCATAGAGTGACAATTTTACCTCTTCCTATTTGGATGCCTTTTATTTCTTTTGTTTGTCTGATTGCTGTAGCTAGGACTTCTAATATTATGTTGAATAATAGTGGCGAGAGTGGGCATCCTTGTCTTGTTCCAGACTTCAGTGGGAAGGCTTTCAGCTTTTCTCCATTGAGTATTATATTTGCCATGGGTTTTTCATATATGGCCTTTATTATGTTAAGGAATGTTCCCTGTATTCCCACTTTGGTAAGAGTTTTGATCATCCAAGAAGAGAGAAAAAACCCAAATAAACAAAATAAGAAATGAAAAAGGAGAAATTACAATGGATATTATAGAAATACAAAAATCCATGAGAGAATACTATGAACAATTGCATGCCAACAAATTTGATAACCCAGAAGAAATGGACAACTTTTTAGAGACTTACACCCTCCTAAAACTGAATCAAGAAGAAATAAATCAACTGTAAATCAACTGAACAGACCAATCACTAGAAATGAAATTGAGTATGTCATCAAGACACTCCCTACAAATAAGAGTCCAGGACCAGATGGCTTCACAGGTGAATTCTACCAAAAATACAAAGAGGAACTCATACCCATCCTCCTTAAGATTTTCCAAACAGTTGAAGAAACACTCCCAAAGACATTCTATGATGCCAGTATCACCTTAGTTCCAAAACCAGACAAAGACACCACAAACAAAGAGAACTATAGGCCAATATCTTTGATGAATATAGAAGCAAAAATTCTCAACAAAATTTTAGCCAACCGAATCCAACAGCATATCAAAAAGATCATACACCATGACCAGGTGGGAATCATCCCAGGTGCACAAGGATAGTTCAAAGTACACAAATCAATCAACGTCATATACCACATTAACAAAAGTAAAGGTTAGGTTTTTATAACACTTTGGAAAGATTTCACAAATACAGCAAATTAAAATGGATGGGAAGTATTTGTTCTTTTGAAACTTTGAGAGAACCCATCCTTAAAGTTTGTCAAATGCATTTGAGAATAAATTTTTCCTATTAAAAAAAGAACATTATAGGTCATTGGTTTATTCAGGTTTTCTATTTTTTGTTCCATTTGCATTTTCCTGGGAAACTTTTAAAATACATTAGCATATATTTGCACATATCATTAACTTATTTTTTTAAAAAGTGCCATATCTGTTTTGCTTGATTTCACAACAATTCTGTTTAATATTTAGATTTATCTCTGCTTTTTAAAATATATTTAAAGTGAGGTAACATTGGTTTATAGCATTATATAAGTTTTATATATACAGCATATATTTCTACTTCTATATACCCTAGAGTGTTCTCACTGCCAGAAACTTTGTTTCTGTCCATCAACATACAGTTGACCCCTTATCCATTTGGCCCTTCCCCTGACCCTTCCCCACTGGTAACCACTACTCTATTTTATACCTTTATGTTTATTTTTGTTTAGTTTGTTTACTTACTTTTACTTATATTCCACATAATAGTGAAATCATATTATATTTGTCTTTCTCCATCCGACTTATTTCACTTGGCATAAAGCCCTCAAGTTCCATCCATGTTAGGATTTTATTTATTTTCAATTTTATTTTTGAGAAGAAAAAAATAAGTATCTCTTCCATTTATTAATGTATTCTAATTTTATCTCTTATACATTAATTTTTGATTTTATAATTATGTACTCCTTAGTTTTGCCTTTTGTTCTTGGGTCTTTCATTTTACTTTTATTTTTGAGTGATATTTATAATTCACTTATTCTAGTTTAATATTAAAATAATTTCAAAGATATTAGTATGCTTTAAGTGTTGCTTTGGCCAAATCCTGTAATTTCACCTTATCGTTTCTCTTCATTTCTGTGAAGATTTTCATTGATTCACTCTTAAATGTTGGGAAAATGAGCATACATTCCTTCACATCTTCAGCCTATGAAAAGTTTCTTCTTTGGAGGTTTTAATTTCTATTTTATTTTTTGGTGTGTTCACGAGTAACAACAACTCTCTGAATTGTGTATTTCTTTTTTTTTTTTTTTTTTGTCTTTTTGCCTTATCTGGGGCCGCACCCACAGCATGTGGAGGTTCCCAGGCTAGGGGTCTAACAGGAGCTGTAGCTGCCGGCCTTCGCCACAGCCACAGCAACGCGGGATCCGAGCCGTGTCTGCAAACCACACCACAGCTCACAGCAACGCCGGATCCTCAACCCACTGAGCAAGGCCAGGGATTGAACCCGAAACCCCGTGGTTCTTAGTTGGATTCACCAACCACTGAGCCACAAAGGGAACTCCCTGAATTGTGTATTTCTGATCTCTGTCCTCTGCTCTTCACATCTTTGTCACTACATTTCTATATTTTCCTTACCCTTTTGCATTTTATTTTTTATTTTTTTAAAAAAATTTATTATAGTTTATCAAGAATGTTCTGTCAATTTCTGCTGTATAGCAAAGTGACCCAGTTATATATATGTGTGTGTGTGTGTGTGTATACACAAATTCTTTTTCTCATAGTCCATCATGTTCCTTCACAAGTGATTAGTTATAGTTAGTTCCCTTTGTGATATATCAGGACCTCATTGCTTATCCACGCCAAATGCAATAGTTTGCATCTACTAATCCCAAACACCCAACCCATCCCACCCCATCTCCCTTCACCTTGGCAACCACAAGTCTGTTCTCACGCCCATGAGTTTGTTTCTTTTCTGTAGATGGGCTCATTTGTGCCATATATTAGATTCCACATATAACGATATATGGTATTTGTCTTACTTTTTATGACTTACTTCACTTCATATGAAAATCTCTAGCACCATCCATGTTGCTGCACATGGCATTATTTTATTTTTTTATGGCTGAGTTGTGAATATGTACCATTGTGAATATGTACCACCTCTTCTTAATCCATACATCTGTTGATGGACATTTAGGTTGTTTATATGTCTTGCTTATTGTGAATAGTGCTGCAGTGAACACAGGGGTGCATGTATCTTTTTGAATGAAAGTTTTGTCCATATATATGTCCAGTATTAAACAACATGCTACTAAAAATCCAATGGGTCAATAAGGAAATAAAAAGGGAAATTAAAAAATAACACAAATGATAATGAAAACAAAACCATTCAAAATCTATAGGATGCCACAAAAGCAGTTCACAGAGGGAAGTTCATAGTGATACAGGTCTTCCTCAAAAAAGAAGAAAAATCTCAAATCAACAACTGAACCTACCACCTAAAAGAATTAGAAAAAGAAGAACAAACAAATCCTAAATTCAACAGAAGGAAGGAAACAATATAGATCATAGAGGAAGTCAATAGAGATCGAAAATATTTAATAGATATAGAAAATATTTAATAGTCAATAGAGATGGAAAAATATTTAAAATAGAGATTTTAAAAAAAGAATAGAAAAAAAAAGCGATAAAACCAAGAGCTGGCTCTTTGAAAGGTTAAACAAAATTGACAAACCTCTGGCCAGACTCAACAAGAAAGAACTCAAATAAGCAAAACAAGAAATGAAAAAGGACAAATCTCAATGGATACTACAGAAATACAAAAAATCATAAGAGGATACTATGAACAATTATACACCAACAAATTTGACAACCTATAAGAAATGGACAACTTTCTGGAGACATAGAGCCCACCAATACTGAATCAAGAAGAAAGAAATGAATTGAACAGACCAATCACTAGAAATGAAATTGAATATATAATAAAAACATTCCCTTCAAACAAAAAGTGTAGGACCAGATGGCTTCACAGGTGAATTCTCCCAAATGTACAGAGGAATTATACCCATCCTTCTTAAACTTTCCCAAAAGGTTGAAGCAGAAGGAATAATCCCAAAGACACTCTTTGAAGGCACTATCACCCTGATGCCAAAACCAATCAAAGATATCACCAAGAAAGAAAATTATAGGCCAATATCTTTGATGAATATAGACACAAAAATTCTTGACAAAATTTTAGCCAGCTGAATCAACATATAAAAAAGATCATACATCACGACCAAGTGGGATTCATCCCAGGTTCACAAGGATGATTCAACATACACAAATCAATCATCATCATATACCACATTAATAAAAGTCAAAACCACATGATCATCTTAAGAGATGCAGAAAAAGCATTTGACAAAGTCCAACATCCATTTGTGATAAAAACTCTTACCCAAGTGAGTATAGAGAGAACATACCTTAACAGAATAAAAGCCATTTAGGACAAACCCACAGCAAATATAGTATTCAATGGAGAAAAGCTGAAAGCCTTCCTGCTAAAATCTGGAACAAGGATGCCCATGCTCACTTTTATTCAACATAGTATTGGATGTCCTACCCACAGCAATCTGACAAACAATTAAAAGGTATCCAGATAGGAAGAGAAGAGGTAAAATTGTCATTATGGGCAGATTGTCAACATGATACTATATATAGAAAACCCTAAGGACTCCACACAAAAACTACTGAAGTGATTAACAGATTCATCAAATTAGCAGGATACAAGATTAATAATTCTTTTGCATTTTATGTAAGCTTTTCTAAAAAAAAGTATTGAGGTATAGTTGATTTACAATGTTGTATTAGCTTTAGGTTTACAGCAAAGTGAATCATTTCTACATTTATCCATTCTTTTTCCCATATAAGTTATTATAGAACATTGAGTAAAACACTGCAAAAGCTGTGTCCTTGTGCAAAACACTGTATCCTTGTTCGTTTTCTATTTAATATAGAGTAGGGTATATGTATTAATCCCATTGTGCAAATTTAACCCTCCCCACCATGGTTTCCTTTTGGTAACCCTAAGTTTGATTCTGAAAACTGTGAGCTTCTTTCTCTTTTATAAATAAGTTATTTTGTATCATTTTATTAGATTGCACATATAAGTGATATCCTATAATATTTGTCTTTGTCTAATTTCACTTAGTATGATATTTTCTACGTGTTAATATGATATTTCATACATGTTGCTGCAAATGGCATTATTTCATTCCTTTCTATGTCCGAGTAATATTCCATTATATATATGTACCACTTCTTTATCCATTCCTCTGTTGATGGATATTTAGGCTGCTTCCATGTCTTGGCTGTTATAAATATTGCTGCCATGAACACTGGGATGCATGTATCATTTCTGTTTTCCTTTGTGTGTATACTGGGTTTTTATTTTTTTTAAATATAATGATTTTTATTTTACCATTATAGCTGGTTTACAGTATTCTGTCAATTTTTCAACTGTACAGCATGGTGACCCGGTTACACATACATATATAGATTTGTCACAAGTGATTAGACATAGTTGAAATCGTTTTTATTTTTTCAATTATACTTGCTTTACAGCATTGTCAATTTTCTACCGTACAACAAGGTGACTCTGTCACACATACATATATATACATTCTTTTTCTCATATTATCCTCCATCATGATCCATCACAAGTGACTAGATATAGTTCCCAGTGCTATATAGCAGGATTTCATTGCTTATCCATTCCAAATGTAATAGTTTGCATCTATTAACCCCAAACTCCCAGTCCGTCCCATTCCTTCCCCATCCCCCTTAGCAACCACAAATCTGTTCTCCAAGTACATAAGTTTCTTTTCTGTGGAAAGGTTTATTTGTGCCATACATTAGATTCCAGATATGTGATATCATATGGTATTTGTCTTTCTCTTTCTGACTTATTTCACTTAGTATAAGAAACTCTAATTCCATCCATGTTGCTAAAAATGGCATTATTTTGTTGTTTTATGGCTGAGTAGTATTCCATTGTGTATATATACCACATCTTCTTAATCCATTCATATGTTGATGGACATTTAAGTCGTTTCCATGTCTTGGCTATTGTGAATAGTGCTGCAGTGATCATGCAGGTGCAAGTGTCTTTTTCAAGGAAAGTTTTGTCTGGATATATGCCCAAGAGTGGGATTGCTGGGTCATATGGTAGTTCTATGTATAGTTTCTAAGGTACCTCCATACTGTTTTCCATAGTGGTTGTACCAATTTACATTCCCACCAACATTGCAGGAGGGTTCCCTTTTCTCCACACCCTCTCCAGCATTTGTTATTTGTGGACTTATTAATGATGGCCATTCTGACTGCTGTGAGATGTTACTTCACAATAGTTTTGATTGTATTTCTCTAATAATCAGTGATGTTGAGCATTTTTTCATGTGCTTGTAGGCCATCTGTATATTTTCTTTGGAGAAATGTCTTTTCACGTCTTTTGCCCATTTTTCCATTGGGTTGTTCGTTTTTATGCTGTTGAGTTGTATAAGTTTGTATATTTTAGAGATTAAGCCCTTGTCAGTTGCATCATTTGAAACTATTTTCTCCCATTGCATATGTTGTCTTTTTTTGTTGTTTTGTTTTTATGGTTTCCTTTGCTGTATAAAAGCTTGTCATTTTGATTAGGTCCCATTGGTTTATTTTTGCTTTTATTTCTTTTGCCTTGGGAGACTGACCTGAGAAAACATTTGTAAGTCTGATGTCAGAGAATGTTTTGCCAATGTTTTCTTCCAGGAGTTTAATGGTATCCTGTCTTATATTTAAGTCTTTAAGCCATTTTGAGTTTATTTTTGTGCATGGTGTGAGAGTGTGTTCTACTTTCATTGTTTTGCATGCAGCTGTCCAAGTTTCCCAGCAGTACTTACTGAAAAGACTTTTTACCATTTCATGTTCTTGTCTTACGTTTAACTCTTTTAGCCATTTTGAGCTTATTTCTGTGCATGGTGTGAGGGTGTGTTCCAGTTTCATTGATTTACATGTGGCTGTCCAGTTTTCCCAGCACTACTTGCTGAAAAGACTCTTTTCCCCATTTTATATTCTTGTCTCCTTTGTCAAAGTTTACTTGACCATAGGTGCCTGGGTTTATTTCTGGGTTCTCTGTTCTGTTCCATTGGTCTGTGTGTCTGTTTTGGTACCAGTACCACACTGTCTGGTTTACTGTGGCTTTGTAATCTTGCCTGAAATCTGAGAGATTTATGCCTCCTGATTGGTTTTTGTTCCTTAGGATTGCTTTGGCAATACTGGGTCTTTTGTGGTTCTGTATAAATTTTTGGATTGTTTGTTCTAGTTCTGTGAAAAATGTCATGGGTAATTTGATAGGGCTCACCTTGAATCTGTAGATTGCTTTGGGTAGTATGGCCATTTTTACAATATTAATTTTTCCAACCCAGGAGCATGGAGTATCTTTGCTTTTCTATGAATCCTCTTTCATTTCCTTGGTTAATGTTTTATAGTTCTCAGCATATGTCTTTAATCTCCTTGGTCAGGTTTATTCCCAGGTATTTAATTTTCTTACATGGGATTTTAAAAGGTATTGTATTTTTGTTCTCCTTTTCTAATATTTCATTGTTAGTATACAGAAATGTGATAGAGTTCTGAATGTTAATCTTGTACCCTGCTATTTTGCTGAATTCATTGATCACTTTAGTAGCTCTTCTCTAGAATCCTTAAGGTTTTCTATGTATAGTATCATGTCAGCTGCATAAAGTGACAGTTTTACCTCTTCTCTTCCTATTCGTATACCCTTTATTTCTTTGTCTGATTGCTGTGGCTAGCACTTCCAATACAGTGTTGAATAAAAGTGGTGAGAGTGGGCATCCTTGTTCTGTTCCAGATTTTAGTGGGGAGGCTTTCAGCTTTTCTCCATTGAATATTATCTTTACTGTGGGTTTGTCATAAATGGCTTTTGTTCTGTTAAGGTATGTTCTCTCTGTACCCACTTGGGTAAGAATTTTTATCACAAATGGATGTTGGACTTTGTCAAATGCTCCTTCTGCATCTGTTGAGATGATCATGTGGTTTTGGACTCTTCTTTTGTAAATATGGTGTATGACCTTGATTGATTTGCGTATGTTGAATCATCCTTGTGAACCTGGGATGAATCCCACTTGGTCATGGTGTATGATCTTTTTGATATGTTGTTGGATTCAGTTGGCTAAAATTTTGTCAAGAATTTTTGTGTCTATATTCATCAAAGATATTGGCCTACAATTTTCTTTCTTGGTAGTATCTTTGCCTGGTTTTGGTATTAGGGTGATGCTGGCATCATAGAATATCTTTAGGAGTGTTCCTTCTTCTTCAACCTTTTGGAAAAGTTTAAGAAGGATGAGTATAAGTTCCTCTGTTATGTTTGGTAGAATTCACCTGTGAAGCCATCTGGTCCTGGATTTTTATTGTACGGAGTGTTTTTATTACATATTCAACTTCATTTCTAGTGATCAGTCTGTTCAGTTGATGTATTTCTTCTTGATTCAATTTTGGAGAGCTGTGTGTAGAAAGTTGTCCATTTCTTTTAGGTTGTTAAATTTATTGGCATATAATTCTTCATAGTATTCTCCTATGTTTTTTTGTATTTCTGCAGTATCCATTGTGATTTATCTTTTTCATTTCTTATATTATTTATTTGGTTTTTTTTCTCTCCTCCTCTTGGTGAGTTTGGCCAGAGGTTTGTCAATTTTGTTTACCCTTTCAAAGAACCAGTTCTTGGTTTTATTGATTTTTTTCTATTATTTTTTGAATCTCTATTGATTTCCTCTCTCATCTTTATCATTTCCTTCCTTCTGCTGACTATAGGTTTTGTTCATTTTTCTTGGTCTAATTCATTTAGGTGGTAGGTTAAGTTGTTGATTTGAAATTTTTCTTTTTTGAGGAAAGCCTGTATTGCTGTGAACTTCCCTCTAAGACCCGCTTTTGTGGCATCCATAAAATTTTTCTTTTGGTCTTTTTGCCTTTATGTAGAGCTGCACCCACGGCATATGGAGATTCCCAGGCTAGGGGTCTAACAGGAGCTGTAGCTGCTGGCCTTCACCACAGCCATAGCAACGCCAGATCCAAGCCGCGTCTGCAACCTACACCACAGCTCACGACAATGCCGGATCCTTAACCCACTGAGCAAGACCAGGGATCAAACCCACAAATCATGGTTCTTAGTCAGATTCGTTAAACACCGAGCCATGACGGGAACTCCCCATCCCATAAATTTTGAACAGTTATGTCTTCATTATCATTTGTCTCAAGGTATGTTTTAATTTCCTTTTTGGTTTCCTCATTGATCCATTGGTTTTTTAGTAGCATGTTGTTTATTCTCCATGTAATCAGTTTTTTCTCATTTCTTTTCCTGTTGTTGATTTCTATTTTCATGCCATTGTGGTCAGAGAAGACACTTGAAATAATTTCTATACTCTTAAATTTGCTGAGGTTAGTTTTGTGCACCAGTATGTGGTCAATCTTTGAGAATGTTCCATGTGCACTTGAGAAGAATGTATATTCTGGTTTTATTGGATGCAATGTCCTGAAAATGTCAATTAAGTCTAAATTTTCTACTGTGTCATTTAGGGTCTCTGTTGCCTTATTGATTTTCAGTCTAGAGGATCTGTCCATTCATATGAGTGGGGTGTTAAAGTCTCCTACTATGATTGTATTCTCATCAGTTTCTCCTTTTATGTCTTTTAGTATTTATTGTATGTATCCGGATACTCCTATATCAGGGGCATATATATTGACTATTGCAATATCCTCTTCTTAAATGGATCCTTATGTCATTAAACAGTGTCCTTCTTTGTCTTTCTTTATGGCCTTAATTTCAAAGTCTATTTTGTTTGATATGAGTATTGCAAATCCTCCTTTCTCATCTTCTCCATTGGCATGAAATATCTTTTCCCATCCCCTCACTTTCAATCTATACGTGTCCTTTGCCCTAAGGTGAGTCTCTTGTAGACAGCAGATTGCAGGTTTTTGTTTTTTTATCCAATCTGCCACTCTGTGTCTTTTGGCTGGAGCATTCAGTCCATTGACATTTAAGGTAAGTATTGATAAGTATGTATTTATTGCCATTTTAAACCTGTTTTCCAGTTGATTCTATGTTTTTCCTTTGTTCTTTTTTTGGTTCGATGATTTCCATTTATTTTATGCTTGTGTACTTTTTAGTTTTTGTGAATGTAATGTTTGATTTGTGGTTGTCCTGTTTTTTAAGTATTTAACCCTTTCCTGTATTTGCTTGCTTTAGACTGATGGTCATATAGAATCAAACACATTATTTTAAAAAGTGTTGATATTTTCTTACTTTTCTTCCCACAGTCTATGATTTTGAATTCCTTTTTAAACATCTTCATATTTATCCTTTTGCTGTTCCTTGTGTTTATTGTCACTTTTACAGTAGGTTTTACCCCCCTTTTAGATCTGTATACTGGCTTATTTAAGTGATTGCTTTGCAATTATGATTTCCTCCATCCTATTTCTTCTTACTTCTTTTTTATTTAGATAATCCCTTTCAGTATTTATTTTAGAATGGGTTTAATATTGCAATACTCTTTTAACTTTTGTTTGTTGGAGAAATTTTTTATTTTGCCTTTTATTTTAAATGATTTTCTTGCTGGGTAGAGTATTCTAGGCTGCAGATTTTTCCCTTTTAGAACTTTGAATACATCTTGCCACTGTCTTCTGGCCTGTTGTGTTTCTGTAGAGATATCAGCTGATAGCCTTATGGGGGTCCCCTTATAATTAATGCTTTGTGTTTCTCTTGCTGCCTTTAGAGTCCTCTCTTTAACTTTTTCCATTTTTATTATAATATGTCTTGGTGTGGACTTGTTTAGGTTCAACTTGTTTAGGACCCTCTGTGCTTCCTGCATCTTGATAGCTGTTTTCTTTAGATTTGGAAAGTTTTCAGATATAATTTCTTCAAATATACTTTCAATTCCATTTTCTTTTTCTTTTCCTTCTGCAGTTCCTATTATGTGTAGATTGACCTGTTTTATATTATCCCATAGATCTCTTATATTGCTTTCGTGTTTTCTTTAATTTGGTTTTCTATCTGCTGTCCTGATTGGGTGATTTCCATTATTCTAATCTTCCAAGTCACTAATTCATTCCTCTGCATTATTTATTCTGTTCTTTGGTGCCTTTAGCTCAGTTTCCATCTCTGCAAGTGAATTTTCTATTTTTTCTTGGTTCCACCTTATATTTTCTAGTTCCTTTCTAAAATAATCTGAATTACTGTTTATATCCACTCTAATTCCTTCATATGCACCCTTACTTCCTTCAGTATTTTCACTATCTCCCTTTTGAACACAGTATCTATTAGATTCAGAAGTCTATTTCATTGTTTGTTGCTTCAGGTGAGTTCTCCTGTTCTTTTGACTGGGGATGGTTCCTGAGCTTCTTCATCTTGTTTACATTTTTTTTTTTCTGCAGGCTTAGGGAAAACCAAACTGTGGTCTTGGAGGGTTCTTTTTATGCAAGAGCACCATTTTGTATTTTGTGCAGGGTTACTATTTATTTTTGGAATGGGAGTTTTGGTATTTACCATCTCTTTCTTCAGTGTAAGCAGGCTGTTATCCCCTGGGTGCTGAGTGTGTTTCCAGGGAGAAGGAGATAATGGGTAGGGCTTATAGTCAGTGCCTTGTTTCTGGGCTCTTGACAGTAGCAAGTACATGCAGGAAGGTGGTACGGGCTACTCCTATTTGCAGGGACCTGAGAAGTGGTAATGAGTCTTAAGCAGATTTAGGTAGTACCCAGATCATTTGGCAGTGGCAGTGGCAGAATATGTGAGTTCCCAGGGGAGTGAGAGCAACAAAAGATGGTATTTAGTCACAGTGCTCTCCTCTGTGGTGCCCTCTGAGGTGACTGGGGCCGCAAATGGTGCTGTTCACAGACCCCTAGTACTGGCGGGCCACACCCACCTCTGGAGCCAGAGATAACTGTGGTGGTTTGCCCCCGCCACCCTGTAGACCACACAAGAAGCACCCTGTCCTGCTTCAACCACCCAGGAGGTGCTGCACAGGCTGCTCCTAGTTGCAGGGTCATGGGAGGTGACAGTGATAGAACATGTGGGCACTGCCTGGAGAGTCTGGCAGGGGCAGCAGCAGGGCAGGTGTGTTCCCAGGGGAGTGAGAGCCACAGCAGTCATCCTTGGTTGCAATGCCCTCCTTCTTTGCTGACCTCTGAGGTGCCTGGGGCTGCAGGTGGAGCCTGTTCACAGACCCCTACTTGCAGCCTCTCTCTGATTTCTGAGATGACTGCTGTGGTCTGTCCCTTCTGCCTATAGATCATGCAAGAGACACTGCATTGCATTGAGCCCCCTGCTGCCTTTAGCCCACACAAGAGGTGCTCCCCCCTCTCAGCCCACACAAGAAGCACCTGGTCTCCCATACCCTGAGAAAGTGGCCTCTTGCCAACCATTGCCAGTGCCAGAGGCTCCCAGCCCTCTGAGAGCCCACATGTGCACTGGGAGATTCCTATGGTGGTCTGCCCCTACTCTTCTCGCCCTCCCCAGCAGTGGTGCCTTGCTTCTCCTGCAGGCCCAGACCTCTTCCCGAGTTCCCTTGGCTGTGGCATTTTGCTCCCCAGCCCATGGCATACCACACCCTAGCCCCTCAGGCTGTCTCCAAACAGTTAATCCTAGTCTTCTTCCTGGAACTGACCTCCAGAGCACAAGTCTCAGTGCCCAGACCCTGCCCAGGTGTCTCAGGCTGTGTTGTTGGGTTGGTGATGCAGATATTCTCTGTGGCTCTGTGCAGATGATCTCTGCTTTGCTCTCCTCAGTCCAGCTGCTGCACTTTTCTCCATGACTTTGAGGTCTCTCCATCTTGGCTGATCTACCTGTCAGTTAAGTGGCTTCCCAGGATGTGGGTTGCTTTTCTCTTTCATGACTCCTTCTCAGGAATGCTAGTCCCATCCTGATTCCTTTTCTCTCTTTCTTTCATTTTTTCCCAGTTATGTCGAGGGTTTCTTGCCCTTTCTGGAGGTTTAAGTTCTTCTGCCAGCATTCAGATGTTCTGTGTAAATCATTCTATGTGTAGATGTGTTTTTTTGATGTGTTTGTGGGAGAAGGTGAGAACAATGATGACGTTTTACTCCTCTGCCATCTTGATGCTCTTCTGCATGTATCTTTTAAAATTAAGGTTTTCTCTGTATATATGCCCAGGAGTAGGATTTTTGGGTCATACAGTAGTTCTAAATTTATTTTTTTATGTAACCTCCATATTGTTTTCCATAGTGGTTGTACCAATTTACATCCCCATCAACAGTGTAGGAGGGTTCTCTTTTCTTTACACCTTCCCCAGGATTTATTGTTTGTAGACTTTTTGATGATGGCAGTTCTGATTGGTGTGATGTGATACTTCATAGTAGTTTTAATTTGCATTTCTCTAATACTTAGTAATGTTGGGCATCTTCGTAATGTGCCTGTTGGCCATCTCTCTGTCTTCTTTGTAGAAATTTCTATTGAGACCTTCCAACCCTTTTTGGATTAGCTTGTTTCTCTGATATAATGCTGTGTGAGATGTTTGTATATTGTGGAGATTAATCCCTTGTCAGTTGCTTCCTTTGCAAAGATTTTCTCCCATTATGTGAGGTTTTTGTAATGACTTCCTTCAGTTTGCAGAAGCTTTTAAGGCTCTCAGACGTCAGACTACACTACAAAGCTATAGTAATCAAAACAGTATGGTACTGGCATAAAAACAAATACAGATCAGTGGAACAGGATAGAAAGCCCAGAAATAAATCCATACTCCTATGGTCAACTAATCTATGACAAAGGAGGCAAGAATATACAATGGAAGAAAGACAGTCTCTTCAATAAGTGGTGCAGGGAAAACTCGACAGATACATGTAAAAAATGAAATTAGGACATTCTCTAACAACACCAAAAAAATAAACAAAATGGATTAAAGATCCTAAACATTAGGCTGGATACTATGAAACTCCTAGGGGAACACATAAGCAGAACACTCTCTGACATAAATTGCAGCAATATCTTTTTTTCATCTACCTTCTAGAGTAATGAAAATAAAAATAAATAGGACCTAATTAAATTTATATAAGCTCTGAAAGCTTTCACTTCACTATTTTAGTACTAGGATTGATGCAACTTTAATTCTCTAGTTGTAATTTCAGTTTATTTTCTCTAATTGCTTTGAGAAAGTTCTTATATTTTTGCATAAATTTATTTTTTTTGTCTTTTTGCCTTACCTAGAGCCGCACCTGTGGCATATGGAGGTTCCCAGGCTAGGGATCTAACAGGAGCTGTAGCTGCCGGCCTTTGCCACAGCCACAGCAACGTGGGATCCGAGCCGTGTCTGCAACCTACACCACAGCTCATGGCAACGCCGGATCCTTAACCCACTGAGCAAGGCCAGGGATTGAACCCGCAACCTCATGGTTCCTAGTCGGATTCATTAACCACTGAGCCACAACGGGAACTCCCATAAATTTATTAGCAATTGCATTATGTTAGTGAAGGCCCTTTTGCTCTTATGTGGCAGAATGACATCAAATTCAAACTATATTAAGTAAAATGGTCAGTTTTTCTTTTTAACTTATAGAACCCTTAAATGGACAGAACAAGAAGTTTGAATGACAAGGAATGTAAATGGTCTCTCAAAAACTCAAAGCCAGGTCTTGAAGGGAATTAGAAATTCCTTATGCTCTTCTCCTTTTTTTTTCTTCCTTTCTACCTTCTCTTCCCAGTTCTCATTCATGTTTGTCTCTCTGTGTTAACTACATTCTAACTCAGTGTAGACTGACTTAATCTGCTACCAAGTAAAATTTTATACCTTCCTCTGCTGAAGTAGGCCACACTCCCTTCCTTAGTTCCACTTTGGAAGAAACAGGAAATGATGGCTTATTGTCCTAGATTCAGTGAGGACTACTATTTTGGGGGAAACACGGCTGATTCAATCATTTTATACTACAAAGCCATCTTGGAACCACTTAATTTCAGTGGGGGAATGGAGCAGATTCCAGAAAAAGGGATTGTTCCCAAAATAAGTGAATTTTTTTCAAAAGTTAAAAATTGGTCTCACAGCACAGATGGTATGTAAATTATTCCTTGGTTATTGTAATACATCTGATCTGACTATATGCTTTTGCTTGAGGTTTAGAGTTCATATTTTGTTCCTAATTTTATATTACAATTTATTTTCACAGGAACCATAATGGTCATTGCAAGCCTGATAACTGCTCCAAGGTAATGTGAAAGTATTCTCTTTAGATACCCTCAGGTTTGCTGTTCAGTTTTTTCAATTCTCTCAGACTTAAGTGGGACCCTGACTGGTGGCCACTTTATATAATTAGCTAAGGATTTGAGTAGCTTGAGTAGAATGGTGAAAAGAGTGGGGAGGAAACTAAGGTGTCATTAGTCATTCTGAGCAGGGAAGCTTATTTCTACAGATTAATTTTTTTCCTATTTAAAGATGTTGTTTGCTTTCATTATGAAACTAGTTTTCTTCCTTCCCTTCTTCCCTTTCTTTCTTTTCTTCCTTTTGTTCTTTAAATTCCCTTTTCTTTTTTATCCACTCACATACACAGATTACACAGAATAATAGTATCTGATCTCATTTTTCCACTGATATACAGTAAATCAATAATAAGCTCTGGCAGTTGTTCAGTTGACTGTATACTTGTTCCTCCTAGGTTATTCCAGTGCAACTGCTTTTGAATGTCTTGATTTAATCTACAGCAGTGAAATAGTTTCAAGTGCAATGCTCTCTATCTGACCCATGGCCTTCCTCATTTTCTGCTATAATGCCTCAAAATTACAGCATGCAAATAAGATTGTGCCAGGGTAGCTCTGTTTACTTCTGATCATTGTAATCATTTTCTCAGGAAAGAGACTTTCAAGTAATCTCTTAATAAAAAATTCCTTGGCCTGAGCCTATCTTCATTAATATAAATCCTCCAAATTTTGTGACAAGTTGTGATAGGCTGAATAATAATCCCCCATCTTTTTAGCCAGAGATGTCCACATTCTGCTCCTGGGATCTGTAAACATGTTACCTTACATGAAAAGAGAGACATTATGATACTTCAGATGTGATTAAGTTAAGGACTTTGAGATGGGAATGTTATCATGCATTGTCCTTGTGTGGGCACAATATAATAATAGGGTCCTTATAAGAAGGAGACAAGAGGGCTACTGTTAGAGAAGGTGATATTATGACAGCAATGGAGAGAAAGAGATGGGATAATAGAAGCTAAAGTTGGAGTGATGAATACTGGTATCCTCTAGAATCTGGAAAAATCAAAGAATAGGTTCATCTTAGTGCCTTCAGAAGGAATAGTACATTTGATTTGGACTCCACAGAACTCATTTTAAATTTCTGGCCCCCAAACTCCAAGAAAATAAATTTATATTGTTTAATTACCCACAGATTTGGTAACTAGTTACATTAGTAATAGGAAGCTAATACAGAGACTGTATTGCTGATGCAGGAAATTTTGAACTCAGCTGTTCTTTGTTCTGTGGATCTAATAGAGGGGGTGTAACACCAAATTTTTAGGTGTCAAGTAATTTGAAATTCCAACTGAACATTTTTTTTATGTCTCTTCTATCAATGTCTTCCTTCCAACTCCAAAGCTATTGCTGTATAACTGGCTTTCATGTGTGTTGTAGAATATTAAATCAGTCATCCTGTCTAGGTTTATCTATGTCTACTCTTGCCAACTCATCCTCAGTGACTACTAATTTCATCTTAATATTACATATTACTCAACAGTGCCACACTTAATACTATAGCATAAGGTCTTCTTCACTAACATGTAAACAAAGTCGTTCATGATACGGCCTTGCTTTCTCATTGATTTCTACCCAATGCTTCAATCATCTTAAAATCTTTAATGTTTTCTATAATGAACCATCCTCTTTCTTGCCTCCATGAATTTGGATTATACAATTTCTTAATTCTTAATACAGCTGGCAAACTAATATTCTTAAAACAGCTGGCAAACTAATATTCATCTTTTAGACTGGTGAAATATTTGCTCTGTTCTTTAGTCCCCCATTTTACAATGTGTACCTACATTATTACACATGTCACAAAAAATTTGTATGTGTCACTCTTTTGAATAGTGGCCTCCTCTATGTCATGTATTCTTTTCCATTTTTCATATTTATACTTGTGTGTACTACACAATATTCAATAAGTACTTTTATAACAGTTGGATAAATAAATGAAATATAATGTTTTCTTTAGGCATATCCTTTGGGAGAACATTTCTTATCCAAGCAGAGCTGTAACTTGAAAATAATTCTACTTGATAAATTTGTAACAGTAGATTATTTTCTCTCTTTAACTATCCACAGCTGGTAGATATCAGATTGCCAACTATTTAGTAATATCATATGACGAGATGGTTTCTGTAGAATAGCTGGGTCATTTTCTTGAGGAGTGATGCAGAATAATATTGTTCCTGACTGTTTCAGGTAACAGTGATGTTAAAAAATATCTGAGCATTGTAACGGTCCTAATTCATATTAAATATCTGATCTGGAATGCTTCAAGATTGTGAACTAGGCTGAGAAACACAGGCCATCTTTCATGCTAATTACATTGTAAAGCTTGGTAGAAAAGGACTCTTTATGACTATTTGGCTTGGGAATTCAGAAATAATGCAGATTTCTTTGATTATGCTATTTTCCTTTGTGACTGACTGCTTTCTCATTAAAATGTAAAAGTGATAATGCAATGAACAACTTAAGGAACAGCACTCACAATATTTCATTTAGTAGTCAGAAGTTTTATTTCATCTTCACATGTTCAAAATGTACTTGAAAAAATTCTAGAACAGTAAAAATTGATAAAAATTACCCAAATATAAGGTTCTTTTTACTTAAGAGGTTCTGTTAATTAGCTGTGAAGACAAATTTTCTCTTTGATTTAACAAGAAATTCCTATGTGACCTTTACACTCTTGATCAAAGACAGAGTACATGGATGACTTAAGAACAAGGTGACTCCCTTTTCTTTTCTCTGTTTTAATCAGTACATACATATCTTTGTGGATAACCACTAAATTAGACCTCATTATTTATTGGATCTCACTGCTATTCTTATTCTAGTTAAATGAGTAACTGGCACTCAGAGGAAGATAAAAAGTATTCAGTATTATGAATTTGTTTCAAAGGCAATATGCCAGGTCATTCCTTGAACTATACATAGAAGATAGTCAATAATAAATTATTATTAAGATGCATTTAATGATGTTCTACACCAGCAACTCTATTTCTAAAGAGGACAGAGCCTTATTTGCAGTTCTTAATACAATCTAACTTTATTTTTTAATGGTAGCAGATTCCCATGAGTTGGGTGATGCCGAGGTAGCAAAATTTAGTTAACTTAATCATAGTCAGACTGGGGAGGCTCAGGAAAATGAAATTTGTTTAGAACCTCTTCCTCCTTAGTTAGACAGCAGAGGGAAACAGCCAAGCAAGAAGACACCCATAAACAGTGCCAACTTCAAGTAATAAGGCTTTCACATAGAAATTGTGAGATGATCTTAGATTTGGAGTCATGCTTCATTTTGAGTTTACTTCTGTGCTTGTGTCATTGTCCCTTTATGTGTGCTTATATGTTGGGAATCATTCTAAGGGAACTTGTTGGATTATTTCCACAGTTGGTTCTTTCCCTCTTTATTTTTAGATTTCAAACTATTTACATGTTACTGAAGATAGTTACAGTTTTCAGATAATAAGTAAATGATATGCCAAATGAGAAAGCAAATGAAAAGAGAACAAGATAGGCAATATGTTTCATTTTCTAACTAATTTGGAATTAATATATTTTGTCATATTCTCTTTATACTCATCCATTTCAGATTTGTATTTTTTTATACTCTTAATAGATTTCATTACAATTAGAGGTGTACATAAATCATGACAAGTCAATTTTATAGATTTTGTATCCCAAATCCACAGTGCATCCCCCCCCAGATTGTCCTATTTGAAAAACCAAGGTTTTGCAAAGTCTGTGAGTCATTGTTTGTTCTGCAAAGAAGTTCATTGTGTCTTTTTAGTTTCCACATGTAAGCAGTAGCATTGGGTGTTGCTGTCTAA